>CAMZMU010000119.1:15237919-15710658 GCA_947311845.1 Poa pratensis | reverse complement strand
TTAAATGGGAGCCCAAAGACAACACAATTGAGTTTGGGCCATTTTGAGTTACTAAACTCCTACATAAATGTTTTAGTCCAGAAGTTTATTAATCAAGTTTTGGCTACTGCACAAGTTCTGTTTATCATAAAATTAAATCCTTTGAGGGATAGCAAGTATGAATATTTCTGATCTAACACAATTGGATTCAACTCATTTAGATTAACCATTTGACAGCTAAAAATGTTGTAGTACAGAAGGGTCTACAAACGTTAATTGAATGCCACATTTTTTGTTGCTCAATTAATCCACAAAAATTAGGGATGCTAATTTATCACAATACTAAGCTAACAAAATTGGATTCACATTATTTGAGCTAACAAAGCATCAGAAACAAACAATTTGGTGATTTTAAACCCTCTGAAGTAATTTAAATACCATTCTTTTATTAATTAATCTAAATAATATGAGACCAGTGTGGTTGGACAAACATTTTTATTAGCTTTCCAAAGAATTTTGATTCATCAATTTTGGACTTATAGATCTCGAGTTACTTAATTTCTAACATACATGCAGAATAAAATATTTCTGTTCATTTCTTAATTCGAGTCAGGAAAAAAAACAGGCCGCGAGGGGTTCCAGCCCAATGGGCTCGGCCCATTTTTTTTCCGTGCGTAGAGAAATTATTAAAATGCTGACGGGTGGGGCCCACCCGTCAGCGGCTTGGCCTAAACGAAACGGTGCAATCGGCGACGAGCAACGGCGGCGCCGCGGCCGGGGATGGCCGGCGGAGGGCTCACCTCGGGTGGTGTAGCCGGCGGAAATGGGCGCGGCGGCCGAGGATGGCCCGAGCGTCGACGGCGAGCACGGGCGGCCGGGGATGGCCCGAGGATGGCCGAGCGTCGACGGCGAGCACGGGCGGCCAGCGTGCGGGCGCGGCTCCCTCTTCCTTCTCAGCACGGGCGGCCGGGTGCGGGCGCGGCGGCGCGGGCGTCGAGGGCACCGGCGTCGAGGGCGAGGTTGGGCACCCTGCGGCGTGCGGGCGCGGCGGCAGGGCCCTCCTTCCTCCAGTCCTTAGGCGTTTCTGCGAACTGAATCGGGGAGGAGAGAAGGGGAAGCATTAAGTAGCAGGGGGTCATTGGTCCCGGTTGCTGGCAAGAACCGGACCAATGCCTCTTTGGTCCCAGTTCTTACCGCAACTGGACCAAAGAGTGGGTAATTATGCCAGATCTCGGCGCGCGTCTATGGACTCAGTGGTCCCGGTTCTTGCTAGAAACCGGGACCAAAGAGTCCTTTTTCAAAATTATTTCGAACTTTTCAGTTCTGAAATTTTGTTCCCGCCTTTTTTTTCTTTTTACGTGTTTGGATATGAATTTCAAATGGTTTTGAATCTGAAAAGACTTTCAACATGAAAAGTTTTTAAATTTGAATAAAGAATCCAAAACCATTTTCTGTTTTCTGAAATAATTATTCTAACTATACAAACTATTAACCATTTTGCCATTTTCAATTAAAAATATATTAACTTTATTGCATATTTTGAATTGACAAAATTTCAATGTGAAAAGTGTTTGAATTTGTATAAATAATCCAAAATCAATTTTACATTATTATTGTCATTTCAATTTAATATGGATAAATTCATATCTTTAAATCCGTAAGTCGAAATTCGACAAATAATCTGTAAGCAGAAGTAAATGCAGAACAATTTCAGTAAACCTTATTTGTAAGATGAATGTTTGGTGTTGTAAAATGCAGAAGAAAGCAGATAAAATTATTAATCATTATCTTAATGCATTAAAAAAGTTTAATACATTATTACACATGATACAACGTCTCACAAGCGCTTGAAAGAAACACACCCCTGATCCAACATCACCAACATTATTCTCCACGTCGGGCTCGTGGGCATACGGCGGATAGACTCCTACGGTTGCGCCCAAGCGCGCTCTGCCGAGCACGCTCGACCTCGTCCAGAAGGCGCTGCGGCGGGCGTGGCGGATCCATCTCGTGGAGACGATGCGTTCGTGGCTAGGAATGGTGGATTAGGGTTTACCCGTCGGCGACAATATATAAAGACCTCCAGGGCAGCGCTGGGGAGGACACGTGCCCAGGGAAGCGCTGGGGGAGGACACGTGTCGTGACCGCAAAGCCCGTCTTTAGTCCCGGTTGGTGTTACCAACCGGGACTAAAAGAAGCACACGGATCGTGTGTTTCTTTCAAGTGCTTGTGAGCCGTTGGATCAGGGGTGTGTTCTTTTGAGGGATTGTGAGCTGTTGGATCAGCAGAATCACGACCACTTCGTGAGCCACATGACCCGTTGGTGTTACCAACTGGGACTAAAGAAGCACACGGATCGTGTGTTTCTTTCAAGCGCTTGTGAGACGTTGGATCAGGGGTGTGTTTCTTTTGAGGGATTGTGAGATGTTGGATCAGCAGTATCATGACCACTTCGTGAGCCACATGACCCGGTTTGTTACCAACCGGACTAAAGAAGCACACGTACCCTATATATAGCCGCCCTCCTCAGACAGGTTACTCACTCACACAAAACTTTCCAGCGTCACTCGGAGAGGCATCTTTGGGCAACCAGTGGCAAGACGTCTCTGATGACCTGCGACCGTTCCAAACGGTTGCAGATCATCAGAGATGTGCTGCCGGACGGTTGTAGATCATCAGAGACGTCTTGCCGCTGCTTGGATCGAAGTGGCGCTCAACACAAAACATTCCAGCGTCACTCGGAGAGGCATCTTTGGTAACCAGTGGCAAGACGTCTCTGATGACCTGCGACCGTTCCAAACGGTTGCAGATCATCAGAGACGTCTTGCCGGACAGTTGTAGATCATCAGAGACGTCTTACCGCTGCTTGGATCGAAGTGGCGCTCAAACTCACGAGCCACCGTCGGCTGTATGCAGGGGAACTGTGTTTGGACGGTCGAAGCTGAGGTTTGAGAGGTTCCCACGGGAGGTGTGGGAGCCGACAACCACCTACCACGCGTGTTTCACCGGTCGTCATGCAATTAATTAACAGAAAACAAAAAAGAAAACTCACTCGTGTATTATGGTTTTCACCACATAAAGGTTTAATACATTACTACACATCACATAAAGGTTTAATACATTACATTGATTTACATCGCTTCAGCCGTAACCATGGAGCATCTTCATTATTTAACGGGATGCTTGGGTCAGTTCTCACTGTGAAGGGCGGAATTTCATCAAACTTATCATAATCTGCTGACATGTCTGTCTTGCCCTCGACTCCACGATGTTTCTTTTCCTGAAAGAACTACGTGACGCTTTGGCTCATTGTCTGATGTATTCGTTTGCTTGTTTTTTCTTTTTTTCGGTCTGGAGGACATGTCCTTCACATAGAAAACCTGAGCCACATCATTGGCTAGGACAAATGGTTCGTTCTTGTAACAACCAAGATTCTTGAGATCCACTGTTGTCATCCCGTACAGCTGGTCTACCTTTATCCCTTCTCCATTCATGTTGACCCAACTGCACCGAAACAAAGGGACCTTAAAAGTAGGTCCATAGTCAAGTTCCCATATCTTCGACAGTGGTGTCATTCATGAGCTGTAATCGCAACCAACTGCCGAAGGTCTCCATGTGTTTTTCTTTAATCCAGGAGTCATCCTTCCCCGGGTTCTTGGAGCGTACATAATTCTTGTGTTCCTCGATATACGGAGCCACGAAGGTGAAACTTTGTAGAACTGTGTAGTGTGCTTGAGTTAAAGAATGCCCGTCCCTACATATCAGTGCTTTCTTTCCTAGCGTGCCTTTTCCACTCAGTCTCCCTCATGTCGCGATTCAGGAACACCAATCGGCTTAAGGTCAGGAATAAAGTCAACACAGAACTCAATGACCTCTTCTGTTCCATAGCCCCTTGAGATGCTTCCTTCTGGCCTAGCACGGTTATGAACATATTTCTTCAAGACTCCATGAACCTCTCGAAGGGGAACATATTGTGTAGAAATCCAGGACGAGAATGGAAATCTCGTCGCGTAGGTGAACCAGGAGATGCATCATAATATTGAAGAATGATGGGGGAACACCAACTCGAAGCTGACAAGACATTGGACCACAGCCTTCTGTAAACTTGGTAGAGTTACTGGATCGATGACCTTCTGAGATATTGCATTGAGGAATGCACATAGCTTCACAATGGGTACTCGAACATTTTCCAGTAGAAGCCCCCTCAATGCAACGGAAGCAACTGCGTCATAATCACGTGGCAATCATGAGACTTCAGGTTCTGGAATTTTTTCTTTGCCATATTAATTATTCCCTTTATATTTGACGAGAAGCCAGCCGGGACCTTGATACTGCTCAGGCATTCAAAAAAGATTTCCTTCTCTGCTTTGGTAAGAGCGTAGCTGCTTAAGTATTGACGCCCTTTATCCGTCTGCTTGTTGTATGGGTCTTTCATACATTGCTGGTCTGCCCGTGCTTCCGGTGTATCTTTTGTCTTCCCATACACGCCCAGGAAGCCTAGCAGGTTCACGCAAAGATTCTTCGTCACGTGCATCACGTCGATTGAAGACCGGACCTCTAGGACTTTCCAATAGGGTAGCTCCCAGAATATAGAGCACTTTTTCCACAAGGGTACGCGCTTGTTAGCGTCATTCGGAACAGATAGACTGCCAGGACCCTTTCCAAAGATTACTTCTAAATCCTTGACCTTGTCATATATAACATCACCATCAGGGAGGTTAGGCTTCTTCCGGCGATCTGCCTCACCGTTGAAATGCTTGCCGGGCTTTCTTACGGCATGACCGTTCGGAAGAAATCGACGATGCCCCAGGTACACATTCTTGTTTCCCAAATGTATACTTTCAGTCTTATCTAAACAGTGCGTGCATGCATTGTATCCCTTGTTTGACTGTCCTGAAATGTTACTAAGAGCAGGCCAATCATTGATGGTTACGAACAGCAACGCTCGTAGGTCAAATTCCTGTTGTTTGTGCTCATCCCACACACGTACACCTGGTTCGGACCACAACTGCAAAAGTTCATCAACTAATGGCCGTAGGTACACATCAATGTCGTTGCCGGGTTGCTTCGGGCCTTGGATGAGCACTGGCATCATAATGAACTTCTGCTTCATGCACAACCAAGGAGGATGGTTGTAGATACATAGAGTCATGGGCCAAGTGCTATGACTGGAGCTCTGCTCCCCAAAAGGATTAAAGCCATCTGTACTTAGACCAAATCTTAAGTTCCTTGCGTCATCTGAAAATGTCGGGAACTCTCTGTCGATTTTTCTCCACTGGGACCCATCGGCGGGGTGTCTCAACTTCCCGTCTTTCTTACGCTCTTCTTTGTGCCATCGCAACAACCTGGCATGCTCTTTGTTTCTGAACAGACGTTTCAACCGTGGTATTATAGGAGCATACCACATCACCTTAGCAGGAACCCTCTTCCGGGGGGCTCGTCATCGCCCTCAACATCACGAGGGTCATCTTGTCTTATCTTGTACCGCAGTGCATTGCATACCGGGCATTTATCCATGTTCTCGTACTCACCGCGGTACAGGATGCAGTCATTAATGCATGCATGTATCTTCTGCACATCTAATCCTAGAGGGCAGATATCCTTCTTTGCTTCGTATGTAGTCTCGGGCAATTCGTTATCCTTTGGAAGCTTCGGCTTCATTATTTTCAGTAACTTCTCAAATCCGTTGTCAGAACAACCAGTCTCTGCCTTCCATTTCAGCAGTTCCAGTGTGGTACCGAGCTTTGTGCTGCCATCTTCGCAGTTTGGGTACAGCAACTTTTTGTGATCCTCAAGCATGGCCTCCAACTTTAGCTTCTCCTTTTCTGTATCGCATTCTCGCTTTACATCAGAAATGACCCCACCAAGACCATCAGCGGGCTCATCTGATGCCCGATGTTCACCTCTTTCTTCTTCAACGTCTTCCATAACAGTATCACCGCATTCCTCAGGGAACATAGGATAGTTGTCATCATCCTCCTCTTCTTCATTGTCTTCCATCGTAACCCCTCTTTCTCCGTGCTTGGTCCAACAACTAAAGCTGGGCATGAAACCTTTCCGAATCACGTGGTCTTGAATGATTCTCCGGTCAGAGTACTCCCTGACGTTCCGACACTTCTCACATGGACAAGGCATAAAATTATTCACTTTGTTTGCCTCAGCCACATCGAGAAATTTACGCAGGCCTGCAATAAACTCGGAACTGCGTCGTTCGCCGTACATCCATCGCATCCGTGCATCCATCTGCATCATATATATAATTAAGTTTATCAAATACCATTACAATAACATCTTGAATAGTGAAATGACCACCGTACATCGACACGTGCAATATTTCTGTATCAATTACAGATGAAAAGGATATAGTTGCTAACCTCGGCCGAGGATATCATCTTGTGCGAACTTAAGTGTGGCTCGGGCATTTCACCGAACACATCTTGTGCGTGGCAAAGAAAAAAAAACTAGCACCCACTTCCCACCAATCCAACCAGAAAAAAAAACAGAGGAGAGAGAGGGGGGGGGGGGTGTGGGGGTTATATATAGGCAGGCGAGGTATTGGTCCCAGTTCTTGGTAAGAACCGGGACCAAAGCTCCGCGCCACGCCACGTGGCTGGCTCTGGAGCTTTGGTCCCGGTTCTTACCAAGAACCGGGACCAATGCCCCCAACCGAACCGGGACCAATGCCCCACGGGGCCCTGGCAAATCGAACCGGGACCAGTGCCAGGCACTGGTCCTGGTTTTTGCCTGAACCGGGGCTAATGGCAAACAGGACTCCGGACGAAAGGTCCTTTTTCTACTAGTGCTAATGTCTCGAAAACTAACTCATTTTGCTTTTAGTATATAATAGATCATTCATCGACGAGTTGGTCCGCGAGTTGCACCTTACCAAAACTAGAAGATATCTCCATTGCGATAGATAGAGCATCTGCACGGGCACACCCACATGGCCAAACTAACCATCAAAATCTTAAAACATGGGTGTCGAACAGAAAAATCAGTCACAACACCACCCCTATAAGTCTGACCTAACCTATTTTTTGTCCGGCACCCTTGAACGGTTCTCCAAATATGGGGGCAGTCTAGGCGGTGGCATACAACAATAGGATAAGCCATCGGACAGGCACGTCTCACTCATATACACGGAGCATCCACACCCCGTTCTCCAGTTTCCTATAACCAACGATTCACAGCACTACCGTCGTCCTTGCTTGTCTTGGACATCGCCGCAACCCCTGTCATCACAGCCATCACGCAGTTCTTCGAGTCACTCACCGCGACCCCCCAATTACACGCCGCCACAACTCATCAGGTCAGCCCTACCAATTTCTCCCTCCTGCCCGCTTGCAAAATGTTTGGCTATTTGGCAAAAAATTAATTTCATTCTTTGATTTTTGCATAGCTTCATTGTTCATTTATTATTAGTAAATAGGCTATGGACAGCGAAGATTAAATTATGTTTCACTAAACGATGGATGAGGAAGCCAAGCTTGTAGACGATAAAGAATATAATTAGATGGTTCGCGTTGTTCTTTTAACTGCACACGTGGAGCTAGATGCAGTCCCAAACGCAGGAGATCGAGAAGTGGACAACTAGCAAACAAGAGTCGTTATAGGACAATGGGTCATGTGCTGCTTTTTTCGTGATTATGTTTTGCAGACAATGATAGTGATTTTCGCCAACGCTTTAATATGCAGAGGAAAATGTTCATGCACATTGTGTATTGTGTTTGAGATTATAATAATTATTTCGAGCTGAAGAAAGACTTTATAGACATTTTGGATTCTCATCCATTCATAGATGCAATGCTGCTTTACGGTGTCTTGCATATGCTACACCGCCAGAGGCATTCATTTGTATTCATGATGTTAATAATTAGGCCGGCCGTGGCGGCGAGGTGAGGGTTTGGAGGTGGGCGGTGTCCGCTTTTGTTGCAGGTGGTCGTGGCTGGTTTTCTCTGGTGGTCCTGCTGGTGTTGTGCAGGTGGAGGTGGTCCTGGGCGCCGCCGCGGCGGCTGGAAGAAGGGTGGAGGCGAGAGGATGGTGCTGTGGCCGTGGTCTTTCATCGACTCCAGATTTCGTCGCTGCGCGGCGGATGGATCATGCGGCTGTCTACTCAAGGTGGTGGTGCTTCCTCTCGGCGGTGGGCGGTACGGCGTCGCCGGCGACGTGTAGGAGCTTTGGGCGCGGCGGGGGTCTGATCGCGTTTTCTCTCCGATGGCTTTGGGTGTTCTTGCACTTTGCTGGGTTTCTGTGTAATTTCGCGTTTGTGTGGGGACCTGTAAAGTGTGGAGCTCCTTTTTATATATCAGACCCTTCCTCAAAAAAAAAAAAAATAGTTGATTTCTGAGTATTATAAGTGTGATAGTTTATAGAGTGTTGTCCCTACCCATGAGGCTAAAAAGAGAGCCATGAAGACCACCAAGAATAAAATAAACGGGGAATAAAAAAGGAAAAATAAAAATGAGCCATGGAGGCCGAACAAAAATAGAGAAAATAGTGAAATGGGGGCAAACTACCACTTCCTCGATCCAGAAAACGTGGGTTATAATGTTGAACTGTACGTGGGTAGTTCAATTCTGGAGACGTTTATTTTGGATCCGAGGTAGTATCTTTTATCCACACTTGTGCTTCATGTTAGCATATATTTCGAATATAGACTTTTGATATGCTTATTGTTTTTATACTAGTGGGGATCTTTACATTAAAACATGTCCTGTATGTTCCAGTGATAAGCTTACTCAAATTCTTGATTTTCGTGAGAAAGCAACTTGGATACACACTCCATTTGGTCTATTGGAGAGTTTTCATACATTTATAGCTCTAGTGCATCCGTTGCATGTCAATCCTTACTCCTCGCACAATTTTAATATAAGACGTTCTCCTGTCTAATGGTCACTTTTAGATGTGACCATTTCTTCCGTTGATCCTACTAGACACGCGTTATGTTCTATTTGCCCTAACCTAACGGTTCAAAGACAATAATCACACTCAAATGTTGTGTTTATATCAAAACAGTTGACAAGGATATAGCACAATTAGTGCGCAACTGGATTGACAAGGGGAACGTCAACTTCGGCAGCATCACCGTCATGACCAACGCGCGGATGGTGGAGTTCGCGTGGGGGCTCGCGCAGAGCGGGAATCAGTTCATGTGGATCGTGCGCCGCAACCTCGCGAAGGGCGACACGGCTGTGCTCCACATGACGATCCAGTTCCGCTCTAATTGTACTATATCCTTGTCAACTGTATTGATATAAACACAAGCTTTGAGTGTGATTATTGTATTTGAATCGTTAGGTTAGGGATCCCCTTCACTATGTTTAAGTATCTTATTAATTAGAAATATTTCCAAAAACAAAAAAGATAAAAAATTAAGGCGGACTCGGATATATTTTGAATGGTTTACAATACCTATATCGAAGACAATAGTAACTAATATTTAGTAAAATGGTTGTGTGGTTTACAATGCAAGCAAAGTAATATTAAACATCTATTCAGTACTACAAAAATAAAAATAAAAATCTAAACAAGTATAACAGTTTGGTAGAATTATATTTAACTTTAATTTGTACTCGTTCCAAAATTAATTTAGAACGGCCATCGGCGGAGAGCATGATCTTGGTTTTCTAAGCCACTTTACTGACCCCTCCGTTGACCCCATCCTCTAACTCTTTATATGAGTATGATCAATACTAATTGTTTCTTTAATTGTTGCTAACATGCTTTGTTATTTCTGATCGTTGGACTTGTCATGATGCCGAAAATAGAACAACAATTTAGGTTTTTCATAAGGTATGGTCCATGTTAACGAAAGTTGCTTAGTCCTAATGTTGTATTATGTGACATTGGATGTATGAATGACATCAATGACACCATATTTATATTTTATTAAATTCAAAACTTAATGATGTCGCGGAATTTTTTCTTCCTGATTTTTTTTGGCAATAATCGTAAAAATAACTTAATATCAGTTAGTCAAAACACTAAATAATCATCGGGACATTATAGACTTTTTCATCATGCAATTCAGACAACAAGCTAGGACAACTCAAACTAGAGTGGCTGAGCCGGAAAGAGTTGGGACATAATAAGCCACATCATACACAATCTGCAATAACATGTGCATATATGTAGATATTAACACATGTAAAAGGAGAACGACTAGGATATGTTTTCAATAAAGTTTCAATATATGATTAGAGTTTCAAGTTCACCATAGCACCATCAAAATAATGTCAGAAATGGCTCCTCCTCCCACCCACCCGAGGTCTGGTGACCCCCATAGCTATGGTGGTGTTCCTCCCTCCCAGACTGATCTAGGTGTGATAAAGTACAGATCCCTTCCACGACAAATCTTCTATTTGATTTTTTGGCGTGAACCAAAAGAGCACGTTGACAACCCATTTAGTGTTCTGTATAAATTTATTCTTTTATTAAACTTTTTTATTTTCAATTCAGATTCCACGTTTCATAGTTTTTATTTTGATCTATGATTATTATTTTGTTTCTTCCAATTATTTTCACTCTTCTTTACCTGTCACTAATTACATAAATGTTTAATAACATTTAATTTTAATTTATTTTTACATTGTTTGTAATTGCATATAAGTTTACCCGATGTGATTTTTTCGCTTTTTTTCTATTTCTGTACTTTCTTTCTTGTATAGTTTTTAATGATTATTATTTTTGCTGTTGGTAAATATGTATATGATTTTCGTTCTAAATTTTAGAAATAATTTTGAGAATTAAGAGCTAAATAAACATAATACCAATTTAATGGGTCACACTGCCAATATGTTAGGAATTAGTTCGGGCATCATATCTTCAATTAGCTGCCACATGCGCCAAAGAGGAGTCCTGAGACATGGACTCGCCACATCAGCAAAGAATAATTGTGGTCAACATTGTGTACCATTGTGTGTACAATTGGTCGCTTCAGAGGTTAAGATGGTTTAGTGATAGAGACAACTTATTTATCCGAGTGTTCAGCATGCATTTCACTAGCTACATCTTGCGAAAGTTCACGTGGGTTTCTCTGTAGTTTGCTACATAGAAGATATGAGTTGTTTCTTTTTTATAATGCCCCATCTTGGTCGGAAACCACGAATGGAGTCTGAGGTCTAGGCAACCCTTTATTTTGAAAATTAAAAAATACTTTCAAGTTAGAAAGATATCCCAAATATTATACAATGTTGTATTATACCAACATGTAAAATATCATATCAAAATGAGTCATATTTTGGACTACATAGAATAAAAAATCTAACATAATAAAAAAAGTTGAAAATTTGCACCTATCACTGCTTTCAAATGTCAGGCTTTACAATTTTTTCAGACAAAAATACAAATATTTCTAGTTGAGATCTAACATGTTGGTAGAATACAACATCGTACATCAAGGGTTTCTTTTCATATTTTTTTGGAAACTTTAAAAACCAATTTAATTTTTTCTTGAATTAAAGGGCTCCCTGTAGCCCGAGCCAACTGTCTCGCATGGGCTGGCATGGGTTCCAATGTCGACTCCGACTAGGGCTTCCTCGGTGGGAACCACAGATGAAGTCGGAAGTTGCTGCTCATGGAGTCGTGATGACGACGGCGCTCGGTGGCAACCTCCACGGCGGTCTTTCTTCTCGACTACGTGTATGTGCTTTGTGTGGGTAGGTTGCCCTCTACGGTTGTGTACCATTACGACACTGGGGCATTGTGTCGGTTTTTACCGGATTTCGCCAATGAATTAGACACAAAATTTGTTGCCTCCGTTTCAAAAAAATCTCGCGTCCTAAAATTCGGAAGAAAAAGAAAGAGAGACGACATGAGCATCTGCATCGTGGACACTGGGGCGTGCCCACCGCCATTGCCTGAGCAACGGCACAGGGAGAGAGACGCCCGACAAGAGCAACGCCCGCGTGGTGTGTTTCCAAAGCGCCGCGAGCGAACCCCTCAGTGCACACCCATACAAGCCGGCCCAGCGCGAGGGAGACACCTCAATGAATAAACACATGGCGATCCATCAGAGCCGTACCGATTACTGATGATGCTCAGGCTAAAACCCCGCGCTAGCCTCCATTCCTCTCATGCAAGAACTTTTACGACGCAATTACGCAGAGGGGCCGCCGCTCAGTCGCTCCTGGAAAACGTGTCGGAGACCCGGCCAGTGGCGCTAATTAATCAGATCGATCGATCGATCGCTACTGTAGCCCGTACGTGGGGCGCAAACTGGACTCAGGATTTCAGATTCATTTCAGAGGCGAGTCACATGAGGCCATACAGCACTGTCTCTCTAACCTGCCATGAGCAGAGACTGAGAGAGACCACTAGGTAGTATTATTATTACATCTACGCTACATAATTTACCGCTCCTTCTCGATCGATCCCAATCACTCCTAGTACATGCGTGTATCATGTATTCATGTTGCAATCACCGTACGTACCAAAAAGAAAGGGGATTTAACTACGAAGTGCTACGAGAGATCAATCAAGCTATGGGATAATGGGAGCTATCAGACCAGAGGTTTTTGGTCTCTAGTCCCAGTTAACACTGGAGCATAGCTGCGCAAGTGCGCAACTGTTAAAGATCGAAGGTCGAACCAGCTAGCTAGGGGTTGAACAGGCGGCCGGCGCAGCGGCATTTCCATCCCAGCGGCTTGTAGTTGGAGTACTGCGCGTAGGCGGCGGCCTTGTCGAGGACGTCGGCGGCGGGGATGCGCGACGTCGTCCGGCCGCTAGACCCTGCCGGGAGCGTCGTGGACACCTGGACGGCCTTGCACGGGTTGCAGGCGTTGCACCGGTTGTGGCAGCTCGGCGGTGTCGACCCCAGCCGCGACTTGTCCTCCGCTAAGTTCTGCACACACAAGATAAACCAAGAGCACATGAGCTAGACGGACCAATCTATACATCAGGACGAACAATATTGATAATATCACCAATCGTGTTACCGAGAGATGCAAGAAAGAGATCCAGTTTGACAATATAACGTACCTGGAAAGAGGAGATGGTCGGCGTGGTGCGGCTGCATGTTGTCGCAGCTCCGAGGAGGAAGCTCAGAAACATGGCCGCAAGGAGCGTTCGAAGAGGGGATGAGCTCATGGCTATCCGACCATCTCGATCGATACGACCAGAAATTGTATATCTACTTTTGAGATGTTGAAGAGAAGAGAAGCTTCTAGCCTGGAGTGAGCTTGAGAAGAAGAGACGCTTCTAGCCAGCCTTTTGTGTAGGTTCCTTGATCACAGTGGCCAGAGCTACTGGGCTGCTTCTTGGGGCTATGGTGGCCGGCTAGTGCAGATGGCCGGGTAGCGATGGTGACACTGGATCGGAGGGTAAAAGAAAGAGCTAGGTGGTCAGTGGACAATGAGGAGGAGAGCTGCAAAGGGGAGGAGACGAATGGGACGGCACGGGCATATATGTATGGGAGCCTGGGATGCCGCTGCTGCAGAATGGAGCTCGCATAAGACAGTGTGGTGACCACCCCTGCCTGCCACATGTGCAACTATCACTCCTCTGATCCCTCGGTGCAAACGCACGGCTTCTAGTGTCATGCTCCCTATTTTCTCCAGTGGAGATCGAATTTAAAAATGATAAATTCGAGTTTGAAAAAAATCAAATATTTTTTCGTACATGCGCATGTTTTCTACGCTCTTGGAAAATTTCGATAAAAAAATTGTATCCCGAGTTACAAAAAAAAATGTCGACATCAGAAACCTTAAAATGCAAAAAAAAAATAGAAACTTCTGGCGAATTAAATGTATAACTGTAATTGTATAGTTTCCTTCAGATATTTTATGGCTTGGAAATTTAGTTTTAAATTTCCTAAAAAGGTGACACCACTGTGCTCGAGACTCGAGAGGCACTAGCACTTTTCATGTTTCGAGGCCAAATTATTAACTAATGTATTTCGTTTGTTAGTATAGCAAGAAATATGTGTGGATGTCTCTTTTTGAAGTCTAAGGCTAGGAATTGTTGGGCCTACTTGGTTTGCATGATTTAAGAAACACAAGAATCAAATAGAAATGCTTGTGCAAAACAAATAATTTAAAAAGAATTATGTAACCAAATTCTTTGGTTTACAAAAAATTTTTTTTTACTAAATTAAGGTGGTCAAATTAAAGTCAAACAACACGAGACAATATAATTAGAATCTTATTATGTCACTACATTCTTGGATCATGTTTTTCGTGCGTAGTAACTTGAAAACAAAGTCTAAGTGAACTGTAAATTTTCTATGTTTTACTCCTAAAATTTTGATCAAAGGAAAATTTGGTGTGTTTTTTCTTTACTTCATTCCTATGAACCAAACTGATTTCTGTCTAGTCAGGATTTTCTTGTTTGGGCTTTCTGTGAGATGTACAGCTGGTAGGGTTTGTGGTCTTTGCGTGACCCGGGTTTTAGTTGTGTCGTTTGTGCGGTTAGAGGGTTTTATGTTTTGTGACTAGTCCGCATGTGGTCAGTCTGTATCGATGTTTACCCCTTTTTTCTAAATTAACTGGGCAGTTCTCCTGTTCTTAAATAATAGAGTGGGTAGATGATCTTGCCCCATTTCAAAAAGGATGAACCAAACGGATGAATTGTGTCACCGTAGGAAAAAAATTCATATTCTTCTGGTATTCCTATAGTTTTCCATTGAACCAAAAATGCATGTATACTTTTTATTGGTTTCACTCTTTTACAATATTGGTAGTGGTTAGGCCGATGGAACGAAATTATAGCCGACTTATTTTTCTGTGATATTTGGCTTTGCCCGACCCTAGATAATAGATAATATTTTTTGTCAGGATGATAATACTCTCTCCGTTCTAAATTATAAAAAATTGACCACTTCTTTACCCACTAAATAGGGACTGAAATGAGTGAATCAATACATTGATATATGTCTATATATGTACGAATCAGAAAAAACTACTCCTAAACAAGATTGTATTTAAGAATGAAGCTAGTAATAATATACGTTATGTGCATCGACCAATACAATGGTCATAGTTTTCCAACCTTAAAAAAACCAGAAAGAGAAGACGTGGCCAGAGTGTTGGTCCCCGAAACTTTGAGGTTAGGAGTCCTAGTCATGGCAACTATCGTATGGGCAAACTGTGAGTGATCAGGAATAAGTGGGAAAATGAATTGAATGGCGCCACAACAATCGCTATCAACTCGGGGCACATGTCCGGGTTTGACGCCGGCCTTGACTGACCGGCGTACGTGTCATAATGAATGAGTAAGGCCACCACTGCTTGATTGCGAATGAGCGCGCGGCGGGAATCGCAGCGCCATGGCTTCATGAGAGCATGCCAATGCTGGCAGATCCAAACAGGTAGCTGTGGCAGACGACGACCGGGAAGCGTGTGCATCAGTGCATGAGAGAGCATCGCGGTGAAAACAGCTCACGTCCAGGTCCAGCCATGGATGGTCCAAGCTAGTTCTCCATGGCAGCGGAACCGAAGCATGCAGCAGGTTGACGACGACGTTACACGGAGACGGAGTAACTCCTCAAGGGACGCGAGGTTTGCCGGATGCTGGTCAAAGCTTGGCACCGCTGGTGAAAGACTGTATATCTGTATAATCCAGGAATTCATGATCCGGCAGCCTCTCCCATTGGTGGCTGGCCATCACCAGGCTAGCCTAGCGGTCAAATGGCATGCAAAGATGCAGTGCATAGTTCTTGTGTCGAAGAAGATCTCTTTGGGTTGGCCTGGCATGCAGTGTCGAAGAAGATCCTTGATGCAGATCAGAAAGGTGTCTCAGAAACGAAAGCAGTCCAGTCAACGCACGGAGTACAAGCGGCCGTAGCTACACTCCTAATTTCACAGTTCATACCGGGCAATGTGCACCGTCGCATGCTGAAGACTCTGCCAAGGTAGGACGCCGGCCGCTTGTAGCAGCGGCACGTGGTCTCGTGCAAATGCCTAATGGGCAATGGTGCTCCATAACGATCGATGCGGGTTGGTCGGGTAACGGCGCTGTCGGAGACGACGACCACGGGCGAGGGATGGCCTTAACTTCAATTCCTGACATGGCGTTTCACTGTTCCTTGTTTAATGGAATGGATTCAGCCTCATCTGGACAGGGCATTGGATTCCATTCGCCGTGCCGCGCTGTGTTCTTTGTGCCGGGTATTTCAGAAGATCGGAACTTTCTTTGCTTGTTGTGTGAAATTGGGTCCCGGCTATTCTGATGTGGCACGGTCGATGACGTCTTGGTCTGAGGCGTTGTACAACTGAACACGGCGCCCTGGGGGCGGGCGTCGTGCAAAAGGGTTAGATCGTGAAATGATTTGACAATGGGTTCATTTTGTGAAATGATTTCGAAAAAAGGTCAAATTTGTTGAATTTGCCAAATTGAGTGCTCCCTCTGTTAACTAAAACAAGCCGTATAAATTTAGTTGATGTCAAAATGTAGCAATTAATTAAGTTAGAAAAAATATCAACATCAACAATATCATCAATACCATTGACTACATAATAAAACGTATTTCTGTACTCCTTCCGTCCCAGCATATAAGTCAAGCTATTTTTGTGCTGATCTTTGATGTTTAAATTTGACCACTAATATATACTCCCTCGGCTCATAAATATAAAATGTTTGCATCTCAAATTGAACTGTCAAAACGTCTTATATTTTGGAAGAGAGGAAGTAATAAATGGTATAGCTGGATTCGTTTTGCAAATTCTTTCATTTGTACGTTGTTATAAGTACAAATCATGGTCAAATGTGTGCATCATTGATCAGCAAAATTTAAGGACGCCTTATATTTTGGGACGGAGGGAGTATTATGTCTACGTAGTTTTCTAATTTTCAATAGTTTTTTCTACAACTTTAGTCAAACTTAACGTTGACAGATTTTTTTAGAAAAAATATAATACGTTGTAACAGAAGTAGTCCTGCACAAAGAGTAATATTCACCTCCGGATACTGGCCTTCTCACGCGGTATAAATGGCAAATTGTTGAGTGGGCACTATAATTATTAATATTTTGCTTACAAACTTTATTTTTTATGAACTCATATTTGTTCTAAGTAGGTCAAAAGGTATAGCTTCTCACGTAGAGTAACATCGATGTCAACACTGAGGTAAAAAAATGGAATGGTTTGACCTCGCTAACAAGAAAGAACATATAAAACCTCCAACATAAAAATTGCGACATCTTGATGAAATCGGCCTGTTATAAAGACATTGGTTATTTTGATGTTTGCCTATCTCGGTCTATAATGATAGTGAATAGTAGAATCTCAAAATTCAGCATGTGAAAAATTAGAAGTAATATAGCGAAAGATGTAAAAAAATATTTGGTTATCAAATTATGTATTGACTATCCCACATGTTATCAAAGGAGTCAATACATAATTTGTCTCGGATGCACTCCGGCGCAATATCACGGAAGGAGCAACTACCATAGCGTTAAGCTCTACGAGCTAGAGAGTGCGCTGAATTATTACACAATCGACTAACGTTACAAAAGGTCACAATAGAAAAAGAAGTGGCAAAGTTTTTGATATCCTCAACACATACCAACCAACGACCGATCTCCAGAGGGGGACTTGATCCGCTGTATCACCGATAGGCAATCCGACACCAAAATGATCTTGTCGTAACCTTCTTCTAGCGGGGGGGTGCTGCCGCGCTAAGGTCCACTAGTATTCAGTATGTCAGACACCTTCCTTGCCGCCGGTCTGGCCCTCAGGCCATCCCACTAGGCCTTGACATGGGGGTACGTGTTGTGCACCGATCTATATGTAGTTATCCCTAGGCACAGATTCTCACGGTCAAGCTTGACGGTGAGAATGTCGTCGTTCCCTCGTATGCCTTCTTGATCCAAACGAGTGAGGGTCAAAAGTTTATGACGTTTCACCCCTCCGAGAGCTCGCACACATACATCCGTCAAGATCCAGCAGTGCTTCGCGGTGCCAGGATTAAGTGCTACTGGTATGCGTATGGTGGAGAGAACCCCAATACATGGGAGAGAGGGAGAGAGATGAGATCTAAACCTTGGGAGCCTCCGAGGAGAAATCTCAAGTCTATTGTGTCTCCCCAAAAGAGGAGGGGGTGAGGTTTATAAAGAAGCTCCAAGGGGTAGGGTTACTTGGACAAGGGGAAAGTTTTCCTATTCCAACTCAAGTTGGACAAGGGGAAACTTCCCCTTGCCCAATTCGGCTAGGGAAGGTGGAGTTGGAGTACCTCCCCCACTGCCTCCTCTCCTTGGCCGCCGCCCTACTGGGGCCCGCCTCGGCCGCCGACCCCGGGTGGGGCCCGCCTTGGCCACTGACCTCGGGTGGGTGGGGCCCACCCGGGCCGGCTTCGTCTCGGTCTCCCGCCGCCGCCTTGCCCCTGTGGGCCGAAGCCCACTAGGGTTCGGCTTGGAGGGGGAGCTTCCCCTCCCGATGACTTGGCCCACCACCATGTAGTGGTGCGGCTGCCATGTAGGCCCATGTGGCAGCCACCTTTTATTGGCCTTTAATAATCTCCTATTAATTAAATAAATTAATATGTAATCAGTAAATATTTTGTCTAATTAATTCCCAGAATTAATTACATATCATACAAACATATTTATATGATCCGAGACACCCTGCCGACAGAATATACTTCTACAATTATTTTCTTTCTTATAAACCTTTCTTTCTTCATGATTTAATTCCCCGAATGTAATTCTATCACGCCTGAAACCATCCCAGGTGATACTGCCTCTCTACTCCGAACCACTACGTATACAGCAGACCTTGATGCCTTAAGTGTGTGAGTCCTATAGGTTCGATAACGTGTAACTATAATTGGAAATGCCTATCCAATCACTTGCCAGTGTCAGAACCTGGACGTTCTGTATAGCTGTTGCCGTTCTGCGAAGACACTCTTTTGAACCTGCTTGATTAACATGTTTATCCTATCACGATCACGATACTCATCAAATACCCAAGGCCAGATATATGACATTACCGTAAATGACAACTTTCATTTACTATGTCACCTTATCCTTGTTACCGGTATGATGCCATTAGTCTTTAACCCATGTATAAGTATCCCATGATATTTGCATATCATTACATTCTTTGCGCAGACTTGTCAATGGACACTTCCACACTAGAGTGGATCCTTGGTTGTATCTCTCTATTACTTTAGAGGTGTGATTCCCAGTCTTGAACTACTATGGTTATAATACACTTTTGAGGTTACTCAATCATAGCCTTTTTTTATTACCCTGTTACGGCCGTAATATTTGACTATGTCAAAGCTTCCTCTCCATTATACACAACCATATATTCTCATGGTCTAAGGAATACGCAATCAACCAAACCTAGACTATACTATTTCATACGAAACTTGATCTTGTAGTATATCATATATTTGGGTCTTCCCAGTCATATTGTTAACTTAACAATATGCTCCCATTAATAATGGCAAGAGCACTTGCCCATGGCTGGAAAACATCACCATCCAGTATTAACGAGTTTATCCAAGAGACAGGACAAAGGATAAATGGGGTTTGATTATATCCTTACACGTGTGTATGTGTTTCCCTATAAATCTCACATTTATAGACCATAGCAGTTATAGCATAAAGATATAATACATTAATCATGAAACAGATATATTTATTGTCTCTTAGGGCATATATCCAACACTTGGAGCTTGACAGCCTCGACTCATACATGCTCAGCACCTTCTTCAGCTTTTCTATGTCCTTCTTGATGACCCTCTCATCGATCCGTTGTCCGAAAATGGGCCGAAGCCTGATCTCCATAAGAATAGCCTCCATCACAGGATTGTATTGGTGCGCCTCCACCTCCGACCAGACATCGACCATTGCTGACCCCTCCAGATCGCCTACCTTGAGGAGGTCAGATTTGTACTTGTGGCAGACATATTTGGTGATTGCGCGCGACTGTTTTTCCAGACAAAATAATATATGTGTGTTGAGAGAGAGGCTTGTGACATGGTGAAAATTTGCTCATGATGTTTATATGACAAATTGTATGTCTAGACTCTGTCTAGCTTGCATAACAACGAAGTCGGTAAATAAACTAGTTAAATTATTGCTCCAGAACAGAACAAATGTTTGTTTGCTAACATGGCTCCTCAAGTTTCTTACCCAGAGACAGAAATCACCGTCTTCCAAAACAGGGACCTGATCAAATGGTCGTGGAAAGAGAAAAACACACAAACCTAACCCATCCCTCCCGTGGCGCACCCCAGGGCGCCGCCAGGGGGGCCAAATCTCACCGGCAGCAGTGGCGGCGGCCCCGGGCGCCTAAGGTGCTGGGGGTGGTGGATGCAACGATCTTCTCCGACGGGGCGGCTGGGGCGGCCTCGACGGAGATAGTCGCTTGTGGTGGCCGGGGCGGTGACCTCGACCAGGCGGCGGCGGCGGCATCTGGCCCGGACTCCTGGTATGGGCGGTGAGGCAAGCCGTGGCTCTAGGTCTCAGATACGTCCATTTTGCATCACTATTTTATATCATAATTTACTGTTATTCATTGATATATTTCATATATAGAGATGATACTTATGTTATTTTACCTATTTTGCATGTTTCATGATTATTGGAGAATTATTCACCGGAGTCAAGATTCTGCTGGAAAAAGCACCGTCAGGATACAATATTTCTAAAGGTCAACAGTTGAAGGAAATTATACAGAAGCTCCTATTTTGTCAGATGCCGGAGGGAGCCAAAAGGGGAGGCCAAGGTGGGCCACCATGGGCCCTCCCCACCCCATGGCGCGGCCCTCTAGGCTGGAAACCCTAACACCCAGGCCCACCTCAGTCGACACCCCTTCGCGTACTTCACCCCCTGGAAACCCTAACACCTGACAGAGCGTCAAGGAAATATTCTGCCGCCTCCACGAGGCGGAAACACCAGAGAGAGAAAAGCTCTCCGGCAGGGAGAAATCTGCCGGGGAAATTCCTTCCCGGAGGGGGGAAATCGTCGCCATCGTCATCGTCATTGAGCTGGACTTCATTGGGATCATCATCACCATCGTCTCCACCGCCGACACCGTCATCCCCACTGCTCCACTCCGTTCTGCTGTAACATCTAGGGTTGAATCTTGTGTATTTCATAGGGGAAACTTTCCCGGTGTTAATTACTCCTTGTGGTTGATGCTATTGAGTGAAACCGTTGAATTAAGGTTTATGTCCAGATTGTTATTCATCATTATATCACCTCTGGTCATGATCTATATGATGTCTTGTGAGTAGTTCGTTTAGTTCTTGAGGACATGGGAGAAGTCTAAATGTTAGTAGTGAATTATGTTGAGTAATATTTAATGGTTTGATATTTAAGTTGTGGTGTTATTCTTTTAGTGGTGTCATGTGAACGTCGACTACATGACACTTCATCTTTATGGGCCTAGGGGAATGCATTGTGTATTCGTTTGTCAATTGTGGGGTTTCCGGAGTGACAGCAACCTGAACCCCCGTTGGTATATCGATGCATGAGGATAGCAGGGTCTCAGAGTTTAAGGCTGTGGTTAGATTTATCTTAATTACTTTCTTGTATTTGCGGATGCTTGCAAGGGGTATAATCACAAGTATGTATTAGTCCTAGGAAGGGCGGTGCATTAGCATAGGTTCACCCACACAACACTTATCAAAACAATGAAGATTAATCGACTATACGAAGTGAAAGCACTAGACTAAATTCCTGTGTGTCCTCAAGAACGTTTGGTCATCATAAGTAAACCGACCGGCTTGTCCTTTGCTGTAGAAAGGATTGGGCCACTTGCTGCAATTATTATTACTGCATTTTGCTTACTTGTATTTTATTTATCTGCTATATCAAAAACACCAAAAAACTTGTCTGTGAGTATTTACAGTGAATCCTTCATCAAAACTGCTTGTCAACACCTTCTGCTCCTCGTTGGGTTCGACACTCTTATTTATCAAAAGTACTACGATACACCCCCTATATTTGTGGGTCATCAAGACTATTTTCTGGCGCCATTGCCGGGGAGTGAAGCGCTATTGGTAAGTGGAATTGGTGATTACCCCAAGTGCAAGGGATCACTGTAGCATCTCTCAATGTGGAAGTAAGGTATCGATCCGCATGAGCAAGAAGGAAAAGTTATCTATTCCCTACAACTAAAGTGTCACAAGTTTTAGTTGATTATGCACTAAACAAGTTTAAAGAACAAGGTGGTTGATTTGATGGATGGAAGTTTAATGTAACCAAGCAAGAATGTAAAAGTGTCCCAATCCTCTTCAATGCAAGAGGACAAGACAAAGGTTTTCTCCTATAGGAACAATGGACATGGGTTCACTTAATCCTCTCTCCCTCATCTACTGTGATTATCATGTTATAGATAAAGTACACACAATTGTCATGTTTTAATGGTAGCTTTTATAACGGCTATATGTCCTAAAACACATAGTTGAAAGAAGTACTCATTTGTGTTGCTAGGTCACCCTCGTAAGGCACTCCCACATCATACTCTTCCTTTTTACCCCCGGATAAAGGATGTTGGGCGGTACCGTGTCACTCAATACCTATGCCGTGTTACATCGGCCATCCCGTACCCACATACATCATACTTCTTAAAGAACAATATTCTATCAAAGAATGACAAGTCATAAAAGTTCCAACACAACAGTAAATGCATAACAAATCATCTCATACCACAATATTCACCACAAAGGTATTACATAGATGACCGTAATCATGTTCAGCAGCTCATACGCTACTAATTAGTGAAGCTCAAAGAGAGGAGAGATACATAAGTTACCACCACAAACCCAAATCCAGGGGGTGGACTACTCCCCCTTCATCATGGAGACGGTGGAGAAGTCATTGGAGAAGGTGGAGACCACCCCGGCAGCGCCCCACCGGAGTTCTCCCCCTCCAATCTGCAGCTCCTGATCTCCGTTTTGGTGTTTCTGTGTTTCGGCGGTGCTCCTTCCCGAGAACGTCGGGGGACCTTTTTTATAGGCGTTTTTAGGTCAAGACGGAGTTGATGGATGAAAGATCGACGGCAACGGAGCCACGAGGCCCAAACGAGTGGGCCCCACGCGGCCACAGTACCTGGCGACGTGGGCCACCCCCTTTTCGCCTTGCGGGCTCCGTTTGCTTGATTCCTTCGCTCCTACGTCTTCTTCCTTCCAAAATAACGACCTCTGTATTTCTCCAGGATTTTATGACGACGTTTGGGTCCCTGAAACATAAAAGGAAAGAAATAGGGTTTTCTGCCTGCGCAGAGTTAATTCCATAAAAATAGGAAACAATTATTTTATTTCCTAAAATCATTAAATAACAGTGGTATAACCCTTATATGATGCAAATATGATTAGAATATAAGTGATATAGTGCAAAGTTCATGTATGCATTTTACATGCACCAATTGGTAAGGGAAACATCTATTGTACGTGTTGTTTTTATTTCTGTCTGCTGCTATATTTCATTATGGAGAGGTCTTCTCTTGAATTCCTATTTGAAAAATCTACTACTACTGCAAAGGTAGTAGATGAGGCGCCAGCTGAGCAGGTAATTCCATATAAAATACCTATGAAAATTATTGAACGTGTTACGAATAACCGCTATGAAGGGGATGGAACTGTCCATCCTGGAGATCATTTGCTGTTTTTACATGAATTATGCGAGTTGTTCAAGTGTGCAGGTATTTCTATGGATGAAGTTAAGAAGAAACTATTCTCTATATCGCTGATGGGTAGTGCTGCAGAATGGTATAAACTGCTGAAAAATGGTCGTTCTCTTGGTTGGGAGGAAATTGTGCCTCTATTTTATTCTAAATTCTATCCTTCAAGTGAAATTCACCAAGATCAAAATCTTATATATAATTTCTGGCCTCATGATGGAGAGAGTATTGCCCAAGCATGGGGGAGATTGAAGTCATTAATTCTCAAATGTCCCATTCATGAGCTTCCTGGTAATGTCATTATTGATAATTTCTATGCAAGACTCTCTTTTCAAGATAAAACCTTGCTAGATACTAATTGTTCTGGATCATTCACACGCAACAAAGAAGAGTTTAAATGGGACCTTCTTGACCGGATTCAGGAGAACACTGAAGGATGGGAGAATGACAAAGGTAGAGAGTCAGGTATAAAGTATGATTATGAATGCATTAAAACTTTTATGGATACTGATAAATTTCGAAATATGAGTGTTGTTTATGGTCTTGACTCTCAAGTTGTTGCAAATTTTTATAAAGCTTTTGTCTCTCATTTCGAATTGCCTAAGAAAAGTTTTAATAAATATCATGAACCTTATAAAGATAAAACTGATTTGCCTATAGGTAAAAGTATTGAAGTTAATACTGTTGATCACATCCTTCCTGAAGCTTACATTGAAAAAATTCCTTTTCCTGCTAAAGTGAAGGAACATTCTGTTATAACTAGTGTGGTTAACAAAAGTGCAAAGAAACCTATAGAACCTGATGAGCAAATAACTGTTGAACCTGCTGTGGCGATAATTAAAGACCTTGTAACTGAAAGTGTAGAAGATGGGCACATCATCTTCTGTGAAGATGCTTCTAATATTGTTTCACATCCTAGTAAATCTAGGAAAGCTAGTGTTCCTGTGCTTTCTGTTAGAATAGGTGATCATTGCTATTACGGTTTATGTGATATTGGTGCAAGTTCCAGTGCTATTCCTTATGAGCTTTACAGGGAAATTATGCATGAAATTGGTTCTTGTGAACTTGAAGAGATTGATGTGGTTATTCGGCTGGCTAATAGAGAAACTATCTCTCCTATTGGTATTGTTCGAGATGTGGAAGTT
The DNA here is from genome assembly GCA_947311845.1 of Poa pratensis. NCBI lineage: Eukaryota > Viridiplantae > Streptophyta > Magnoliopsida > Poales > Poaceae > Poa > Poa pratensis. The sequence continues at coordinate 15,685,964 of CAMZMU010000119.1, read as the reverse complement.
TTATGTGGTAAGATTAAATATCCTGCTGACTTTTTGGTACTTGGTTCTGCTGCTAGTAAAACTTGTCCTATCATTTTTGGTAGACCCTTCTTGAATACTTGTGGTGCTATTATAGATTGTAAGAAAGAGAAAATCTTGACTAAATTCGCTGGTGAATCTTATGAGTTTAATTTCTCTAAATTTGCTAAAACTCCTTATGAAACCGAATTGCCTAATGAGGATTTTAGAGTTGAACAGCTTGCATCTATTGCTCTTGCTCCTAATGACCCTTGCAGCAACACCTGGAGGATCATGAAAGTGAAGTCTTTAGGGAAGAGAGGAATGAGCTTGACGAAATTTTCTTTCGTCAACCTATTCTTAAACATAATTTACCTGTTGAAGATTTAGGTACCACACACCACCAAAGGAGGATCCTGTTTTCGATTTGAAACCTTTACCTGATAATCTTAAATATGCTTATATTGATGATAAGAAAACATACCCTGTTATTATTAGTTCTAAGCTTTCAGGTTTTGAAGAAGAAAGATTATTGGAAATATTGAGGAAACACCGAGGAGCTATTGGATACACTCTTGATGATTTAAAAGGGATTTCTCCCTCTATTTGCCAACACGCCATCAATATGGAAGATGATGCAAAGCCTGTTGTTGAACATCAACGTCGTCTAATTCCTAAAATGAAGGATGTGGTAAGAAATGAGGTATTAAAACTCCTTGAAGCTGGTATTATATATCCTATTGCTGATAGTAAATGGGTAAGTCCTGTGCATTGTGTTCCTAAGAAAGGAGGAATTACTGTTGTACCAAATGATAATGATGAGCTCATCCTCAAAGAGTAGTTGTAGGATATAGAATGTGCATTGATTTTCGAAAGTTAATAAAGTTACTAAGAAAGATCATTACCCTTTACCTTTCATTGATCAAATGTTAGAAAGGTTGTCTAAGAATACTCATTTTTGCTTTCTTGATGGTTATTCTGGGTTTTCGCAAATTGCTGTTAGAGCTAAAGATCAAGAGAAAACTACTTTCACTTGTCCTTATGGAACTTATGCTTATAGGCGTATGCCTTTCGGTTTATGTAATGCTCCTGCTACTTTTCAAAGATGCATGTCTGCTATTTTTCATGGCTTTTGTGAAAAGATTGTAGAGGTATTCATGGACGATTTTTCCGTCTATGGGAATTCTTTTGATAACTGTTTGCGAAACCTTGATAAAGTTTTGCAGAGATGTGAGGAAACTAACCTTGTTCTTAATTGGGAGAAATGCCACTTTATGGTTAATGAAGGAATTGTTCTGGGACATAAAATTTCTGAAAGAGGTATCAAAGTTGATAGAGCTAAAGTTGAAGCAATTGAGAAAATGCCCTATCCCAGGGATGTCAAAGGTATTCGTAGTATTCTTGGTCATGCTGGTTTCTATAGAAGGTTTATTAAAGATTTCTCTAAAATTTCAAAGCCTCTTACTAATCTTCTTCAAAAAGATGTACCTTTTGTTTTTGATGATGATTGTAAGGAAGCTTTTGAAACTTTGAAAAAGGCTTTAATTACTGCTCCTGTAGTTGAACCACCTGATTGGAATTTACCTTTTGAAATTATGTGTGATGCTAGTGATTTTGCTGTAGGTGCTGTTCTTGGACAGCGAGTAGATAAGAAGTTGAATGTTATTCATTATGCTAGTAAAACTCTTGATACTGCTCAAAGAAATTATGCTACTACTGAAAAAGAGTTCTTAGCTGTAGTTTTTGCTTGTGACAAGTTTAGACCTTATATTGTTGATTCAAAAGTCACTATTCATACTGATCATGCTGCCATTAAATACCTTATGGAAAAGAAAGACGCTAAGCCAAGGCTTATTAGATGGGTGCTACTTTTACAAGAATTCGATTTGCATATTGTAGATAGGAAAGGTGCTGATAATCCTGTTGCTGATAATTTGTCTAGATTGGAAAATATTGCTTATGATCCATACCTGTTAATGATAGTTTTCCAAATGAACAATTGGCTGCAATAAAGGTGAGCTCGCGAGATAGTCCTTGGTATGCTGATTATGCTAACTTTATTGTTTCCAAGTACTTGCCTCCAACCTTTTCAGCTCAGCAAAGAAGGAAATTCTTTTATGATTTGAGGCATTATTTTTGGGATGACCCACACTTATATAAAGAAGGAGTGGATGGTATTATGCGAAGATGTGTTCCCAAATATGAACAACAAGAGATATTGAGAAAATGTCATGGTAGTGCTTATGGAGGACATCACGCCGGAGATAGAACTGCACAAAAGTTCTACAATCAGGTTTTTATTGGCCAACGCTCTTTAAAGATGCAAGAAGTTTATTTTATCTTGTGATGAATGTCAAAGAATTGGTAATATCTCTAGACGCAATGAAATGCCTATGAATTACACTCTTGTTATTGAACCATTTGATTGTTGGGGATTCGACTTCATGGGTCATTTCCCTTCTTCAGGAGGTAATACTCATATACTTGTTGCTATTGATTATGTTACTAAATGGGTAGAAGCCATGCCTACAAAAAGTGTTGATGGTGAGACCTCTTTAAAAATGCTTTTAGATATTATTTTCCCTAGGTTTGGAGTACCTAGATATCTTATGACTGATGGAGGTTCTCATTTTATTCATGGTAGTTTTAGAAAGACCCTTGCTAAATATGGTGTTAATCATAGAATTGCTTCAGCTTATCATCCTCAAACTAGTGGGCAAATAGAATTATCAAATAGAGAAATTAAATCTATCTTGCAAAAGACTGTTAATAAATCTAGAAAGAATTGGGCTGGTAAGTTAAATGATACTTTATGGGCTTATAGAACTGCTTATAAAAATCCTATGGGTATGTCTCCTTATAAAATGGTTTATGGAAAAGCTTGTCACTTGCCTTTAGAATTAGAGCACAAAGCATATTGGGCTGTGAGAGAACTTAATAAAGATTTTAAACTTGCCGGTAAGAAGAGGTTACTCCAATTAAGTTCTTTAGATGAATGGAGAAGTGAAGCTTATGAAAATGCTAGACTCTTTAAGGAGAAAGTTAAGAAATGGCATGATAGAAGAATTATTAAGAGAGAGTTTAATGTTGGTGAGAAAGTTCTATTGTATCGGTCTCGTCTCAGATTTTTTGCAGGGAAATTACTCTCAAAATGGGAAGGACCTTTTGTCATTGTGGAGGTGTATCGTTCAGGTGCAATAAAGATTGCTTCACTAAAAGATAATGCTACACAAGTGGTGAATGGGTAAAGACTCAAACATTATATTTCTGGAGATTCTTATAATGAAGACGTTGATGTTATTCGAGTGGTAACTCCGGAAACTTTTATTAAAAATCAAGTTGATGGACTGCAGAGTGTGTTTTCGAATAGGTAACAGTTTTGGTAAGGAAAAGTTCGTGTTTAACTTTCTAATTGATATTTTTGTTATTTTTATTTAATATGGAAAATTACGAGATCGAAACGGGTAGGAAAAGGTGCCCGAGGGCACCTCCCCACACTGTGGTGCGGGCCCACCCCTGGCCGCGCCGCCATATGGGGAGGGCACCTCGGAGCTCTTCTCCGACCCGGTTTCTCTCCCGTACCTTCCTTTTGTCGTAAAACTTTTTGCTATATAATCCCCGGATCCCCCGAGGTCCGTATATCGTCTTTTCGTCGTGTTTTGTTTCGAGCTGTTTCTGCCAGATATTTTTCAGATCTAGAGCCACCATGTCTTCATCGGGGCCTCCGAAGGACAGCTTCTTTGAGAACGTCGTCAACCCGTACATGAACGAGCTGAAGATGCATCCCAAGGAGTCGCTGCTTGTAGATGGAGAGTTGCAGACGGAAGACGTCCGAGGTCCTAAAGCAGAAGGAAGCCTAGAAGACAGGATGGAGAAGCTGGAGCAGGAGGTCTTTACATACAAGAAGATGGCGGAACGTGAACTGACATCTTTAACATGATGGTGCCTGGACTTGAGGCTGAACACAAGAGGGAGACTGCAAAGCTCTGGGAGGACATCTTCTCACTCCATGAGACCACCAACAAACTACAAGCGCAACTCTATGATGTTCAGAATCAAAACTGTGAGTATGAAATCAGGTTTAAACGCATAAGCTCTGCTGCCAGTTTCAGGATACCTGAGACCAAGTCATCATTTGTTGACGGAGAGCCTCTGCCTTGGAAGTTTGATGGCAAGGATGATCCACCACCGCCACCAAAGGAGTAATTCATCATTGGTATTGGCATCCCTTGGCTTGTTCCAAGCTTGGGGGGAGTGCCGCGGTATCACATCATTATCTTTTACCTTTTTACCTTTCAATCAAGTCATATCATGAGTAGAGTGGGCCAGAACGGCTGCACTTGTGACCTAACCTCCTCCCCCGTGCGGCGGTGCCGCGCCGCACCGGGGAGTCTCCCGTCGCCGCCTTCCGTCCCCCCTTCTCGAACCTCTCCTTCCGCCGCCGTCCCCCGAGGCTTCGCAGGGCTTCGTCCCTGTGGTGTGGCGGCGGCGGCTGTCGGGGGAATACTTTCTGGATTAACCCGCGGCCCAGTGTGACTTAATTGACTCGCACGGACGAAGGCCCACTTGGGAACAAGCCCAATATTGAACCGCCATAAGGAAAAGATCTAGAAGACATATCCCGGAGGACGTGAAGACCAAGTAGTCTCCGAGTAGGCCTCTGTGGATGTATTCCTTATGGGGAAGTTTCCTTTTGTAACCTAGCGAGCCTCTGTGTATATAAAGAGGACTCGCAGGACTTAGAGCGGGTCAAGCTATCAAGCCCCAAACCCTAGCTCATACGGCGAGTACCAGATCGGATCGCCTCCATTGTAACACCTCGATTATCATATCAATACCAATCTAGGGTAGGCAGGAAGTAGGTCTTTTACCTCACATTGAGGGGGCCGAACCTGGGTAAATCTGTGTTGATCTTTGTTCCTGCGATCCCAAGCTCGGAGATGCTTGACTCGCATAATCCCACACCTACGAAGTCATCTATGACACCTGACGTGACAAACCCACGACAGTTGGCGCCCACCGTGGGGCCTGCGGTCAAAAGCGTCACGTTCCGCGCAGGATCGAAATCAGGCTTCAAGGACATCGCCATCGGCCAAGTTGAAGACATCAATGGGGTCCCCTTCATCGACGACTCAGAGTGGGGACCCGAGGCAGATCGCATCGAGTTCGGATACATCGTTCCCATCGGATCAGTAAAAGTTTTCGTCGGATCCGTCAGTCGCAGATCTATGGACGCGACTCAAGGAAGCGAATCGGTGAAGGAGCTGCGGCCGGTCAGGGTCCGCGTGTTGGAGGAGCTACAACAAGCTACGGCAAGATTGCCCATCCCCGTCCCATCAAGACCTGTTTGGGGATCTCTACCAAATCAGGAAGGAGACCTCAAGATTGAAGAGATTGAAGCTATCAGGACGGAGCTCTGTGAAGAGGCACAAAGACTCGCGGCTGAGCGCGAAAAACTCCAAGAAGAAGGCCGACGACTCCGCCGCTGCCAGCCGAAGCACCAGGCGGTGCGAACCAAGCGACATCTGAGCGCAAGAAACTCCAAGAAGAAGAGTGGCGACTCCGTCGTTGGCAGCAAAAACATCAGATCAAGATGGAGAGGAGAGAGGAAATCACAGTTCCACGGCGACCCAGAGAGCAACGTGCACGCCGCGATAGGGATATTGTCAAAGATAGCACCGGTTGGAGACACGCGAGCTGATAAGGAAGCTCGCTATGCGATCGACCTACTGCAAACTGCTGCTTTACAACAAGCAAATATGTATGGAGTCACGCCCAATGAGCCGCAAAACGAGGTATCATGGGGAGGAGAAAAGTACAGCGTCGAAGAAGTGGTCAACCAGTTAGCAGGTTTGCAGGTATCATTGGAAAAAGAAAAGAAGATAGAAGGCGAGTCGCGACGTCCGGAGCGACTCAGCCATCCCAGATTGAAACTGATTCAGATGAAGATTCAGCGCCAGTAAACTCCTATTCATTATTGAAAGGACCAGCATGTTTTGGAGAGGAAATACGGCTCACTCGTTTCCCCCCGAACTTCGACGAGTCGCAGCGAGTCACCACCTATCGCAGTGACCAAGACCCTGCCTTATGGATAGAGATTACGAGGCAAGCATAACAGGGGCTGACGTGACTCAAGAAGTACGTGCGAAATACTTCCACTTGGCAATACAGGGAGAAGCTAGGGATTGGCTGTTAAGGCTGCCATCAAAATCAATAAGCACATGGGAAGACTTGAAGGACAAGTTCATCGCAGATTCCAAACAGAAGATATGAAAAACCTTAGACAATGCATTCAAAAAGAGGACGAATCAAGCGGCGACTGGATCAAGAGAATCGCGGAGATCCTTGGCTCCGCCAAAAACTTAACAGTACAAGCTGCAATACAAGCTATGAGAAAGAACTGTAGATTTGAGCCTGGTGCACAAATTAAGTCGCGCTGAGCACAAGATTGATAGTTTCGACCAGCTTTTGGCAGTAGCTGACAAGTACGCAAAGACAGATAAAGGGGCAGGCGGCTTATCACAGAACCCAACAGGGAAATTACAAGCCACGGAGATTGAACGTCGCACACCAGATACAGGAGCAAGAGAGTGATAAGGCCTTATTCCCTAATAACTGCAAGGGGATCTTCGACGTGCCTTGCGACTTACATCGCAGAGAGATGGCAGGCCAGCGGGTCACACAAAGGCGCAATGTCACTATTACCGGAGGTGGAAAGAAGGCGACACGCCAGACAGCTCGCAGCGGATCGATGCAGCACAAGAAAATCTAGCTCTCGTCAAGGCCTGACGTTTTACCTAGAAGAAACATAGGACAGTTTCATACAGTGGAAGTACAAACAACGGACGGAAGCCGGAAGACGGTCAGATTTCAACGCAGAAAGGTATCGTCGCTGGACAGAGCAATCGGTTATTTGGAGTCGCGGCGATCACCCCCCAGAAGTAAGAGATCCAGGACAGCCAGCTCTGGTGGTCACGCCAGAAGTCGCGGGATACAAGTTAAGTAAGGTTAATGGACGGAGGAGGAAGAGTAAACATCCTATATCAAGACACGCTCCGAAGAATGAATATACCCGAGACAAGGCTGCGACCATCCAGGAAAGAAATTCAAGGCATAATCCCAGGAGCTGTTACGCGACCAATCGGAAAGATAACACTTGAAGTTAGCTTTGGAACAGAGCGGAACTTCCGCACAGAGCTCCTAGACTTTGAGGTTGTAGCAGTCAAAAGCTCATATCATGCGATCTTTGGAAGAGAAGCCTATGTCAAATTTACCGCTCGCCCCTGCTACGTCTACCTACAGTTAAAGATACCAGGACCAAACGGTGTTATTACAATATATGGAGACAGACAGAGAGCGTTAGAATGCGAGAACGCAGGCTCAGTACTCGCAGAAGAAGCTTGTATCGCCAACTCTTCACATGGGTATCAGTCGCAGATCGGAGATCGCAGCTCAAAACGAGTCGCGTTGGAGGTACCGCGGAAGCGGCCAACAGGATGCAGCCACCGGATGGTAAATACCCACCGAGAAGTCGCGCATCAGCAAGATAATGCCCCAGAGGTCGCCTTGATACAAAAAGAAGACAAGAAATGGCGCATGTGCATAGACCCAGCCTCGATCAACAACCCAGCCAAAGGGGCTCAGTTATCGTGAGACCTTACAAAGCAAACTCAACTCAACATAAGTCGCAGCTCAGTGCGGCTGATCGCCCAACAGTGCTTTCTGCTTCAACATGAGACATACATCGGAGCTATCATGCTCGACCCGAGTCGCTTTTAGCGACTCAAAATTGAACCAATCAGGTGTTCAACCCACTCCGTTAGGAGTATTAATTCGCAACTAAGTGCGATGAGTATCAAGTATGCATGGCCTGCGGGGAATAGAAAACCCGCATTAAAGGGCCTGCATCATCATGTAACACCCTGTAAAACATCGAGTGATTATGAAATAAAGCCGGCACCCTTGACATTCAAGGGTTTGTCGTTTCGCCTCAACTATCATTGAGTCGCTGAGTCTTTTGAATTTCATATATCACTGACCCTTGAGGGCTCCTTACGAGCATCGCGAGTACCAATCGCACCTCAAATTTTGCCAAACTAGTGGCAATCCTTAAGCTAGAAGCGTCTTGCATTATGCGACCAAAGTACTGGGGTGTGGCGTCAATCGAGCTTGATTGCCTATCATGGCCGCTCTCGACCCTGAACACACATGTTCCTAGGAAATACTGAGCCGCGCGAGCGTCTACTTAATGGAATTATCAAGAAAAGAACCTGCTTATAGGTCACAAAAATTGTTTATAATACATGAATATCTTACAGACTAACGGGCATGTCCCACATTATTTATTTTTCCTCTTCCGAGCAACAGGAGTGGGAATTGGCGCGGCTTGTCTCGCAGTTGCAGTCGCAGGTGTCCTAATAATCAGGGCGCCGCCAGACGAGGCAGAAGGGCCACCAGATACTGTTGCTGGAGTGGCAGCCCGAGATGACTCAGCTCCTGAGGACTTTTCCTTGACACCTTGCTCCCATCAAGATTGAATTTATCAAGATAAGTGCCCAAGTCTAAGTTATCAACAAATTTTGTGGCATACCCGCGCATCCCTTTCCAGATATCGAAGTACTCGCTTATTGGCAGTTCAGTATCATCTGCGCTCATCGCCAGGCCGTGGCGAGCAACCTTGCCAACATCTATCTCTGGATAATATGCTCGAAGCAATGTCAAGACATGCGCGGCTCCGGCGCGAGCAGAGGATCGTTTCCAATCAGAGACATAATGTGGAGCCTTGAGCAGTTTATTTATCCAATACTCGCAAGATGTTGGGCCATCAGTCGCAGGAGTGATTACCGTCATAACTTCCTTGGTAACCTTTAAGAAGCGCTGGCTGAGGTCAGACAGATATACCAGTTGATCCTTCAAATTGGAGCGGGACACTGGGGCCTCAGGTCCTATGTCAAAGAAAGAAAAGGCAAGAAACAAGTCAGAGACTAACGATTGGTTACCCAAAATATGTATGATTAAAGGAATACAAGACCAACCAGCAAGCTGCAGGACGGCTGATTTGACCATGGAGCCAAAACCCTCAAAGGCTTTGAGCAGCGAGTTATATTTTTCATCTCGCGCGGCGAGTTCCTTTGCGTGGTCCCCTTCAGGCGATCAATCAATTCAGTTTTAAGAGCCAGTCCTTCTCGCAAAGATCTAATGACCTCGTCTTTCTCCATGAGTCGCTGCTGCATATCAGCTTCAAGTTCTTTAAATTGCTCTTCGCAGGAGTCGAGTTGACCTTTGAGAGATTTTATTTCCTGATCTTGGTCCCTAATGACCTCATTATGCTGCTCCAGGCGAGACTGCATCATTTCAGGATGGTCTATGGAAATGCCTTTACCCTTTATTGAGCCAGAAGCATCAAGCAAGGACAGTTCACGCTGAAAACAAACAGAGCAAAACGCATAGGTAAATTATCCAGGAATTTGGGGGCTCGAGATTTGAAGCCAGGAAAAGAATCAACACCCCGTGCGATGACACAAGGTTTTGATCCTTGGGGGCTACGGTATATGTACCTGGCGACTTGAAGAAAATTGCTCAACTAAGCCGCGCAGCAGAGCAGCATGCTTGTCTCCAGCAGAAATTATGGCATCTGCGATTGACTTAGAACTATTTCCTGGAGCTGGAATTCTATTTTCAGTAGATATCCTACCAGCAGCAGGAGTTGTGGATGGAGCTGCGGCTGGAGTCGCGGCAGGAGCCGCGTCTGCAATACCTTCCTCCAGGGAGGGCCTTGGTTGAGTCGCACCATTACTGTTTCCCACGTTTTCATCAGCAGCATCATCCTCGCTCATAGCTTGCTGAGAAGAAGTGGGATGGGAATTAGACTTGGTAGCCTCTTCAGACATGGCCCTGCAAAACATTGATGGGTTAATAAGCTGACCTAGCAGAGCCGCAACATTGAAAAGAAGGCGAACCATACCCAGAGGCGACACGGATACTCTTCATCAGGCAACCAGAGGAAGGAGAAGATAAACCTTGCAAATCTGAACCTACAGAGTATGAAAAGAAGTAGTGATCAGCAATTCCTTGCCAGAAAACGTAAACACAAAAAGAAAAGGAGAAGAGTCGCAAACAATTACCCGAGCTTATTGAAAGCAATCCTTTGCAACAGCCTCGGAAGAAAAGTAGCCTTGTTGGGATCAGCGAGTTTTAAAGATTTGGCAGCTCTTGTTTCTGCTAGTAACGCCAAGGCTTTGCGACGTTTCTCAGGCTGCGCGGGTCTTCTGAGCTCTGGCATAAAATACGTTTCGAGGACCTGCGAGGCACCTCAGGAAGTTCCAGGAAAGGTGTATTTGGAGTCGAGGAAAAGAGCGTCGGCCATTTGTTGTTCCTCTTCAGAAGCACTACCCTCGTGCATAACTGTATCTTCGCCAAAGGCTGCGGCTTGTTTTGACGACTCAGCCGCGGATCCTTGGTTCAAGTCGACGTCCTCTGAGGAAGAACCCAGAAATAGGGATCGATCTGAAAAGGAGCTCAGGTCAGAAATAATTAATTTTGGAGAAGGAATTTTCGAGGAAACAGTGACAAGTAGACATTACCACAAAAGGCTTGTGCTCAGCCCAGAAGGGAGCAAGTCCGACGTTGTCATACGAGTCAATATCCTCGTCCGTCACTCGGCGAATGAAATTTATCCACTCCCCTTTGTCCCAATCTTCAGGGCAAGTACGATCGACGTCGTTTGCATGACAAGTGAAATCCACCATAAGCCGCGAGCGGCGACTCACAGGCTGAACTCGCCACTTAGTCCAGCAAGATATGAGATCTAATCCAGTGAGACCATGGAGTGTCAGCGCTCTCACCTTGTCTAAAGGGATTCGACAAAGGGCAACGAAGAAGGATCAGGTTTGGAAGACAGAGCATCGGTAGCCTCGAAGGGAAGAGGAGACCAAAGAGGAGAGGAATTTCACCCTCAGGAGAAGTGTTTTTACAATAGAAGAATGTCCTTTGCCACTCCTTGATTTTCTTGGCAAGAGTTAGTTTTGGGAAGATACTACCCCGGCGTTGGAAGGAAATGGCGCCGCATTGGAGAAAAGGACCATCTGTGGTTTCCCTTTGACTATTGCAATTGAAAAGAGCAAGCCAGAAATCTATTGAAGGCGGGATACCCAGATAATCTTCGCAGAGGACGTGGAAGTTGCTCACTTGCAACATCGAATTAGGGCCAATATCATGGAAGCGAAGGCCTAACCGCTGCATCAAGGAGCGGAAGAAGAGAGAGCCTGGGGGCTTGAACCCGCGCTCAACATGCTCCGCAAAAATCACTATCTCTCCTGGTTGAGGATTGGGGATTACCTCCTCACCGGCCGCCCGCCATTCGCATTGATCTTTTGGCGGAAGAAGGCCCCGTGCAGATAGGGATTCCAGGAAATCTTCGTCGACCCACGAGCCTTCCCAGTTGCATTTGCGGCGAGACATTTTTCTCAGATCAATGGAGATATCCACCGAAGGATTGTGAGTACGAGAAGCGAGATTGGAGGCGGCGGAAAGGAGTAGCGGATGCGTAATGCAGGACTTGATGCAGAAACACTGGGGAAAAATGAGTCAAGATAAATAACCCAGACACGGAAGACGTTTAGATCTGAAAATCAACCGTCAAGACAGGATAAGTCGCGTTCTCGAGCCGCCAAAGAAGAATTATAAGTCGCGAAACAAGGAAAAGCACGGCCTAAGCATTCAAGATCAAGAAATACTATGAAGTTCAGGCCACGCTTGGGGGCTAATGTCGGGGGAATACTTTCTGGATTAACCCGCGGCCCAGTGCGACTTAACTTACTCGCACGGACGAAGGCCCACTTGGGAACAAGCCCAATATTGAACCGCCATAAGGGGAAAGATCTAGAAGACATATCCCGGAGGACGTGAAGACCAAGTAGTCTCCGAGTAGGCCTCTGTGGATGTATTCCTTATGGGGAAGTTTCCTTTTGTAACCTAGCGAGCCTCTGTGTATATAAAGAGGACTCGCAGGACTTAGAGCGGGTCAAGCTATCAAGCCCCAAACCCTAGCTCATACGGCGAGTACCAGATCGGATCGCCTCCATTGTAACACCTCGATTATCATATCAATACCAATCTAGGGTAGGCAGGAAGTAGGTCTTTTACCTCACATTGAGGGGGCCGAACCTGGGTAAATCTGTGTTGATCTTTGTTCCTGCGATCCCAAGCTCGGAGATGCTTGACTCGCATAATCCCACACCTACGAAGTCATCTATGACACCTGACGTGACAAACCCACGACAGTTGGCGCCCACCGTGGGGCCTGCGGTCAAGAGCGTCACGTTCCGCGCAGGATCCATGAAGGGAGCTGAAGATCTTGTTGTTGGCCGTATCATCACGGTCAATGGCACACCCCTCATCGACGATTCAAGCTGGGGGCCGGAAGCAGATTACTTGGAGACCGGCCACGTCATCCCCTTTGGATCCATCAACGTCGGCTTCATTGGCGGCGAGTCGGAGGATCCATCGCAACATGGCGATTCAGAAGAAGGAGTCGCGGTAACAGTGGACCAAGAAGAGAATCTATCAACCACGAGTCGCTGCCTCTCGAAGACGAAGAAGGCCAATCCATTGAGTACGTCCTTGAGGAAAGGCTATGCGGGACCCTGTGGATAGTGGCTCGCCCTCTGTAGAAGATCGGCACGTGGAAGGGGTCTACAGGACCACAGAAGCAGACGAAGGGCTGGGCATGCCACCAGGCAGCTTAGCCCCCACACCGCCGGAAGCAGCAGAACAAGCCGCGCTAGACGCATCAGGAGTCGCGCATCCGCTGCGATGACGCCAGGAGTCGCGGCCTCAGGAGTCGCAAACAGAGAAACCCCACCTGGAGTCGCGCCTGCGGAATCAGGGTCAAGGGTAACCCCCAGCTCAGCGGACACGCCGCTACAGGGAAGCGTGTTGTTTACACCAATATCTGCGGTTAACGCGGCTGCTAGGGTGACAGAATTGGAGGCTACCAGGATCGGGCTATATGATGAAGTCCAGAGGATCGCAGATGAGAGAGCCAGGCTGGCGCGTGAGGAACAGCGTCTCCAACAGGAGCAACTGCGACTCATCGAGGAAACCAATACTATGCAAGGAATACAGGCCACCTTGCCACACAGACGCCACGCGAGTCGCCTGCAGCCAGGAACAGTAAACCCTATGGAGCTGTTCCAATCACCTACTACTGAACCAGCAATTGCGGTCCCGTCAGCCGCCACCAACACTATCCCATCAGTCGCCACTAACACGGCACACCCGGTCGCATGGTCAGGGGTCGCACAACCTTCAGTCGCGGTACCCGCACGCGTGGCACCATCTGCCATGGTTATGCGGTCCGCGGCCCCGTTAGCTGCGCCCGCGGTTCAAGCACGCTGTACCATCAATCGTACCAGCGGTTCCATCTTTCGCAGCACCAAGAGTAGCAGAGATACCTGGGTCAAGGGCCATAGTACAGGCTAACAACAGGGCCATGATGCCCCCGCCGTTGACGCAGCCAACCTTTGTTCGGCAATCGCCACAGCAGCCTCAAAGGTTCCACACGCCGCAAGGGCATTATGTTAGCCCAGTGGAGAATCTCTTTGCAGCCACAAACATCTTGGCCAGATTAGCGCCAGCAGGAAACACGCCAATGGACAGAGAGGCACGGCGCGCCATCGAGATGCTGAGCACAGCAGTAATACAGCAGGCGAATATGTCAGAACACGCAGGACGGCTGCACTCCACCCCTTACAATAGCAGAGCAACGGCGGAGAGAAGCATCCACGCGGAGTCGCCACACGTTGCGACCTCAAGCTCGGCTAGGCGACAAAGGGAAGATCAACCTGCGGCTCAAAATCAACCTCAGCAAATTCAACCCATAGAGATTGTGCAGCCGCGCACGGCGGCCAACACAATAGGAAGGCCAGCTTCGTCCAACCTATCGTCGCGACTCAAAGGCCCAGTCTGTTTCAGCGAAAGAATCAGGTCTGAACCGTTTCCTGCAGATTTCAAAGGACCTCGCAAGGTCGCCAACTACAACGCCAGCATGGACCCTGTTACTTGGCTCAACAATTACGAGATGGGCATGAGCATCCTAAATGCATCCGAAGAGATCTGCGCACGTTACCTAAACATGATGTTAGAAGGCGCAGCCCACATATGGCTACAAAATTTGCCACCAAATTCAATAAACTCTTGGGATGAGATGAAGGAAGCTTTTATCAAGAATTTCCAAGGAACATGTAAGCGACTCTGCAGCATAGAGGACCTTGAGCGTGTGTGCAGAAGGAAGGCGAGTCGAGTCGCCACTGGATGAGAAGGGTCGCAGAGATCATACATTCCTCAGACAACATACCACCCAGTTCAGCAGTCCTTGTCATGGAGAAAAATTGCAAATTTGAGCCGCTAGTCCACAAACTAGGTCGCATGAAGGATAAAGTGAAAGCCTAAGCGAGGTAATGGCGGCGGCCAACAAGTATGCTAGCTCGGATAAAACCAGGGACGCATCTGATGGGGAGGAAGAGGAAAACACTGGCAAGGGAAAAAAGGCCAGTAGCAAGCCTCAACAACAGCAAGCTAGCAATGCCAATGCGAGTTATAACAAGCGCAAAAACGAGGAAGGAAACTCAGGGTTAGTCGCAAATACGAATACTCGTTACAAACAAAGCAGCGCAGAGGAAGGAATTTTCACCCAGTTAATTTGGAAGAGGTTTTCAACCGCCCCTGCGACATCCATATAGGAAAAGATGGGAAACCACCCAACCACACGAAGGCACAGTGTTATCATTACAAAAAGTGGAAGGATGGACAGCCACTCAACACAAACTTCAATCATCAAAACAACGAGGAAGGTAAACATGGCGGAGGCAACAACAGCGACAACGCCGTCCCAAATCCGCAGCCAGATCAGCCACAATTCCCAAAACAGTTGGGTCAGTATCATACCATTGTGGTGAATACTTCAAGGAGGGAACAAAAGCTGCGACGACGCAATCAGGCTGTTAACGCCATAGTACCAGCCGTCCCACAGTGGCTAAAGTGGTCCGAGCAACCAGTAGTTTGGAGCCGCGAGGATCACCCAGGAGAAATAAATGAAGAGGAAAACTCGCGCTGGTGGTTGCCCCTCAAGTCGCAGGGTACAAGTTGAGCAAAGTACTGATGGATGGAGGCAGCAGCATCAATATATTATACTATGGAACCTTCAAAAGATGAACCTTCAAGAAAAGCAGCTACACCCATCAAGAACAACGTTTCATGGTGTCGTGCCAGGCATATCAGCTCAGCCATTGGGGCGAGTTAACTTGGAGGTCGCCTTTGGGACACAAAGCAACTTCAGGAGCGAGTACATTTGGTTCGAGGTTGTAGATTTCCAGAGCCCATATCATGCGCTGTTTGGCAGAGAAGCATTCGCAAAGTTTATGGCTAGGCCGTGCTATGTGTACCTAAAGCTTAAAATACCAGGCCCTAGAGGTGTCATCACCATCAATGGCGACAAAAGAATAGCTCAAGAATGTGAAGAAGGCGACAAGGCCATAGCCAGAGCAGCTTGCATCGCAGAGAGCGCGCCCATGCGCGAGTCGCAGGAGAATTTTGATGACATCGTGAAGGCCAAGAGGCACCTGCCTGACTTGCGACTTCAGATTACGGCCGCAAGGGAGGCAAGGAAGTCAAAGGCTACGAGCCATTGCCAATAAGGACACATCCAAGCGTCGCGAGTTGCCATCAGCAGCCGCAGCAAAATTATTAAGAGTTTACATCATCAAGCTGGCCACTCAGGGCTAAAAATTTCAATTCTGGTCGCCACTCAGGCGCGACCGACCCAATATGACACTTCTGATGCCACCTAGGCGCAACGACCCAATTCTGGTCGCCACTCAGGCGCGACCGACCCATGTAACATCTCTGGTTGCCACCTAGGCGCAACCGACCCATTCTGGTCGCCACTCAGGCGCGACCGACCCATGTAACATCTCTGGTTGCCACCTAGGCGC
Source organism: Poa pratensis (assembly GCA_947311845.1). NCBI lineage: Eukaryota > Viridiplantae > Streptophyta > Magnoliopsida > Poales > Poaceae > Poa > Poa pratensis. The sequence goes on along the minus strand of CAMZMU010000119.1, from coordinate 15,669,975 downwards.
AACCGACCCATTCTGGTCGCCACTCAGGCGCGACCGACCCATGTAACATCTCTGGTTGCCACCTAGGCGCAACCGACCCATTTCTGGTCGCCACTCAGGCGCGACCGACCCATCTCTGGTTGCCACCTAGGCGCAACCGACCCAAGCATCACTTCTGGTCGCCACCTAGGCGCGACCGACCCTATGTATCATATAATGATTCTGAAATAAAGCATCTCAAACTACCAATTGAGTTGTGAGTCTTTTATTTTTTAATCATTGGTCCCTTGGGGGTGCGGCAGCTTTTTAGCGCGGCCTATTCCTTGGGATCGCCAAACAAGTGGCATTTATCGTGATTATACTCAACCTCTCTTGGATGCGACTTGCACTATGCGGCCAAAGTACTGGGGGTGCGGCGTCAATCGAGTTTGATTGCCTATCATGGCCGCTCTCGACCCTGAACACGCACTTTTTACCTGGGAAATACTGAGCCGCGCAAGGGCCTAAGTGAGGAAAAACCGAGACAAATCATAAGGACCAGCCTATTGGTCGAAACATGTACTGCCAAGAGTACTTAAGCAAACCATAATATTGTCTTATGACGCATCAATTCTAAAATTATTACAGACCGCTAAGGGCCAAGATCATCAAACCATTGTTTTCTCTTCTTCACTTGTGCGCAGCTTTTGGCCGGTGGGAAGGAGGAACAGGCGGCTTACCAAGCTTGCCAGAAGGAGCAATTGCAGGCTCGCTGGAGGGCTCTTCAGTCGCGGGCTTGGGGGCTGCAGAGCTGGATACGCCTGGAGAGGGTTCTTTTCCTGCGGAATCACCGCACTGGATGACGGAGCGGGTAACTTCTCCCATCTGCTTCCATCTGGATTATACTTGCCCATATAGGTCGCAAGATCTATCCCCTCCACCAGTTCAGTCGCGTGGCCGCGCATATCCTTCCAAGTCGTCGCATATTCTGAGGCCGTCAGTTCGGTGCCATCCACCTTCTTCGAGGGCCTACCTTTTGCAACCTTGGCAGCATCAAAAGAAGGATAGTACGTCTTGGCCAAAGCAAGAACATGAGCCGCGCCGTGCGAGCTGAGGACTCCTTCCAGTCCAAAAAGAACTGAGGCGCCCTAAGCAGTCTTTTCAGCCCTTCAGAATCACCAGGGACTGGCTTGGTCGGCAGCAGGCACTTAGACAGTGATTTCATGGCGTCACAAGTCTTCGCGAAAAATCGCGGATATACTCCAGCTGCTCTTGAGTACTGCCGCGCTGCTCCTTGGCATCTTCACCTACATAGAGGCATGTTCAGTCAGCTTTGCAACATAAAGGCAAAGATAGTAGAAAAAACAGATGCAGATGTGAGTCGCAACACATACCAGTTAATTCTTGAGTCATGATGCACACTTTGGCGTGGACGAGGTTATGGGCATCAGAAACTTTCTTCAACTTTTTCTCAAGCTCGCCAATGGAAACAGCCTTAAGCCTTGCGTCCTCATTGACATCAGCAATGGCGTCTTTTGAGCACTGACTTGGAGCTCCAGCTGCTGGACCCTCTCTTGGAACTTCTCTTCAACAGTTTTAAGCCGCAGCTCGGGGCTTTGGCTTGCTCAGATAACTTGAAGCTTTCATCAGATAGCTCGCCCATCCTGGTTTCCCTTTCTTCAGCTCAGCGTCACGCTGGCCAAGGAGCTCGCGCAGCCTCTCCAGTTCAGAGGGAGTATCCCCCAGCTGCTTTTCCAAGGCAAGTTTGGCAGCCGTTATGGAGCTTAGTTCCTCCTACGAAGGGTACATCAGTTAGCAAGTATATATCAACAGCTAAAGAGAAGCATCAAGTCTCCCTTTACAGTCAAAGAAGAAACTTGATCCTTGGGGGCTAGAGACAGATAACTGGAGATAGAAGTTTACCTTATAAGCCGCAGACAGGTCAGATAGTGCCTTGCGGAGCTCCATGGCTTGCTTGTCATTTGAGGCAATGATAGCCTCTGACAGTCTCTCAGCGCGGCTTGTGGAGGAGGAAGAAGCAACCTCAGCATGCAGAATTGGCAACCGCAGGCTGTCCGCCACTGGCGACTCAACCACTGGCGTATCAGCATCCTTGGCCATTACATCTATGGAGGAGGGGTTGACCTTCTCCACGTCCTGGATCATAAGGGGATCCGTTCTATCCTCCAGAGCCACCTCTTGGGTGGCTGTGTCAAGAACAGGGACCGTGGCCAGGTCATCAGTGGTGGCCACGCCCTCTACCATGGCGGTATGGCTGCAGGTGATAATGCGGCTCAACCGCGGTTCCAGGCTCAGTCGCGGGTTTAGCCGCACTTCTGAAAAAAGCAAGGGCATTGTGTGAAGAAGAAGCACATAAGCCAGAATAAAAGTATTATAAGCACAGGGAAAAGTTACTAACTCTGGAGCCATCTTCACAAAGGCCATAAGTTCACCGCTTGACGGTGAGGACAGGCCTTGGGTCCCAGAATCTACGAGCAGAAGTTTTGCGTGTCAGTAGAAGAAAAAGAATAAGCATTCAAGATGACAAGACAACAGAAATTACCAGAGTGGGGACCCATGTCTTCTTCAGCAGAGGCGGTGGCTTTGAAAGCACGCCTGGCAACGGAGGAGGTCGCGCCCGTAGCAGGTTTGCGACGCTTCGTGGCCTCAGGGTTTTCCAGAGCGTTAACCTCTGGTTCCTCACGAGATAGCCTCTTGGAGGCTCTACGGGGAGTTGGTCCAGCCGCGGCAACAGAACTCGCGGCTGGCACTGGACTGTCATCCTCGTCCAGTTCAGTTTCTTCACCATCTGAGGCCGCAGAAGCAACAGAAGGGATATCAGCAGTCTCGCTGCCCTCTAGAGTGGGCAGCAACTTCTTTCGTGCGGCACGCTTGGGAGCAGCAGTGCCGGCGACGGTGCAGGCAGCGACCAGTAGTTCTCATCAGCCTGGATCAGGGAGATATAAGTTGCAGTATTAAGAAAAGGAATGCGACTCAACTACAAAGACAAAAAGACAGAGAAGAGGAGTTACCTCAAAAGGCTTGTTGTTAACACTGAAAGGGGCAAGCCCCACCTTATCGAAGGAGATGTCCTTCTCCTCAGTCACGCGGGTGACAAATTCCACCCAATCCTCAGGCCTCCAGTCCGAAGCCTTGATACGATCAACGTCAGCAGAGGTGCCTGTGCACTCAAGGAAGGATCGCTGTCGTGGACTCACGGGCTGAATGCGCCATTTGGTCCAGCAAGAGAGAAGATCAAGGCCAGTAAGACCATGACCTATTAAGGCGCGGATTTTGATCAGCGACTCATTGATGAAGGACATGGACGAGTCGCGGGGTTTTGATTTCAGTGCCTCGGTAGGCACGAAGAGGGTGTTAGACCAGGAGGGAAGGCGAGTTTCGCCCTCCGGTGAAGTATCTTGGCAATAGAAGAAAGATTTTTGCCAAGCCCTGGGTCGATTCGCCAGGGCTAGCTTGGGAAGGCAAGAGTTCCTATGGCGTTGAAGAGAGATGGCGCCGACCTGAACGTAGGCGCCACCCTTGGAGACAAGTTGGCTGTTGCAGGTGAAAGAGGCCAGCCATAGATCGATGTTGGGGGCTATGCCAAGATAATCCTCGCACAGCACGTGAAAATTGCTCACCTGGAGCATTGAGTTGGGCCCGATGTCGTGAAGACGGAGGCCTAGGCGTTGCAGCAAATTGCGGAAGAAGGGAGAACCTGGCGGCGTGAATCCACGCTCCACGTGTTCCACGAACATCACCAGCTCGTTGGGCTTGGGGCGCGGCTCGATTTCATCGCCTGGAGCCCGCCAGACGCCGTCCCCCTTTGGCGGCAAGAAGCCAGCCTCGGCCAGATCCGCAAGAGTTTCCTCCGTTACCCAGGATCCTTCCCAGTTGCAGGAGATTTGCGCCTATCGTCAGATGGCTTCGCCTTGGGCGCCATTGCGAGGGGGAGATTGAATTGGGAAACTAGGCACGGGTCGAGGAAGAAGACGGCGCGGCTAGGGATGAGAAGATTGCAAGGGCAAATGGATAATGACCTAGGTGGCCGCAGCTTATAACTGAAGGGGCCCGCAACTAACGGCATTATCTGTGCTCGCAACCAACGGCACAATTCGCGCCCGCAAAACGAGTAACGGTCCGCAATCAAAGGGAACGAATATTCCCAGAAGGAAAGATGAGTCGCGCGGATGAGTCACAGCGCTGAATCGCATGAGTCAGAAGATTGGTCAGAACGTTTGCAGTGCGGCTCAGAGACCATTTCAAGAGGTCAGAAGGTTCTCACCGTAAAGTCCTAACCAATCTTGGGGGCTAATGTCGGGGGAATACTTTCTGGATTAACCCGCGGCCCAGTGCGACTTAACTTACTCGCACGGACGAAGGCCCACTTGGGAACAAGCCCAATATTGAACCGCCATAAGGGAAAGATCTAGAAGACATATCCCGGAGGACGTGAAGACCAAGTAGTCTCCGAGTAGGCCTCTGTGGATGTATTCCTTATGGGGAAGTTTCCTTTTGTAACCTAGCGAGCCTCTGTGTATATAAAGAGGACTCGCAGGACTTAGAGCGGGTCAAGCTATCAAGCCCCAAACCCTAGCTCATACGGCGAGTACCAGATCGGATCGCCTCCATTGTAACACCTTGATTATCATATCAATACCAATCTAGGGTAGGCAGGAAGTAGGTCTTTTACCTCACATTGAGGGGGCCGAACCTGGGTAAATCTGTGTTGATCTTTGTTCCTGCGATCCCAAGCTCGGAGATGCTTGACTCGCATAATCCCACACCTACGAAGTCATCTATGACACGTGACGTGACAAACCCACGACACTGCTGACCATGGTTGAGCAAAGCGTCACCGCCGGGTTGACCAGCACCGGCATGGGCACCACCGCCCCCGCCATAGCCAGCGGCCGCACCATGCTGCGCCATCCCAGCACCTGGATGGACCGAGCCCACCGCGTACTGCGCCGCCGTGCCCGGACCGAGCAGCGTCCCGCCCGCACCATACTGCGACGCGGTCCCGCCCAGCAGAACCGCGCCGGCGCCATGTTGAGGGTAGCCCAAGTGGCCCGCGCCTTGGTGATGAGCCACACCGCCGCGATCGTAGTGCCCGCCAGCTCCACGACCGGGACCTCCGGGACCGCGTCCAGGGTTGCCCACGCCTCGGCCTTGACCTCCAGGAGCCGGAGCCCAGCCCAGAGGGCCAGGGAACCCGGAAGGCGCCGCGATTGTTTGCGGGGCAGCAACCACAGCCGCGAAGGATCCTCGCGGAAGGCGCCCAGATGGGGCGGGTGGCGTGGAGGTCGTCGAAGACAAGGCCGGCGATGGACGAGGTGCTTCCGTCGGCGGCGAGATTGTGCGCGTAGATGGATCCCTAGGTCGAATCTTAGTCGTTTTCCAAAGACCTGCGTACCAACGGCCCAGATGAGCCCAGGGGGACGGGCAGGTCCCACCTGTCAGCTTCGTGGTCTTCACTGCATCCACTGTCACCGCCACGACCGGCGCGGGGCCACCGGCAGCGGGCCACACGTTTGAATCAGGCCGCTTGCCGAATCCGCGCCCGACGCCGTGATCGGCGGATCGACGACGTCCGCCTCGTTCACCACCGCCTTCTGGGAGTTCGCTGCCGGGAGGAAATCGCCGAGGCACGGCGGCGGCGTGATCCTAGGGCGAGGTAGAGGACCACGCCACGCCATGCGCACAGCCGGCCGCCGCAGCGCGCGTCCATGCGGTGATACGACCAGAGGCTCCACCGGTAGCGCCTCACCCTCAAGCTTCTCCACCGACGCCGAGTCCGAGTCCCTGCACAGAAATGAAGACGACGTACATAAATTTCCTTCGGAGCTCGCCGGAGACGGGCGTTCCCAGAACCTTGACTCAGGCGTTGGGTATCCCACCTTCTCCCAGAATTCCTCCATGATTTCCCCCTTCGATTGCTGCGGTCGTTGGATGTCGTCCCACGAGACGGCCCATCCATCCGCCAGGACCTCCTCCGCCACTTCCGTCGGCACCCGCTCGTCTTCAGCCCCGGACGGCGCCGCACTGAGCTCGCCCAAGCAGGAGAACCGCGACCCCGAGTCCCTCACATCCCACGCCGGCGGTGCCATGGTCTTGCGGCGGCGACCACCAGGCCCAGGCGCAGGTGGAGGATCATGGGCGGCGTTCCAGAACCTGCCGGTCAGCTGTGCCACGGGGGCGGCTCCGGCGCCCGGCGGATCGCCCGGTAGATCGCCCGTCATTTCCGCTCGGTCTTCCCAGTCTAACGGACACTTGACCTAGAAATGACCTCATTAGTCTCGTGCAACTCATTTTCAGATGTTGACATCACCTGCTGCTAATGCTAACTTCCGACACTGTTAAGATGGAAATAAAATGACCTAATTGTAAATTGTTTCCTAGGTGGCATTTCAGATGTTAAGTCTGCTTTCTTAAGGGATGTTTCAGTTATTATGCATTCTCTGAAAGGTATGCACTCCATTTAAAACCCACCTCGCGGAAGATGATGAGCGTGCTAGGCACGTATTTTGATAGATGTTGCGGTTCTAAGTTTGCATCGTAAAATGAAAAGTTTTCATCCTATACAAATAATAAGATACCATACTAGGGACAGGGAGGCAATAGGAATAGGGAAACTGGGAAGGCACCATGGCGCATGTCGTGAAGGTGTACGGGACGGCCAAGTCCTGGAACATATCCAGAGTCCTTGTGTGCCTGGAGGAGGCCGACGTCGAGTACGAGGTCGTTGCCGTCGACTTTCCTGCCGGCGAACACAAGAGCCCCGCCCACCTCGCTAGGAACGTATGTATAACACTCTCTGGCTCTAATTGCAACGAAATAGGGCTTCTATCCTGTATTATTTATCTTTTTTTACTGCGACTAATATCATTGATTACTATAGCTAGTACTAAGTGTTAGATTTTTTTTAAGATAAAGAGTATATATTAATATCGAGAAGATATCAATTACATCTAGACTCTGCAACAACGCATTGTCCTAACGACAACACGGATGCACAGAGCTCAGAATAGGAAGAAGAATTACAAAAAAGAAAAGTCCCGCTACAGTGATTTACTCCTTATAGCAGCATGCCTAACACCACCAAAAACAACACCAGAAGTACAGCTTCTTCAAAAGCGGCGCCTCCAAGAAGGGAACAGTGTTATAGCACCGCCGCCGCCCTGATCATAGATCATAAGTTTTCACCCTGAAGAAAATCCACACTCGCAAAAGCAATGCCTTCAACAAGGTCATTGCTAGGCACAACCAATTAATGCCAGACCTTGGGTTTTCACCGTGAAAGTTTGAACTCTAAACTTCTCCTGTGTTGTCGCCCCCACTTGCCGTTGCCGCTGCTCTAAGTTACAAATCACCAAGCAAATTCCTTATCGCCATCAGGAATCAAACCACCATTACTAGTCTTCATATCTAAGACTCCATGTCCTTCTCTGCACTCTGACTTCACCGGGAAACAGAAAGGCATGTTCCCAATGGCAATAGACTGCAGAGCTTCGCGACGCTTCCTCTGAAACCAAACGGTCAGAAAAAACATGGCTGCGTCGCGATCGAATCCCACCCGATCCGACAATCTCCAGGCTTGATTGCCCAATGAAATTCGTCGACAGAGCCTTCCGAAACTTGACAATCCGGCCAGATCGAATAAACAGGTGTCAGACGGATCTTCTTCTTGGCGTTTACGGAACCTTAGAACTGCCGCCATTATTCAGCCAAACCAGCCAGCCCCCACGCCGCCGGTCAAAGCAACCGAGAGGAGAACGGCGACATCTTCACCAAAACTGCATCACTCCTTGGATCAGTCCCAGCCGACCCAGATTTGGGCCTCAGAGCCCAGATCGAACCCGCCACCTGCGTCGCCAGAGGTCTCGCTGCAGAAGGCGTCGAATCACGCCCACAACCTCTCCTTTGCTCTGCTGGAGGGCACACAACCGGTGAACCGGCCGCCGCCCCAAGCCCCAACACGCCGCTTGACGGCGGGCCTAGGCGGGAGACTGATGACCCACAAGTATAGGGGGTGTATCGTAGTACTTTCGATAAATAAGAGTGTCGAACCCAACGAGGAGCAGAAGGTATTGATAAGCAGTTTCGATAAAGGATTCACTGTAAATACTCACAGACAAGTTTTTTGAGTTTTTCATATAGCAGATAAATAAAATACAAGTAAGTAAAATGCAATAATAATAATTGCAGCAAGTGGCCCAATCCTTTCTACAGCAAAGGACAAGCCGGTCGGTTTACTTATGATGAGCAAACGTTCTTGAGGACACACGGGAATTTAGTCTAGTGCCATATAGTTGATTAATCTTCATTGTTTTGATAAGTGTTGTGTGGGTGAACCTATGCTAATGCACCGCCCTTCCTATAACTAATACATACATGTGATTATACCCCCTGCAAGCATCCGCAAATACAAGAAAGTAATCTCTACTATATAATATGAGTAACTGTGCCGGTCGTACGTCGTGGTCTTTTACACTGGAACCCCTCGGAAATTAGTAAATCAACCCGCACTCCAAACTGTTATGTACGGTTTTGCATTTTTACCCTCAGCGATAGGTGCCCCGCCGCCGCCGCCCCGTCGACCTGCCTCCTCCCGCGCCTCGACAACGACGACCACACAGACAGGCCCTATCCGGTATCCGCACCAGTGCCGCCATCCGTGGATACCCCAACACCGGCGACCTTCCCGGATCCGCCGCAACACAGGCGCCCTCCCCTCCTCCCCCGTGGTCGGCGGAAAACCCAAACCTGCTCCAGGTCGGCGCCGGCGCGGGCCTGAAGCCTCTCCCCATCTCCGTAAGCTTCCCCTACAATGCCCCCAAGTTCCTGCGTCGTACTCTCTCTCCTCAACGGCGTGTACGAGGAGGCGCAGCCTCGGTCCGCGCAGCCATTTGGAGATCTCCGACCCCACTCCTGGTCGTTGAACCACGGCCTTGTCTCCGGCGCTGCCCGGTGCTCGAGCTCCAACCCTCCAGCGCCTCCCCTGCGCGCGCTTGTGGTGGAGAGCTATTCGGAAGCTACCACCGCCACCCCCTGTGATCTGCGTTCCCGTCGAGATGGTCATGTAAGGGCAGAGGCGCTGCTGCTGTCAAATTCGTGAACATTCAGGCCTGAACAGACCCGCACATAACCACCTACCAGCGCCGCCTTTCTCCCCGCTTTGATACCCTCTCCTTCATCTGGCCGACCCAGACAGCAACAAGTTCAAGCAGTTCACTCACAAATTATTTCTGTATGTTGGTTCTTTTGTAATTCTACCGATATCTGTGTTTGTCGCATGGAAAGAGGAATAACCTGATCACATTCATGGTGTTCAATGGAAGTGTTAGCTTACTCATTTCATTGTGATTTTCTTACATCTTGGAAGTACCAAAAACAGAGAAGAGCCTCGTGATTTGCCCTTACATATGGCCAGTGACAATTAATAACGTCAGATTATGCAGTATCATTGACATTCAAAATTGATTTATGTTTCGCTTCAAATGTACTCGATTTCAGGACGTCATTTACAATGTCTTTTTGGATGTTCATTGCCATCTGAAAAAGGTGATCACTTGGACTACAGATTGTGCATGCCATGCCTATTTTATTACTGGTCACCATATATATCAGGTATATTGCTTCCTCCAAAAGGCTACAGAAGTAGCGATTCATGCATCCTACATTGCGTTTGAAAACTTCCCCATCTCTACCCTTGTTATTGAAGTTCAAAATGATGCTTCATCTCTATTTTTTATAACCAAATGAAAGCCTTCATGTTTTCTCTGAATTTTAATTTGTCCTCTGCAGTTTGTTGTTTGTTGCTTCCTTCAATTTCTCGATTTAATTAATATAATTGCGATGAATAGAAGTTCATTATATGAGGTACAAAATGTTAGATTACCTTGCTTCCGTTCATATAAGCCACTAGATTCCATGCAGGTATAGTGGTCAATAGTTGTCAACTAACTATTAGTTGATACAGTTTGACTAAATTTATGTCTAAGTACAGTAATATCTCGAAGATACTTCAAGTCTCATTATTTTTATGAGTCTTACTCTTAGTGCTGTGTCCTGTGAGTAAAACTATTGTCCCTTCGTAGGACTGACATACAATAAGATCATGTACATACTTGTTTAGAAAATATAAGGAGTTGTAAGAAAGCCCACAAATGGTTTCAGCATACAATCTATTTTAATAATAGTTATTTTCTCCTTTTATCAAGCATACAAGTAAACATAAAAATAATAGTTATTACTCCTTTTATCAAACATACAGGTAAACATGCCATTTTAATATGCAGATACCAGACCAGGATATCAGCCTGGCATCACTTAAAATTGTAAAGGCACGTGATCTTGAGGAAGTCTTAATGCTGTCCTCTTGTTGGTACTGTAATATGAACTAATCTATTGAATCATAGCTAATTTGGTCGGATTTTTATTTGAAAATAAATTGGAGAAAATTTAACACTCATTTCGTAAGGAACATTTACATGCAACGTGTGCGACAACGGAGTAGGTAAGGAGCCGTCACAACACACAGGGATAGGCCCCAGCTTTGTCAACGAGAACATACTTTGTGCATCTCCATGGTATTATTAGATTTTTTTCCCGTTGCAACGCACGGGCATTTTGCTAGTTAAGATAAATCTAACCAAAAGCTTAAACTCTGAGACCCTGCTATCCCTCATGCATCGATATACCAACGGGGGTTTACGTTGCTGTCACTCCGGCAACCCCACAATTGACAAACGAATACACAATGCATTCCCCTAGGCCCATAAAGGTGAAGTGTCATGTAGTCGACGTTCACATGACACCACTAGAAGAATAACACCACAAGTTAAATATCAAACCATTAAATATTACTCAACATAATTCACTACTAACATTTAGACTTCTCCCATGTCCTCAAGAACTAAACGAACTACTCACAAGACATCATATAGATCATGATCAGAGGTGATATAATGATGAATAACAATCTGGACATAATTCTTAATTCAACGGTTTCACTCAATAGCATCAACCACAAGGAGTAATTAACACCGGGAAAGTTTCCCCTATGAAATACACAAGATTCAACCCTAGATGTTACAGCGGAACGGAGTGGAGCGATGGGGATGACGGTGTCGGCGGTGGAGACGATGGTGATGATGATCCCAATGAAGTCCAGCTCAATGACGATGACGATGGCGATGATTTCCCCCCTTCGGGAAGGAATTTCCCCGGCAGATTTCTCCCTGCCGGAGAGCTTTTCTCTCTCTGGTGTTTTCCGCCTCGTGGAGGCGGCGGAATATTTCCTCGATGCTCTGTCAGGTGTTAGGGTTTCCAGGGGGTGAAGTACGCGAAGGGGCGTCGACTGAGGTGGGCCTGGGCTCCCTCCCCACATGGCGGCGCGCCAGCCTAGGGGGCCGCGCCATGGGGTGGGGAGGGCCCATGGTGGCCCACCTTGGCCTCCCCTTTTGGCTCCCTCCGGCATCTGACAAAATAGGAGCTTCTGTATAATTTCCTTCAACTGTTGACCTTCAGAAATATTGTATCCTGACGGTGCTTTTTCCAGCAGAATCCTGACTCCGGTGAATAATTCTCCAATAATCATGAAACATGCAAAATAGGTAAAATAACATAAGTATCATCTCTAAATATGAAATATATCAATGAATAACAGTAAATTATGATATAAAATAGTGATGCAAAATGGACGTATCAACTCCCCCCAAGCTTAGACCTCGCTTGTCCCCAAGCGAAAACTGAGCTCAGTAAACAAGACCTTTAGATAACAACTTCTATTAACACACAAGTCATTTTAGATAACAACTTCCTCTCATACAACTTAACTTGAAACGAGTAAAGGGAAATCACAAATAAAGGTGCATAGAGGAAATCATAATTGGTGATGGCAAACTTTGTTCTTGGTCAGAGAACAATTAACAGATTGTACTTATTTTTCGATCAGAGTCTTTATATTAGAGCTTATATTGCAGAACTCGCATGCTCAACTATAACAGTCTCCTTACAGTCATTGATAACTTTCAAAGTTGCATTCATTCACATAAAAGACTTGTGCTAAATAAGGAAGGATAAAAGACATGATTGCAAGTAATAACATATAGATGATTGAATCACAACAGCTCAAATGCTTGCTTGAGATAGAGGGGAATAGGTTTACTGACTCAACATGGAAGTAAAAGATAGACTCTTCGCAGAGGGAAGCAGGGATTAAATCATGTGCTAGAGCTTTTTATGTTATGAAATCATATAGAGAGTATAAAAATATATGCTTGAGCTATGTATGTCGTTGTCAACGAATCGCGGTAAAGAAAACACTATCCCCTTGTCAACCAGACTTTCAAGAGTGGCTCCCATGAAGCACGTTATTTCTACCCAAGGGTAGATCATCCCTCTTCTCTTTTGTTTGCACATGCATATTTATAAATTGGTATGACACTCCTCCCAACCATTGCTTACACAAGCCATGGCTAACCGAATCCTCGGGTGCCTTCCAACAATCACATACCATGGAGGAGTGCCTATTTGATAGTTTAACATTTTGGTTTTGCTTCTGATAAATCATTGGCAAGCATGTGAAGAGAATCAAATGGTTAAAGTTATAATTAATTCGGGCTGGGCACCCCAATTGCCAGCTCTTTTTGCAAAATTAATGGATAAGCGGATGTATATGCCACTAGTCCAATGGTGAAAGTCTGTCTGACAAGAGTGATAGAGAAACTCTACATAACCCTCATGAGCTAATAAAGAGTGACACAAAATAAGGAGTAATAAGGTTTTGAATAATTTAAAGGTAGCACATGAAGTATTTACTTGGAGTGGCGCAAAATACCACTTAATAGGTAGTTATGGTGGATACAAATGGCATGAGTTTTGGCTCAAGGTTTTGGATGCACGAGAAGCGTTTTCTCTCAGTACGGGTTTTTGGCTAGCAAGGCTGGGTAGCAAGCATAAGAGTTGAGGGATACAAACAAATATACATGTAGTAAAAATAATCATGCAATCTTCCTTGGAAGCACAAATAATTTTAACTTGAGAATACTAAGCTTATTAGCCAACAAGAAAGAAAGATAATGAAATAATATATCTACATGTACTTCCCTCTTTTCTACTTAAGGCTCAAAGTATTGTTGCTACTGACCAATGCTAAGTTTGCCAAAACCAAATAGATTTACTTAATACTCCCAAAGTGATGCCAATACTAACAACAAGATCATTCATATGACAGAAATTGCAAACTAAAATAAGAAGTGCAGAAAGTAAATGATAAAACTTCTCATTAATATTCCATAACGGCAACTCACACCAAGGGATACATAGATAACCAACTAAAGGAGAGATACTTCCATACTGCAAACCATCCTATATGATAACTTCTCTACCCATGATATTTTTTTAGATAAAGAATGTATATTAATATCGCGGAGATACAAATTACATCCAGCCTCTGCAACAACGCAACAACCAGAGCTGTTACGGATGCACATAGCCGAAAGACAATAAGAAGAAGAAATAAAAAGAAAAGTCCCGCTACAGAGTTACAGTCATTGCAGCAGCCGCACAACCACCACCAAGACACCACCTGATGTCCAAATCTTCAAAAGCAACGTCTTTAAGAAGAACAGTGCCAGGCACAACCAATTAAGTCCAGACCTTGGGTTTTCACCGTGAAGATAATAGTCCCCACTCTCAAAACAATGTCTGCAGCAAGAGCATTGCCAGGCACAACCAATTAAGGCCAGGCCTTGTATTTTCACCCTGAAAGGTAGAACGTTGAACTTCACCTGTGATGTTGCCCCCACTAACATACCGCTGCTCCGCCTCCTGCAACTCCAAGCAAGTTCCTCATCGACGCAAAGCCTCCAATCACCATTTGCTAGTCCTTTAATCTCAACTTTCATGACATTCCCCACCTCTGACTACACCATGGATTTGCCCATGATGGCACAGAAGCAGAGCTTCACGCCGCTCCCTCCGGCGCGACCGAATCCCTCCGATCCAGCAATCTCTTGGAATTAGCCCATGAAAGATCACCGGCGGAGCCTTCCGAAACTCGACACTCTTGCCAGATCAAGGTACCGGCGTCAAGCAGATCTTCGTCTTCTCGCGATTTGGAACCCTAGGACCACCGCCTTTATTCAGGCCGAGCCCCCACGCAATCGACCATCCCGGGGTTAGATGGGAAATCAACCACATCCAGCCCTAGCAGTTCGTCTTCGGCGAAGAAGAAGGCCGCCGCCAACAACCATATCCTCATGCCGGCGTTGGCCGAGCCCAGAGGCTGCGTGGTCGACAGATCGGAGGCAGCCGGCCGAATCAGCCCGTCTGCCCAATGGGTAGATCAGGCACGCTCCGCCTGATGCCGCCGTCCTCGTGCAGCCCCTTGGCCGCCGTCGTCCCGCGCCGCTGCCGTGGATTGGCCGAGAAAGGGGCGCCTCCCCTTCGGCGCGATTCCGGCCGAGGAAGCGCCGCCGCTGCTGTCGTGGGTTTGTCACGTCAGGTGTCATAGATGACTTCGTAGGTGTGGGATTATGCGAGTCAAGCATCTCCGAGCTTGGGATCGCAGGAACAAAGATCAACACAGATTTACCCAGGTTCGGCCCCCTCAATGTGAGGTAAAAGACCTACTTCCTGCCTACCCTAGATTGGTATTGATATGATAATCAAGGTGTTACAATGGAGGCGATCCGATCTGGTACTCGCCGTATGAGCTAGGGTTTGGGGCTTGATAGCTTGACCCGCTCTAAGTCCTGCGGGTCCTCTTTATATACACAGAGGCTCGCTAGGTTACAAAAGGAAACTTCCCTCATAAGGAATACATCCACAGAGGCCTACTCGGAGACTACTTGGTCTTCACGTCCTCCGGGATATGTCTTCTAGATCTTTCCCCTTATGGCGGTTCAATATTGGGCTTGTTCCCAAGTGGGCATTCGTCCGTGCGAGTAAGTTAAGTCGCACTGGGCCGCGGGTTAATCCAGAAAGTATTCCCCCGACAAGCAGCTTCACGGGGCTATGCCGCCGGCAGGGTATGCTTAAGGTGCTGTGGTACCAGTACCGAAGCGGAAGAAAAAGCGGAATCAACAGGTGGTGAACGGGGGTCAAGGACAGCATCCCGGTGGCGTGCCGCCGGCGGGTGTGCAGAACCATCTGGGTCAGCCTCCTATGGTGCAGCAGCATGTGGTTGTCCCGCCTAATCTCCAGGGGGTGGGACAGCCGGTTGTCACTCCCACGGTTCCGGTGCAGAACGTGGTGGCAGTGGCGACGGGTACCGCCAATGTGCAAGGGCCGAAGAAGCTCAAGGTCTGGTGTTGGAAGTGTGCTGTCAACGATCATGCGACTAAAGATTGCCCCAAGAAACACTATTGCTATATCTGTGACAACTCTAGGCACCCAACCCCGATGTGTCCGACACTGAAGCTACCAAGGCCCTCGGCTTTTGTTGTTGGTCATGCGAAATTGGATACCATGTTCACCCAGTTCCCTGATAGTCTGTTTAAGGCAGAGGCGACACCTAAGAATGCTCTCGTCGCTCTTGTAACCGTGCAGGGAGGGACAGCCACTGCGAAACAAGTTGAGGCTCAGGTGGCTCGTTTGTGTCCGGCGCGTTCGTGGTGTTGGGAAGCGATCCCTAATGGGGATAATGCTTTCACCATGAACTTCCCTTCCAAGGTGGATCTTTCGCGCTTTATTGGTGCGGAGCTCGGCATTCCCTCTCAAGCGACCAAGCTTATTTTCAGCGAGTGGAGGTCTGAGGATGTGCATCATACTGCCGAGCTAGTTCAGACTTGGGTGCACATCACCGGGGTTCCTAACCCGCTGAGACACTTCTGGGGGCTGTGGGCAGTTGGCACTCTTATTGGCTACACGATTGATGTGGACTTGTTCTCGCTCAGACGTAGAGGGTGGTCCGTATTTTGGTTGGGATGTTGACAGGAGATTGCTTCAAGGACATCGATGAGGAGGGTCCCTATATCACGACTGCCGGGGTGTTGCGGCTTAAGGGCTATGACTTCACTTTTCGTCCTGAGGCCGCGGACTATGTACCGGAGGCAGATTTTGTGCCCTTCTTATGTCAGCGCAAAGGCAAGGATGATCCTGATGACAATGGTACGGGGGAGGACAACATGGAGGGACAAACCGGAGTTGAGGGACCGTCTACTAATGAGCCAAACAACTCGACCTCGATGATGGATCCTAGCTCGACATCCGGGGGTGGACAGGTGCATGGAGCCTCTCTGGCGCATCTATTGCAAACAGTGGCTGTTACACCATTTAATCCTAACCCTAAGACACCGAGAGGTAAAGAGCTGGTGGAGAAATGGAAAAGACCGCTGCATTCTCTTCACCCGCTGTGCATGTTGCTGCTGGCCCATTAGCGTCCCCGGACTGGGCTGCGCTGTAGGGAGGCGATCAGCTACCCGTCGCCAACGGGCGTCCGTCTGCTGCTGGCAGCATCACGCTTTCCACCGCCAGCGGGCTTCACACTGCGGCTGTCAGCGGTGGCTTGGACGCAGTCACTCGGCCCACATCCACGAGCTCAGTTGGGCCGAAGCAGGCCGCCGTTGCGCCGTTGGAGCCGGGTGCGGTGGCCGACGGGCAGTTCGCTGCCGCCTGCGCGTCGCCTGGTGCCCAGCTAGCTCCGGTGCATGGTGGGCTGCATGGGGGCTCTGCAGCGGTGGGCTCAGTCGCCCAGGATGCTGATGTCTTCTTGGTGGGCTCGCTTGGGTGCCCAAGCGTGGCGACCTGGGCGAGCTCGCCACCGCCGGCGCCGGACACTACAGGGGTGAGGGCTGCTACATCGACCGTGCTCTCCCCTGTGGTGTCTCCGCCGTCTTCGCCTGCTACACCTACAGCTCCTGTGGTGGAGTGGGGAGCGACCCCGTCACCACCAGCGCCAGACACTACAGGGGTGAGGGCTGCTACATCGACTGTGCCCTTCACTATGGTGTCTCCGCCGTCTTCGCCTGCTACACTGACAGCAACTGTGGTGGAGAGGGGAGCGACCCCGCCACTGTCCTCTCCCACCACAGTCACACCTGTTGGGGGGCAATCACTGCCCAAGGCCTTGCCTAGGCGTAGCGAGCGTCACCTAACCGGGAAGGATGGCACGTCGGAAACGGATGAGGACTCCATGACCAAGGCAATGCGGCGCAAAGCGGGGCTGTTCTCTACCCCCGCTCCTGGTACGTCTCCTGCACACTCCTTCCTAGCTTTTTCGCCATCTAAATTGTCAGCTCAGTTGTCTAGTGTTGGCGTCAGTTTAGGGAGTAATGAGAAGGAAGTGGTTTTTTCGGCTAATGTTTTGAAACACGTAGAATATGATCGCCGCAAGGTATCACCTAGTGTTCCTTGGAAGCACAAATAATTTTAACTTGAGAATACTAAGCTTATTAGCCAACAAGAAAGAAAGATAATGAAATAATATATCTACATGTACTTCCCTCTTTTCTACTTAAGGCTCAAAGTATTGTTGCTACTGACCAATGCTAAGTTTGCCAAAACCAAATAGATTTACTTAATACTCCCAAAGTGATGCCAATACTAACAACAAGATCATTCATATGACAGAAATTGCAAACTAAAATAAGAAGTGCAGAAAGTAAATGATAAAACTTCTCATTAATATTCCATAACGGCAACTCACACCAAGGGATACATAGATAACCAACTAAAGGAGAGATACTTCCATACTGCAAACCATCCTATATGATAACTTCTCTACCCATGATATTTTTTAGATAAAGAATGTATATTAATATCGCGGAGATACAAATTACATCCAGCCTCTGCAACAACGCAACAACCAGAGCTATTACGGATGCACATAGCCGAAAGACAATAAGAAGAAGAAATAAAAAGAAAAGTCCCGCTACAGAGTTACAGTCATTGCAGCAGCCGCACAACCACCACCAAGACACCACCTGATGTCCAAATCTTCAAAAGCAACGTCTTTAAGAAGAACAGTGCCAGGCACAACCAATTAAGTCCAGACCTTGGGTTTTCACCGTGAAGATAATAGTCCCCACTCTCAAAACAATGTCTGCAGCAAGAGCATTGCCAGGCACAACCAATTAAGGCCAGGCCTTGTATTTTCACCCTGAAAGGTAGAACGTTGAACTTCACCTGTGATGTTGCCCCCACTAACATACCGCTGCTCCGCCTCCTGCAACTCCAAGCAAGTTCCTCATCGACGCAAAGCCTCCAATCACCATTTGCTAGTCCTTTAATCTCAACTTTCATGACATTCCCCACCTCTGACTACACCATGGATTTGCCCATGATGGCACAGAAGCAGAGCTTCACGCCGCTCCCTCCGGCGCGACCGAATCCCTCCGATCCAGCAATCTCTTGGAATTAGCCCATGAAAGATCACCGGCGGAGCCTTCCGAAACTCGACACTCTTGCCAGATCAAGGTACGGCGTCAAGCAGATCTTCGTCTTCTCGCGATTTGGAACCCTAGGACCACCGCCTTTATTCAGGCCGAGCCCCCACGCAATCGACCATCCCGGGTTAGATGGGAAATCAACCACATCCAGCCCTAGCAGTTCGTCTTCGGCGAAGAAGAAGGCCGCCGCCAACAACCATATCCTCATGCCGGCGTTGGCCGAGCCCAGAGGCTGCGTGGTCGACAGATCGGAGGCAGCCGGCCGAATCAGCCCGTCTGCCCAATGGGTAGATCAGGCACGCTCCGCCTGATGCCGCCGTCCTCGTGCAGCCCCTTGGCCGCCGTCGTCCCGCGCCGCTGCCGTGGATTGGCCGAGAAAGGGGCGCCTCCCCTTCGGCGCGATTCCGGCCGAGGAAGCGCCGCCGCTGCTGTCGTGGGTTTGTCACGTCAGGTGTCATAGATGACTTCGTAGGTGTGGGATTATGCGAGTCAAGCATCTCCGAGCTTGGGATCGCAGGAACAAAGATCAACACAGATTTACCCAGGTTCGGCCCCCTCAATGTGAGGTAAAAGACCTACTTCCTGCCTACCCTAGATTGGTATTGATATGATAATCAAGGTGTTACAATGGAGGCGATCCGATCTGTACTCGCCGTATGAGCTAGGGTTTGGGGCTTGATAGCTGACCCGCTCTAAGTCCTGCGGGTCCTCTTTATATACACAGAGGCTCGCTAGGTTACAAAAGGAAACTTCCCTCATAAGGAATACATCCACAGAGGCCTACTCGGAGACTACTTGGTCTTCACGTCCTCCGGGATATGTCTTCTAGATCTTTCCCCTTATGGCGGTTCAATATTGGGCTTGTTCCCAAGTGGGCATTCGTCCGTGCGAGTAAGTTAAGTCGCACTGGGCCGCGGGTTAATCCAGAAAGTATTCCCCCGACAAGCAGCTTCACGGGGCTATGCCGCCGGCAGGGTATGCTTAAGGTGCTGTGGTACCAGTACCGAAGCGGAAGAAAAAGCGGAATCAACAGGTGGTGAACGGGGGTCAAGGACAGCATCCCGGTGGCGTGCCGCCGGCGGGTGTGCAGAACCATCTGGGTCAGCCTCCTATGGTGCAGCAGCATGTGGTTGTCCCGCCTAATCTCCAGGGGGTGGGACAGCCGGTTGTCACTCCCACGGTTCCGGTGCAGAACGTGGTGGCAGTGGCGACGGGTACCGCCAATGTGCAAGGGCCGAAGAAGCTCAAGGTCTGGTGTTGGAAGTGTGCTGTCAACGATCATGCGACTAAAGATTGCCCCAAGAAACACTATTGCTATATCTGTGACAACTCTAGGCACCCAACCCGATGTGTCCGACACTGAAGCTACCAAGGCCCTCGGCTTTTGTTGTTGGTCATGCGAAATTGGATACCATGTTCACCCAGTTCCCTGATAGTCTGTTTAAGGCAGAGGCGACACCTAAGAATGCTCTCGTCGCTCTTGTAACCGTGCAGGGAGGGACAGCCACTGCGAAACAAGTTGAGGCTCAGGTGGCTCGTTTGTGTCCGGCGCGTTCGTGGTGTTGGGAAGCGATCCCTAATGGGGATAATGCTTTCACCATGAACTTCCCTTCCAAGGTGGATCTTTCGCGCTTTATTGGTGCGGAGCTCGGCATTCCCTCTCAAGCGACCAAGCTTATTTTCAGCGAGTGGAGGTCTGAGGATGTGCATCATACTGCCGAGCTAGTTCAGACTTGGGTGCACATCACCGGGGTTCCTAACCCGCTGAGACACTTCTGGGGGCTGTGGGCAGTTGGCACTCTTATTGGCTACACGATTGATGTGGACTTGTTCTCGCTCAGACGTAGAGGGGTGGTCCGTATTTTGGTTGGGATGTTGACAGGAGATTGCTTCAAGGACATCGATGAGGAGGGTCCCTATATCACGACTGCCGGGGTGTTGCGGCTTAAGGGCTATGACTTCACTTTTCGTCCTGAGGCCGCGGACTATGTACCGGAGGCAGATTTTGTGCCCTTCTTATGTCAGCGCAAAGGCAAGGATGATCCTGATGACAATGGTACGGGGAGGACAACATGGAGGGACAAACCGGAGTTGAGGGACCGTCTACTAATGAGCCAAACAACTCGACCTCGATGATGGATCCTAGCTCGACATCCGGGGGTGGACAGGTGCATGGAGCCTCTCTGGCGCATCTATTGCAAACAGTGGCTGTTACACCATTTAATCCTAACCCTAAGACACCGAGAGGTAAAGAGCTGGTGGAGAAATGGAAAAGACCGCTGCATTCTCTTCACCCGCTGTGCATGTTGCTGCTGGCCCATTAGCGTCCCCGGACTGGGCTGCGCTGTAGGGAGGCGATCAGCTACCCGTCGCCAACGGGCGTCCGTCTGCTGCTGGCAGCATCACGCTTTCCACCGCCAGCGGGCTTCACACTGCGGCTGTCAGCGGTGGCTTGGACGCAGTCACTCGGCCCACATCCACGAGCTCAGTCGGGCCGAAGCAGGCCGCCGTTGCGCCGTTGGAGCCGGGTGCGGTGGCCGACGGGCAGTTCGCTGCCGCCTGCGCGTCGCCTGGTGCCCAGCTAGCTCCGGTGCATGGTGGGCTGCATGGGGGCTCTGCAGCGGTGGGCTCAGTCGCCCAGGATGCTGATGTCTTCTTGGTGGGCTCGCTTGGGTGCCCAAGCGTGGCGACCTGGGCGAGCTCGCCACCGCCGGCGCCGGACACTACAGGGGTGAGGGCTGCTACATCGACCGTGCTCTCCCCTGTGGTGTCTCCGCCGTCTTCGCCTGCTACACCTACAGCTCCTGTGGTGGAGTGGGGAGCGACCCCGTCACCACCAGCGCCAGACACTACAGGGGTGAGGGCTGCTACATCGACTGTGCCCTTCACTATGGTGTCTCCGCCGTCTTCGCCTGCTACACTGACAGCAACTGTGGTGGAGAGGGGAGCGACCCCGCCACTGTCCTCTCCCACCACAGTCACACCTGTTGGGGGGCAATCACTGCCCAAGGCCTTGCCTAGGCGTAGCGAGCGTCACCTAACCGGGAAGGATGGCACGTCGGAAACGGATGAGGACTCCATGACCA
The DNA here is from genome assembly GCA_947311845.1 of Poa pratensis. NCBI lineage: Eukaryota > Viridiplantae > Streptophyta > Magnoliopsida > Poales > Poaceae > Poa > Poa pratensis. The sequence goes on along the minus strand of CAMZMU010000119.1, from coordinate 15,648,533 downwards.
AGGCAATGCGGCGCAAAGCGGGGCTGTTCTCTACCCCCGCTCCTGGTACGTCTCCTGCACACTCCTTCCTAGCTTTTTCGCCATCTAAATTGTCAGCTCAGTTGTCTAGTGTTGGCGTCAGTTTAGGGAGTAATGAGAAGGAAGTGGTTTTTTCGGCTAATGTTTTGAAACACGTAGAATATGATCGCCGCAAGGTATCACCTAGTGTTTCTCATAACACTAGGTGATACCTTGCGGCTCAGCTAGGATCCTTTGATGATCTGTATGTTACTGGCCGGAAATCCAAGTTCGCTAAAAACAAGAAAAATCGATCTTCGCGTAAAAGCGCGAGAAAGTCAAAATCTCCAATTGTTTCCCAATGAATGGCTTATTTGAAAATAGCATAAGTCTAGGCGACTTGGCTAAACATTTAAATATTGCGCATCATGTGAGGGATCACAAGTTGGATTTCCTGGCTATTTCCGAGACGGGTAGACGAGATTTTCAAAGCGCTCTACTAGACCGCCTCTCAGGTGGTGTGGAGTTTGCATGGCATTCTTGTCCCCCTCGAGGGAGATCGGGCGGCATGTTACTTGGCATTAAAACTGATACCATGGAATTGTTGGACCGTTCGGATGGTGAATTTCACATTAAGTTTCATATCCGGAATAAGTCTGATAATTTTATATGGAGTTTGGTTGCTGTGTATGGTGCTGCTCAAGAGGAATATAAGGCTGCTTTTCTTCGTGAACTGGTTAATCTAGCTAAGGATAACCCACACCCTATTCTTATAGGCGGGGATTTCAACGTGCTGAGGTACCGTCACGAGAAAAGTAAGGGCAGATTTGATGGTCATTGGTCTCTCTTATTCAATGTTGTTATCGATAGCTTGTCTCTAAGAGAGGTTCATATGACGGGGATACAATTTACTTGGGCAAATAGTCTCCCCGAGCCGACGTTTGAAAAGCTGGACCGGTGCTTATGGATTCTCGCTGGGAGGATAAATATCCGTTGGTATCGGTTCGGGCTTTGGAACGTGTCGAGGCTTTCTCGGATCATGCCCCCATACTCCTTTCTACCGGATCATTGAAACCGCCCGTTAAGTCCCAATTCAAGTTCGAATTAGGCTGGCTGTTACGGGATGGTTTTGATGAATTGGTTAAAAGGATTTGGGCTCAACCGGTCGCGGGTACCTCTGCTATCCAACGGTGGAATGGTAAGATACGTAATTTGCGTACATTCCTGCGTGGATGGGCGAGGCATACAACCGGTGTTCTTAAAAAAGAAAAGGAGCGTATGTGCTCAATCATTGAGGAGCTCGATAAACTTGCGGAATCACGCCCCTTATCAGCAAATGAGAATGACCTAAAACGGCATTCGAATGAGCAAGTGGGGCGGATGCTGCGAGAGGAGGAGCTTAAATGGTACCAAAGATCTAAAGCTCAGTTCATTCTGCAAGGGGATTCGAATACGAGATACTTCCACAATGTCGCTAATGGCAGACACAGGAGGAAACTCATTCATTCCCTTCACCAGATGAGGGCCTGATCGAGGGCCAGGACAAGCTCAAGAGTATATTACTGACTACTATAAAGGTTTGTTCGGTGCTCCGGAGGAAGGCAACTTCACTCTAGATGAGTCGCGAACAGATGATATTACCCAAGTTACTCCGGAGGAAAATAACCTGCTTATCGCACCCTTCTCTGAAGAAGAGATTAGCAAGGCTGTTTTCCAAATGGAACACAATAAGGCACCCGGGCCTGATGGTTTCCCAGCTGAGTTCTACCAGCATTTTTGGGAAACCATTAAGCCCGACTTGCTCGAGTTATTCGGATGTTTACATGCTGGACATCTTGAGCTTTTTCGCCTTAATTTTGGGGAAATCGTCTTGTTGCCTAAAGTTCAGGCGGCTGAAAGGATACAACAGTATCGGCCAATTTGCCTCCTGAATGTTAGCTTCAAGATCTTTACAAAAGTAGCTACTATTAGGTTAAATTCGGTTGCAGATCATGTGGTAAAGCCTACCCAAACTGCTTTTATGCAAGGGAGGAATATCCTAGATGGGGTCGTGGTTCTCCACGAAACCGTACATGAGATGCATACGAAGAAACTTAATGGGGTAATATTTAAGATCGACTTTGAAAAGGCGTATGACAAAGTAAAGTGGCCTTTCTTACTACAAACTCTGAGAATGAAAGGGTTCTCGACGAGTAGTGTGAATGGGTGCTCAATTTTGTTACGGGGGGAGTGTGGCGATAAAAGTCAATGATGACGTCGGTCACTACTTCCAGACAAAAAAAGGTTTAAGACAAGGTGATCCTCTGTCGCCAATACTATTTAATATAGTGGCTGATATGTTGACCATCATGATTGAACGGGCAAAAACGGACGGTAAATTGAAGGGGTGGTTCCACATCTTGTTGATGGGGGTCTTTCTATACTTCAATATGCAGATGACACGATTCTTTTTATGGAACACGATCTAGATAAAGCGACGAATCTGAAATTGATATTGTCAGCATTCGAGCAATTATCAGGGTTAAAAATCAACTTTCATAAAAGTGAACTTTTTGCTTCGGTGACGCACAGCCGCAGCTGCTCAGTATGCCGAATATTCGGTTGTGAGCAGGGTCAATTTCCTATTATGTACTTGGGTATACCAATACACTACCGGAAATTGACTAATGCGGAATGGCGACATGTCGAGGAGCGTCTGCAAGCGCGACTGTCTAGTTGGAAAGGAAAATTGCTGTCCCTCGGAGGAAGGTTGGTTCTCATTAATTCAGTACTCACAAATATGGTATTGTATATGATATCCTTCTTCCAATTGCCAAAAGGTGTCTTGAATAAGTTGGATTACTTCCGCTCAAGATTCTTTTGGCAAGGGGATGGCGAGAAAAAGAAATATCGACTGGCTAAATGGGATGTTGTTTGTCGGCCAAAAGATCAAGGTGGGCTGGGTATTCATGATCTCTGCATCAAGAACTCGGCCCTCCTTGGGAAGTGGTTGTTTCGACTGCTAACCGAAGATGGCATTTGGCAAACTCTCCTTAAAAGAAAATACATTGGCTCAAAGGCGGTATCACAGGTGTATTGGAAACCTGGTGATTCTCATTTTGGGCTGGCCTAATGGCGACTAAGAAACATTTCTTTCGCTTTGGTGTATTTAATATTAAGAATGGCACGGAGATTCGTTTCTGGGAGGACAAATGGTTAGGCAACACCACCCTCCGGGAACAATACCCAGCTCTATACGATATTGTTCGACAAAGGGGATACGATAGCCACTGTTATGCAGAGTTCACCCCCTAGTGTCGTTCAGACGAGATTTATTGGTCCAAGATTAACATCTTGGAACGCCTTGTTGGCACGGTTGGCGTCAGTTCAGCTCACACAAGGCTCCGATGAATTTCGGTGGAAGCTATGGAGAACGGAAAATTCTCAGTAGATTACGTATAGGGCGCTTGTGCATTCTGATATCCCAGTCAATGATAATAAAAAGATATGGCTATGAAGATTCCACTTAAATAAAGTCTTTGCGTGGTATCTTCGTAGGGGGTCATTTTACCAAAGATAACCTTGTCAAACGGAATTGGCATGGAAGTACTAAGTGTATGTTTTGTCCCAACAAGAGACAATAAAACACTTATTCTTCGAGTGTAGTTTCGCACGTTCTATATGGTCATCCATCCAAATAGCGTCTAACTTATATCCTCCCAAGTCTGTGACCAACGTTTTTGGTAACTGGTTGCATGGATAGACAAGAAGCTTAGAACAATTATTAGGGTGGGAGCGATTGCCGTTATTGGTCGCTTTGGCTTTGTAGAAATGACAAGGTTTTCAATGACAAAGATGTTTCCATTTTGCAGGTACTCTACCGGTGCACAAATACTCTCCGTACGTGGTCCACCTTACAACGCGCGGGACATCGAGACCTCTTTACGGAGGCATGTGCACGGCTGGAGGAGGTGGCAAGGGACATTTTATCACAACATGGGTGGCCGCTTGATCGCCGGATTGGACCTCCATAGGCTGCTGAGCTCGCTGTGTCATAGGCGTTTTACATTACCATGATGGTTGTAATTCGTTTATTTATGCACTGATTACTTCCTCCGTTCGGACTGCGGCTGTGTGCATTTGTTATGCAGAGGCCTGGTGTAATACTTAAACTTTGAGTAATAAAGTCCTTTATCTAAAAAAATGTATGCATACATGGTATCATGGTGTTCATTAATTTGTTGCGATGTCACTCGACATTATGAACACCATGTAGCTCCGCCATGGAACAATATATTTACAGATAAGAGAACCTCTAGCTCTGGGGCAGAAAAACAGCTTACCAAGCTCTTGGGAGGTCAATTGTCTGGTTTTCACGAAACAGGCTTTCGCCCCGCTTTATAAATAAAGCAACGACCAACAAACAACCACCGATACAAGAACACCACACACACACCACACATGCTGGGGCATCAGCAGACACAACGCCCAAAACGAAAAGAAATGAAGTAACATGGCGAATCGACTAAGAAAAAATGACCCTCCATCGTTGCGCCCTCCGAAATTGTCCCACCACGCTCACGGCACCCCGATGCGTCCAGTACCAAGCAGCAACTCCCTCAGAAGGGGCACCGTCGACCCGGCGATGCTACTCGGATCAGCCCACTGCTCCTAGGGTTTCCCCCGGCACTCAGTACCAAGCAGCAACTCCCGCGGAGGGGGCACCGTCGTCACGGCGCTGCTACTCGGATCAGCACACTGCTCCTAGGGTTTCCCCCGGCACTCGGTGTAAGGTGAACTCGGGCTACCCACGACGCCCTCCAACAAGGAATGACGCCACCCGAAGGCGGCACCGCGTCGGTGTCGAACGAGTCAACACGGATTTCTCCCGAGCCCGAGTCACAAAAACACCCGGACATATCCGGAGCACCACCACCCGCTTCTCCGCCCGCCAGCATGCGCCACCACGATTTTGCTGTCATCATCGCCGTCTCTCCACGAGCACTAGACCGCGGTCTGTAGAACGGATCAGACAACACCGCCGGAGCGAGGGACAGCAGCACCGCCGAACCACGGGAGGGAACAACCTCCACCACCGAGAGGCGGTAGCCGACCGGACAGAGCAGCTGGAGCAAACCAGGCCCGCCTGGCCCGGTATAGCTCCTGCCGCCCTGCTGCAACAGGCAGAGCTGCAGCGCCGCCGTCCCCTACCCTGCACCATCGCCGTCACCATCTCCAGAGGGAGTCGCAGCCGCACGCACGCCCCGGCCCGCTCAAGCCCATCTGAGCCCGCCCGAGCCCATCTAGGGCCGAGGCGACTCAGACGAGGGCCAAGCCGGCCGCCGGCGCCGCGCAACGCTGCAGGTCCGAACCGCCACCAGAGCCCGCCGGCCAAGCCGGACCACGAGCTCCCGACGTGCACCGCCGCCCAGAAACCCCAGCCCGAGCCGAGCTCCTACCGCGTCGGGGAAAAGAAGGTCCTGCCGTCGCCGGCCGCCGGCCACCGCGCGGGCAAAGCCCGGCGGCGCCCGCCGGCGACGGCAGGGGAGAGCAGGGCGGAGGAGGGACCGGAGGCAGGGGCAGGCGACGGCGCCCCGGTCGCCCCGCTCGGGAGGGTGACGCGGGGGCGCGGGGGAGAGGTGGGAGGGGAGGAGAGGGGCGGGAGGGCGGCTGCCTCCGGCGGCGGCGGCGCGGAGGAACCCTAGGCGGGAGAGCGGGCGCGGGGTTCACTCCAGGATTGCGTGATGTTTTTAACTTGAGGGAGTGCTTGCGTCCAATTCACAATATTCTTTTTTCCAACTTGTAATAACACACAAAAACACGCGCGCAGCCAGCACTCCTACACGGAGCAAATAATTTTTTTTCGCAGGAGATTTTTTTTAATACTGGACTTTTGTTTTTTGATGGAACGGTGAATACTGGACTTGGTTTGCGTCTGGCACGACGCTTCAAACAAGCCTTGTAGTCATGGGCCAGACGGCTAGAGCTATATCGTGTTTTACTTGGGACTGGGCCGGAATCAATCTGAACGAACAAAGCAATTTCATTTCCTCCAACAAAGTTACACGTATATATACAACTTTTCCAGCGCACAGGGAAAAACTCTCCACACGTCCGACGATCGGCAAAATGGACTACACGAGCGTGTTGCAGGAGGACGTGGCGGGGTCGTACAACGCCGGGAGCAGGTACTTCTTCCCGCCGGCGCCGTTGGCGTTGTAGCTGCCGCCGGTGGTTGGGTCGACGAGCAGGTTCCCGGCGTAGCCGGGGTACGCGCCGCTGCCGTATACTCCCTGGCACGCGGTGCACGCCTCCAGCCCGGCTCCCTTGGGGCCCTGGTAGTACCCGTCCCCGTACGGGTTGCTCACGGTGCCGGCCACCATGGTGGCGAGGACCATCACCATGCCGTCCATCCCGACGTCGCCGTTCGGTGCCACCAGCGGCGCGCCCTGCGAGCCGTACTGCGGCTGCGCGAACGGCCACGCGCACTGACCCGGGCACTGCTTCACGGAGTTGCCCACCCAGATGTGCGTGGACTCGCCGTTGGACGACGACCCGTGCCTGCCGCACCGGCTGCTGCAGAACCGCTCCACGGCCACGTCCTCGTCGGTGAGCACCAGCGCGATGCCGCCCTTCTTGACCGCGACGCTTGACGCAAGCTGGTCGATCTGGTCCAAGGTGAGCGACCTGCCGAGCGAGCACTGGTCGTCGGTGAGCTGCTCGCCCAGGAGCACGCGCGTGGAGCCGGCCGCGCCGTTGGCGGCAATGGCTTTTGACAGGTACAGCTGCCCGATGAAGCCCCACCACTGCCCGACGGAGGGCGTGGCGGCCCCGTTACGCGCGGAGGTGAGCGATCGGAGGAAGTCGGAGACGATGGACCTCTGCGCCGGCGTGAACTTGCCGTACCAGAGGATGGACACGGGGATGTCGCCGTGGAGCACGCCGCCCTGGTGGTACCTCAACCGGTCGCTAGGCGGAGTCTCGTACAGCTCCATCAGCCTCCTGCTCCCCACGCAGAGCTGCGCCATGCTGAATACGAGCGCCACTACCAGAGCAAATGTAGAAGCCATTGCTAGATTGCACCGTGGTAATGAAACACTCGTGGATTGTGAGTATTGAGTACTGGGCGATCGATCAAGCTGGATTCGTGTCGTGGTACTCGATTGTGTTGTGGACTTGTGGTGAACTGGTGATGCAGTGTCTGGCTCTCAGTTCTTTGTTTATAGCCGCGGTCCTGGGATTTCGTCGATGGTGCCGCGTGTATGTACGAGTACGATGCGGGGGAGGGCGGTATGGCCCGGCGGGCAGGGGACAGAGCGGGGGCAGCGATGAGCTGTTCGAGCGCACGCACGCCACCGTGTGTCGCTCGCGCCGCGCGCCGCGGTGCCCGGTTGCTTCCGGGCACGGCTCCAGGTGCAGCGGCGACGCGCGGGAGTCAAACTCGCAGCAGTACTGTACTATTCGCGCGCGCTCCGACGGATGACGACGCTCTCTGGTTGTGCAGATTCCCGCCGCCTACCGATGAGAGCCACAGCTGTCAGTCCATCAACGGAAGGTTCCCAAGAGCAGAGGCGCGGCGCGGTCAGCGTTCTTGAGCGCCGCGTCGTCGTCGATCGACTCGTACGTGCTGGAAAGATTTGGTTTCGACTGTGTCCAGATACGTACAGAATTGCGGATATGCTTCAGTGAACTGATCGACGATCTTCGAGGTTTGGCGCCGGGGGATTGCAAGCCATATTTTCACCGGCCAGAACGCAGTCCAATGCTATGCTAGTCACGGCCGGTGGAGTAGGTAATCGAGGGACTCAGCTTGAGTGACTTTGAGCACAAAAGTCTAGCGGTGACTTTGCACTAGATGTACACTGTATAATGTTTAGAAAAAATTGAAAAAATTCCAGTAAATCTTATATGTTATACTATGCATACTGTGAAAATTTCGTCGTTTTTGGACAAGTAATTTGTGAATAAACATCATTTTTAAATTCATTACACAAATTTGAACTTAAAATTCAAATTTCTCAGAAAATTTGAAAAAATTCTATTAAATCACATATTCGTTAGTATGCATTAGGACAAAGTTTCGTCGTATTTGGACATACAGTTTGTGAGTAAATAATGTTTTAAGTTTTAGTCTAAAAATGTTCACTCTTTTCTATCCGTTGGATCAAGTTTAGATGGCTGAGATGAGAGCAAAGTCACAGCTAGACTTTTGTGCTCAAAGTCACTCAAGCTGAGTCCGTAATCGAGTAGACCCTGAACTCCGTGAGCATGCAAACATGAATATCCATGGCACTCCTACAGCTGCCCGGTTCATGTGCGTGCTCCATTTCCATTGACCGAGCTTGGGACGTGCCGGAATGGAGATCGAGCCGAGATTCTTGCGGCACGCGTGGCAAGCAGCAGGGATCACACGAAGACGGAAGTGCATGTACGTGGGCCGCTGTGGATCAGTTCTCGCTGTTACTTTGTTTATTTATGATCTTCTCGTGGTGACCGCTCGGTCAGCTTTGTTCCGCTCGCCCGAATATTTCTCTGCTGGGAGCTCGACGGACAGGCCACGCTGGCTGGAAGGAAACCGAAGTCAGCTTCGAATTTGGACTGGATACTGCTAGCCTGCTACAGTAGTACAGAGCTGGTATGAATAAATTTCCTAGCGGATGATCATCGCTGGCTGGAGTCCCGTTCACTCAAACTATTTATTCTGAACTCAAGCTCCGTAATTCACCTGGATATACTAAAGGCATCTACAGAGCACCTACAGGTCCAGCATTGCTGCTACTCCCAATTCCCAAAGAAATGCTCGTCCTTATCCTGAATGCAGGATGGATACAGCCTCCCTTTAGGAAAGCAAGCTGTGGATTCTCACAAATCCTACGTTCATGAACCTAGAGGAAAGTTTTAAAACTCCACACATAGATTGAAGGATGCAGTGATAACTACTACTCAGCGACCACGTGCGATCCACCGTCCACGAGGCAAAACATTGCTCTTGCCAGCCTGCCAGGCGAATAACCTGACTCTACCTGCAGGGTTTACTAGTACCCAAGCAAGATTAATTTTTCTGTTCGTCCTCGAGTTACCATGGCGTGCAGGTACAGCACCGCCGTGAACCAGATCATGCCGGGCGATGGCACAGGCTGTTCTGCGTGCAGGCGGTGCAGCTCGTGGCGGCCTCGCGCGCGCCCGCCTAGGAGACGCGTCCCAACTGTTTGACGGTCTGGGCGTGCGGCGCTCGTGCGGTCTCGATCACGCGGTGCCGTGGCCGCAGCCTCATGGAACGGGAACCGCAAGCTTGACCCCGTTGCCATGTCCCGGTTGTACGCCCCGCTCCACCGCGCGAGTGATGCTAGATCGCGCCAACTTTTCCACGTACAAAATGGACACATCGCCAATAAATCCGATTTCGCTCAATGGGGCTAGATATTTTCAATGGTGAAAAAGATATTTTAAAATGTCAAAAGTATCTTTTAAAATCCAATGTAAATCATTTTGGAGAATCAAATTTGTCTTCTTTACACATAACACAAGAATGAGCTTGATAATAGTCGTGGACGTGGTAGCCTTTCAGACCGCTTCCCACCCAAAATTTAAACGTGAATTTCGGAAAACTTTTTTATAATTTCTTTAGTTACTCGTGCTTGCTCTCGAGTGTGTTGTTCCACAATAGTTTCAAGCTGTAAAGTTTTTTTTGAAGTTAATCGGGATTTTTTTTTGAATTAGCTGGTTTTCTAGCATTTTTGTTTTAAGTTGTTTAGTGTTTATGCTCAACTCTTTCGGTTTTCTTCTGTTTCAGCCTACGAAAATTTAGGATTTCTCGACCGATCAAAAGCATAGCAAGCATTTCGATTTAGTTGGAAGCATTCACTCAAATGCAACGAAGCTGGTGATTAGGCCCGCCACTGGTACTAGCACATACGACAAATACAATTGACACCTAATTTCATATTTATGGAAATCATAGGGCCCATACAAACACTATGCAAGCTAACTGCAAAGGGCGCACTGGTAGCAGTTTCCCTCCCACCGGGAGGAAATATGTGAAAGCTGGTGTGTGTGCAGTTGTATTAATTTGTCGTTAGTCAATACAACATCTCTGTCTGGTAAAAAATAACTAACCGGACAATACCGTTTTATGATAGTGATCGCCTGAAGGGAAAAAAAAACAATATTAGAAGGTGATGGGTCGTGAATGTTTTTTAGATGGGCTCCTGAATGTTTAAATCTTGGATATATAAGAAGTCCGCAGGGTAGAGAAGTCATCAGAAGTCGGCGCTACATGCTACACAAGCTGACACGCACACGCCGGGCGGGATGAAACACACTTCTCCTCCCTAAACGCGACACTAACAAGGACGGCGAGGACTAGTTCGTGTTCAAGAAGCAGGGCCCCAGGGGTGGATGGTTTTACCGCAGGGTTTTTCCAACGCCATTGGGAGCTCGTCAAGCCGGTTGTTGTTCCTGCAGTTTTGGAATTCTTGAGGGGGAAGTTTACCGGATGTTTTGAATGATACGGCTATTGTACTAATCCCGAAGGTGAAAAACCCCCAATCTATCAAGCAGTACCGGCCGATCTCTTTGTGCACTGTTATATATAAGCTATGTACTAAAACAATAGCTCTCCGTCTAAGGCCGGTATTGGAAGAAATCATTAGTCAGGAACAAAGTGCATTTGTTCCGGGACGTTTGATCACAGATAATGCTCTTGTGGCGTTTGAGTGTGTGCATACGATGAGAAGGAGAAAGAAAGCAAAAAAAGGGGTTTGTGCTGTCAAACTTGATATGATGAAGGCCTACGATAGAGTTGAGTGGCCTTTTATTGCAGCCATGATGCGCAAGCTCGGCTTCTCAGACAATATGATTAATCTAATTATGAAATGTGTCTCGTCTGTCCGGTTCTCAGTCAAAGTTAATGGGGAGCTGCTGCCACAGTTCTTCCCTACTCGAGGCATTCGGCAGGGGGATCCAGTTTCGCCCTATTTGTTCTTGATGTGTGCAGAAGGATTGACTGCTCTTCTGAACAATTATACGGGAGGCTTTGTTGATCGTGGCATCAGAGTATGTCATCGCTCACCATGGATTACTCATTTGCTTTTTGCAGATGATAGTCTCATCTTTATTGATGCGTCAGTACAAGGAGCTGGGAGGTTAAATACTATCCTACAAATGTACAATGAAGCATCTGGCCAAATGGTGAATAGGGAAAAAAGCTCTATATTCTTCAGTTCAGGTATTCTTGATTCTACAAGGAATCTGGTGAAGCAGGAGTTGGATATTATGATCGAAGCCTTTAGTGAGAAATACCTTGGCTTGCCAACAGCCGTGGGACGTCTCACGAATGAGGATTTTGACTATATTTGTGACCGCATACGGAGCAAAATCGCTGGATGGGATAGACTAATGTCTTATGCGGGAAAAGAAGTCATGATTAAGGCGGTTCTCCAAGCCATGTCCACATACAGTGTGAGTTGTTTTCAACTCTCAAAGGGATCGATTCAGAAGATTATCTCTCATTTTGCAAGATTCTGGTGGGGTGGCTCGTTGGACAAGAAGTCAATGCATTGGCTAGCTTGGGATAAATTAGCTAGGCCAAAGAGTTCTGGTGGCTTGGGTTTTCGTGACCTCGAACTTTTCAATCTTGCTCTCCTGGGAAAGCAGGGATGGAGGTTGTTGACACAGCCACAATCTTTATGTGCTCAAGTGCTGCGAAGCAGGTATTACCCAAATGGGGATTTTATGACGATCAGTCCGCCAAGCACAGCTTCAAAAACATGGAGGGCAATACTTGCTGGTCGACAAGCACTGAATGCAGGTTTGGTAAAACGAGTAGGAGATGGTGCCACGGTGTCTATTTGGAGGGACAAGTGGATACCTGGTTTGAATGCCAGGAGCCCGATGGGGAGGTTGATCAATACAGACAAAGAATGGGTATCCGAACTTATTGATCAGGACTTACATCAGTGGAGAGTGGAGCTGGTCCGGTCGATCTTTGTGGGACCGGATGCAGACTCAATTCTTCAGATTCCGCTTCGTCGCAGTGGTGGCGAAGACTGGATAGCATGGCATCATGAAAGGACGGGCATCTACACGGTGCGGTCCGCTTATCGAGCTCTCCTAGCAGAGAAGGAAGGAATTTTGGCACTCAACGATAATGTTGGGGGTTGCTCAGGAGAGGGGGATAAATGGAAGAGATTATGGAAGCTGGATGTTCTACCGAAAGTACGAGTTTTTTGGTGGCGGGTTCTCAAAGGCATCTTGCCAGATTACGCGACCCTCACCAGGCGGCATGTCAGAGTCAATAGTACTTGTGAGGTGTGTAATTCAGCTTCTGAAACGTTATTTCATGCTATGTTGGAGTGTGGGCATGCGATTCAATTTTGGACGGCTGCCCGGGAGATATTGCATATGAAAATACCAAGGCTGCACCCTGATACATGGATGATGGACATCTTGTGTGATCCCATGTTTACTAAGGGGGAGCGAGAAAGGATGATTTCGATCATGTCAGCCATTTGGGATTCGAGGAATAGATGGACACATGATGATGTGGGGTATGTTCCAAGCAAAACAGTGGAAACAATAGCTGAAACAATGTCTTATCTAGAGAACAAGAAGGATAAGAAGGAGAAGTTGAGCAGGCCTCCGTGTACATGGCATGGACCAGCGCCGGGAGTCATTAAATTGAACTCTGATGGTGCGGTTAGGAGTGAGCAGGGTTTTGCTGCTGGAGGAGGTGTGGCGAGGGATGAAGTTGGTTTTAGGGGGGCATTGTGCAGAATCTATCAAGGCATTGTGGAGCCCTTGACCATCGAGGCCCTGGCTTTCAGGGATGCGGTCAGTTTCGCCAAGCAACGGGGTTTTTCAAAAATAACATGTGAGACCGATTGTGAGGAACTGGTGCGGCTATGGAAGGAGCGGAAGACACAGCGATCTGTTATAGCACCAATTCTGAGTGAAGTTAGTGAGCTAGTTTCTTCTTTTGAGTTTTTTGATTTTACTTTTGCTGGTCGGTCAGCCAATTCAGTTGCACATGAGTGTGCCCGATTTGCATGTGATAATAGGGTAGATGAGGAATGGCTGGACCGGCCGGTTTTTCTTAGTCACAGCCTTCAAGCTGATTGTACAAACTTGGTTATGAATCAATAAAGCGTGAGTGTTTCCTTCAAAAAAAAAAGTTCGTGCTCAAGAAGCAGGGCCGTTTCTGGGCCTAACCTACATGGGTTCATTTAACTGCACAAAAACAGAAACGGGTGTGTGTGGGGGTGGGGGGGGTGGGGGGGGGGGGGGGGGGGGCAATTGCGCCTCAAGTACACGTAGCTTGTCCATTATTTTGCTCATGACTGTATTATCTTGTTATTTTTTAATACCAGTCTCGCTGCGTTGTTCCGCCCGCACGAATATTTCTCTGCTGGGAGCTTGAGGGACAGGCCTACCGATGGCAATGGGTACTCATTACCCGCATAGCCAGTCGGTATTTACCCATTAGGTTAAGGCTTTAATTAAAAACTTTTGCCATGGATACGTAAATGGTAAAAACTGTGTACCCAGTGGATATCGTGGGCGCGGGTGTGGTAAAGTAGTACTCATACCCACATACCCACGTACCCATCTATTTTTTTATGGCATGTATATTTGTGTTAACATAAGGTTATTTTGGAAAAAAATCCGAAATACTAACCGTCTACGTAATTTTTGCTTGTTTCCCAACTTATGTTGGATTGTAATGATGTCATTTTTCGTATATATTGTTATTTTGATATCTAAAGTATTTATTTTGATGTTATTTTCCTATACGATGAGTATGTTGTGTTATTTTATTGTTAATTTTATATACGTGACATTTGTTGAATCAATGAATAAATGAGCATATCCATAGTTTCTTATATAGTGTGTTATTTGGTGGGTCTACCCGTGGGTTTTTATTACCCACGGGTGTGGGTATGATACAAAATCTATACACACGCGCGGGTATGGTTGCGGGTGTGGTTAAGATTTCAGCACGTGGGTATACGTTTGGTTAAGCTCTACCCATACCCAATAGATGTGGGTGCCCTCAGTAGACAAGCCACGCTGGCTAGAAGGAACTTCTAGTACAGATCGGGAATTTATAAAACGGATGATCATGGCTGGATGGAGTCTCGTTCACTAGAATTATTTATTCGTAACTCGAGCTCCGCAACCGCAATTCACCTGGATATACTATATGCATCTACAGGTCCAGCATTGCTGCCGGATCCTACTATCTATACTACTATTAAAAGAGCAAACTTGTTGGGATACTTTAAATCTGGACCGTTCAATATCCGATCAAACAGCTCAGATCGTCCCAATGTTTGACAACTCAACATTGTCCGATTTTTCCCGTTTTGCCCTCCCACCAAATCACATAATACGATCAAATTGCCCCCGTACCGTTTCGTTTCTTTTATTTTTCTCTCCCCGACCGAACGTCCTTTGTCCCAATCCTCCCGTGCTCCCCTGCGTTGGCGGCGGAGATTCTCGGCCACGGCCAGGCGACGCCCCCCTCCTCGCGACGCCCTCCCCGCGGGCGCGGGCGCGGGCGCGATCGAAGACGGCCAGCTCGCGGCGGAGCCACGCTTCCATATTCTAGCACCCACCATCCGACGCGCAAACGCCCCTGGCCATGCCGCTTCCCTCCTCCGGCCGCATCGAGTAGCACAGATCCGCCGCCACAGGTGCCGGACTGCCTCCTCCCGTGGCTGCATCGCGCGGCAAACGTTTCCTTGGCTCACCCCGCTCCAGCCGGGATTCCTCCAGCCAACGCATCGCCGCTCCTCCCGCCGACGCGCCACCCAGATATGCGTGGGTCAAGCGCCGGTCTGGGGTCTCTTCCTGTCACCGTGTCCGGCATGTCGCCCGCGGCCGCTCATACGTCGCTCTCCAACCAGAGCTCTCACGAGTGCTGTTACAAGGTCCCCGCCCACATCTCTGACGGCTGCTGCCACAAGGTTTGCGCCCTTAGCTCTGACAACCGCTTCCAGAAATTCGCCCCCAAGTGCCCTCGGGTAAGGGCGATTCTTCCTTCAACAGTAAGCTTTTTTTGGATGTATGCATGATGAATGGGTATCATGCATGAACAGAAGCAGGTACGAGGCATGTGTATTACAAAGTGAGCAGCTACACAACCGAAGGAGAGGAAGGGCATCAGGGCATCAACACCTGGAATCAGATAATCATGGATTGAACTGCTGAAGGTAAGATGTTCGTCTTTTATATTCTCAGTTGTGGATTTAATGACTCTCTTTGCTATGTCCCCTACTTGAGTTGTAGACTCTAATAACTCGATTTTGGTTCAGCTAGGCGCTTATACATAAAAAATGCACATACATCAGCATCTGGATAACGATCCCAGATAATCTTCATGTGATCTTTCATCTTTTTAGGGAAATCTAATTATACCAGTATCGACCGAGTGTAACATGACATAATTATTCTGTTTACCCAAAACTAGCAAGGTGTATTCTCTATTCTCCTCTTGTTTTCAAGTTCATGCCTGATGTCCTACCACTTCACAATTTGTTCTCTTCTGATTCATCTGCTGGAAGTTAAGGTCTGTAGTTTTACATATCTATAGCTCTACATGAATACTGATCCACTAACTGTTGTTCAGCTGTGCAATAGAATTTGACTATACTCGAGAAAAATATTATTCTATTCTGATGTTTTGGGCTTTAGTTCTCAAGTGCGACAATCAGTTCTAGCTGTACTATATGGGTATGTGATGGTCAGGTTGGGGTGCTGTGTCTCACCAAAATGCTCGCAAATAATTAGCGAAATCCTTCATACTAACTGCAAGGATCCTTTGGTCTTGAACATTGTACATGTTGAACAAGCGAAAATAAAGGTGTTGTGATTTATATTAGCCTTTTTGATGCCTCCGACTACTTCTTTGAGTTTCTGAATTCTCATTTATAAGAAAATTATCTTGGGGAAGTGGAAATAGCTGCCTTGGATATGGTTGGATTGTGACCTGCAGGTGATCTTCTGTTGCGGAAGCATAATTCAAGACTATGGTATCTAACTGGGGTCTTCAGTTTATTTATTTTTCCATAACAAGTGATAAGTTGGTCTGCCTGGAGTAAAGGGCACTCAGAGTTTTATGCCCTTTCACATTCGGCAAGTCAATATTATCATTGCTGCAAGCCTGCAAGGGAGTAAGAATGATTGTCATATAATGGATAACATCTTGTGCAATTTCCCCTGACGATCATCCAAATTTCTCCTGCACGTCAAGATTGAGCATCCAGGAAGACATCATGGTGCATTGTCATCCAGGAACAATTCAAGCAGTAAGAATGAACATCCAAGCACACATCATGGTGGTATTGACTTTTTTATATATGTTTAAAACTGATCCCTATTGCGTCTTAATTATATATGTAAAGTCTAATTCAGGATATTGAGCTTCTTAATTATATATATTTTAGAAATGACAAAAACATCAACTAGGGACGAGCAACTGAATATTTATGTAATTTCAGCATCCAGGTTGTACTCATGTATGCTGTTAGCAATGACTTGGAATGATGTACGACTCTTTTGTACAAGGGGTTGTTGTGCAATGACATTATTTCCTTCTACGCCGACATAGATTGAGGAACTAAATGTAGTTCTCAGTTTTTCTTAGATACATTGATCTTCCATCTGATCGACGCACGCAACCCTACATAACCTCTATTGTGTCAATGAAAAAATGACCAAATCCAGAGCAGTTGGTATAGTCTTTATCTTTAGCTTTGTTTTCAGACATTACTCATCATACTACCTCAAGTCAATTATCTCTATTGTTTGACAATGGCCCAAGTAGAGAAATTGTGCAGAACAATGATTTCATCGTCAATTGTCTCCCTTCAAAGCTGAGACCCAAAGGCTCAGAGTATAGCTACAAATCACTTTCGAAAATACTATTGCAATTCTAATTTTGTAGATTGTAGTTCCATAAGAAGCTATTTATTCTTAGCTGAATTCCACACCTTATTTAAAATACTATTGCTATTCTTCTTCTTCTAGAGTCTAAAGGGTAAACTTATTTTGTCCTCGCTAAACTGTACTTAGACGTTTTGACAAAAAGGGCTTGCTTTTTAAGATCTACTCCCTCCGTTCCTATTTAATTGACTTGCTATCCACCAAATGTGGATGTATCTAGACATGTTACATGTGTATGGAGAATGGTAATGAACCGTTAAATGATCGTTTTTTCTGACAAGTAGATATTGTAATTTCTTATTGTATTATTCTATAATGGTACAACTTGCATGTTTCAACAGATTGTATATTTGATCTAAACTATGATAGGACGATGCTCGCATGTAAACGGGAATTACCATTGTCTAGGGCTCCATACATTGGGATTTGGGAAAGTGTTCTTTTGGATAAGATTATATTATTGATGCAACATTGATATATTGTTATTTATGAAAAATATTTCGAGTTATTTGTATGAGTCAAAATTAGGGGTGTGACATTTCGACAATTCAAAATGGTTATATTATATTGGATAAAAAAAGTAATCATATTTTGCTTGTTTGGCTAGACGTGCGTGGCACGTGCACATTCACTAGTATATAAAAGGGGGCAGAATCGCTGCCCCCTCAGCGCTCCACGTCGCCTACAATCCCTGGCCGTCCGATCGGCGTGACGGACGGCCGGGATGCGGCCACGTCGTCCCAATCCCCCCCCCCCCCCCCCCGAACTGTTCATCGTGATTTTCTACCAATCGGGGGCCGCCACGTGTACAGGTCACCCGCCGGTCACCCACCCGGTCGCCGCGCCATTTTTCAAAAAGACCCCTCGCTGCCGAAAAATAGCTCTGCGGTCCATAGTTTCGTGAGCAATAGGACCTAAACAGAATTATACCATAGCTGAGGGTGTTTCCTGTAAAAGTGCCATCTTCTCCCCCCCCCCCCCTCCCCCTTCTCTCTCCCGCGACGCCACCGTGGTCGCCGCCGCCGCCGACGCGTCCCGCCGCCGCGCAGCTCCCCGCCGCCCAAATCCAAGGCAACAGGCGGCTCGGCCGTCCTCGCTTCCACCACCTCGCCGACGGAAGCGTGCCGGGACGCCGCGGGGGCGCCGGATTTGTCGCGGCCGTGCGCGCTGCCCCCCGCCGCATTCGCGGCCCGCCGGCGACTCTCCGGCGACATACAGCCAGCGGCGTCGCCACTCCCGGCTGCCCCGTCAGCGCGCGCGTCGACTGCGCTTAGAAGGGCGTCCCAAAACGCGCCGCCGTGATCCTCGCCGTGGTCGTCGCCATGTCTGGCCCTGCCCCGTGCTGACGTCACGCTGACGTCGGCGCTAGGCCCACCCGTCGGCTTTTTTTTTTCCTATTTCAACAGAAACAGAAAACGGAAAAAAAAATACATACAACCAGCGCAAAAAATGTAAAAAAAATACCAAAATGGCGACAAAAAATATATGCATTTGCGCCAATAAATGAAAAGCATGTTCGAAATTTTTTAGTACTTGCCGATATTTCGACAAATTTGTGGGGAAAACACGAAGGGATTAGAGCATTTAAATCCAAATTTGAAATTTGAGTCCTCGAAAATTGTAGCATTCTTCCCAACCTCATTATTTTTCAAACGTGAAAACAATTCAATTCATGATAATTTCTAACTCCAGCAACTTTTAAATACAGACATTTCTAAAAACGTTAAATTCTCTAAAATTCCAACAATTTCCAAATTTGAACAGATCTCGAAATGGACGTTATCAAAATTGAATTGAACCATATTTAACCATTATAATTCAAATTCCAAAGTTCAGTACTCGCCGCCGGCGACTCCGGCATCCATATGGCACCCCTCGCCGCCCATCCAGCTCGCCTCCGCCGCCTCTCGCAGATCCGCGTATCGGCCTTCCGCGCGTTCGCTGCCACGCGAGCGCGACCTCGCCAGCTCCGCCGTGTCTCCGCCGTCGACTAACGTCAGAAAATGACGTCAGCCCACCCCTGTACTGTGGGACCCCTGTCAGCCTCTAAACAATTACAGCAAATACTAAAAAACTGTAAAATTCATATCTTCTAGGCCACAATTCGAAAAAAGAAAAAAACATGCCAAAAAATTCAGAAAACAAAATCTTTACACCTAACACATTTCCATGCGTCATCAAACAAGTAGAATCCATGTTCAATTAAAAGAACTATAATATGAAATATGAAATTTCTGGAAATGACACCCCACCTCCATTTAGCCCCATCTTTGTATTTGTTTTATTCTGTTTTTTCCTTTCCTTTTGCTTTGCAGCAAACCAATATTGCTATAATGACCACCACCAAAAAAAAATGCAGGACATTTTAACTTACATAACAACTGTAATTTCCCTTTTCTGGATTCCATTACCAAAACATTTACAATAGATCTTTTTTATCTGCTTTCTTCTGTTTCCTGCTTTTCTTTTGCTTTGCACTAAACTAACTCTACAATAATAATGAACAAAAAGAAGAAAAAAATATGCAAGACATTTAAGTTCCCGAAACAATTACATGAGCAACGCACAATTTACCTAACACATTATTAATAATTTTACCCTTTTTAGCTATCAGCCACAATGCCTGCAAAGATAAACACCTTCTACAAACAATCAAATGCCACCCTTTCTTCTACTATAACTGAAAAAATTTCAAATCCACAGGCGCGGCGGGTGCCCGCGCTTAGTCCCCTAGTCCTGAATAATGCAGGATGGATACAGCCTCCCTTTGAAAAAACAAGCTGCGGATTCTAACAAGTCCTGCGTTCATGAACCTAGAGGAAAGTTTTAAAACTCCACACATAGATTGAACGATGCAGTGACAATTTACTACTCATCGACCAGCGTGCCTTCCACCGTCCACGAGGCAAGACATTGCCGTTGCCAGCCTGCCGGGCATATAACCTGACTTAGCTGTAGGGTTTACAGCAAGATGAATTTTCTTTTCGTGCTCAAGTTACCATGGCGTGTAGATACACCACCGCGTGAATGTGATCCTGCCTGCGTCCCAAAGAAGGCGT
Source organism: Poa pratensis (assembly GCA_947311845.1). Classification (NCBI taxonomy): domain Eukaryota; kingdom Viridiplantae; phylum Streptophyta; class Magnoliopsida; order Poales; family Poaceae; genus Poa; species Poa pratensis. The sequence goes on along the minus strand of CAMZMU010000119.1, from coordinate 15,628,554 downwards.
AGCACAAGCTATCCGCCGTGTAGCCCGAGGCCTCTTCGCGCGCGCCGGCCGAGGAGACGCGTCCCAATTGTTTGACGGCCTTGGCACCGGCCGCGACCCGCGATGCTTGCTGGTGGAAGCCCATATGCGTGCAGCGCTCGTGCGGTCTCGGTCACGCGGTGCCGTGGCAAGGAGAGCTTGACCCCGTCGCCACTTGACATGCCGCGCTTGTACGCCCCGCTCCACCGTGCGGGTGATGCTAGATCGCACCAATTTTCCACGTATACATAAAGGCCACTTTGCAATCTATTTACATTGCATAAGAGCAAACGTGTGCTTATGGACAGTAACAAGCACGTCGCATAAGAGCACAAAAATTATATGCAGATGTACTTGATCCACACCATTTTTCATTGGTGATTATTCTAAGCAATGTTGTTTTAATACCAAACCAAGCCGCCCCTAGGGTTCCCTCCCCAAGCCGCCGCCAGGCCCTCCCGTCACCGCCGCCCTCCTCCCCTCCACTCCCCTCCCTTCTCCCCTTCCTCCCGGGTCGCCCCCGCTCGGGCGATCCCGGAGGCCCCCAGCCGCCGTCGCCAAGCGCCTTCGCCTCCAGCCCCGCTAGGCCGCTGCCGCCGCCGACACCGGCGGCGGTGGCGGCGCCCTAATCGCCGAAGGCAGAGGGCAGGAGAGGGCTCACACGGCTGGTCTCCATGAGCGGTGGGGTACGGCTTCAGCGGGTCTTGGGCTTCGCGGAGGAGCGGATGGAGGAGGGGTGCGGTTGGGCGCCGGCAGCGGTGGCCGGCGGCGGCGCGGCGCTAGAGGTGGGGCGGGCCGATCTGACCCGGTATGGGCCTGCCTCGGTGCTGCGTGGTGTTTACCGGCCATGCGGCTGCCTGCCCCTGTTTTTTGCATCTTGAGTTCGTCTTCTTCTCCGTTGCGGCCAGTGGCGTGGGGGCCGCTGGCGCGGCTTTGAATAAAGGTGGTGGTCCTTGGTTCTTCTCCACGCCAAGATGAAGATCTACCGGATGTCGGTCCCCATCGAACTTGCTGGACGGTCATGTTCCGGAAGGCTCCGCCGACGAACTCCATTGGGCGATTCATGCCTGGAGATTGCTGGATCGGGTGGTATTCGGTCGGGCGCACCCATGTTTTTATCTGACTATTTGGTTTCAGAGGGAGCGCTTTGAAACTCTATTGGCTGTTAATACTATGGAGCACGCTCTCGTTCCATGGTGCTGGCGGAGAATGACATGGAAGGCGAGATCTGAAGACTGACAATGGTGGTTTGATTCCTTGTGCGGTGGAGGAATTGGCTTGGTGTTTCATGACTTGGAGCAGCGGCATGTAAGTGGGGGCGACAACATAGGTGAAGTCCAAAATCCTACCTTTCAGGGTGAAAATCCAAGGTCTAGCCTTAATTGGTTGTGCCTGACAGTGGTCTTGCTGAAGACATTGTTTTGAGAGCGAGGATTATCTTCAGGGTGAAAACCCAAGGTCTGGCCTTAATTGGTTGTGCCTGACACTGTTCTTCTTGAAGGCGTTGCTTTTGAAGAATTGGACATCAGGTGTTGTTTTGGTGGTGGTTGTGCGGCTGCTGCAAGGACTGTAACTCTTTAGCGGGACTTTTCTTTTTATTTCTTCTTCTTATTGTCTTTTGGCTGTGTGCATCCGTAATGGCTTCGGTTATTGCGTTGTTGCAGAGGCTGGGTACATGTTGTATCTTCTCGATATTAATAAACACTCTTTATCTAAAAAAACAAGTACATAAGTTGCATACTTTGTTTAATTTTTACTAGCTAACACTTTTGAGCATGAAAACGTAGTCAGATTACACTCGACAAGTTTCTATAAAGATGCTTCACTTAATCATACACTAGAAATTGCTAGAAACTTATATTAAGACCTTAGTTATACTTATAGAATATATCAAATTTGCATTGTAAACATAAATCTACAACAAACTGTGTTGCAAAATATGGAATATATTTTAGTATCTTTCAATAAATTTAATACAAACAAAAAACACTCCAACCGATATTTCAGTAGCATTGACAATTATGTGGTTAAGCTATGCAAATAATCAGAAATAAGTAACACTATAACATGCTAAACAAAAGACCCGTAAAAGCATAAAAGTTTAGTTAAGCAACGCGTATAGGTAAAATGTTTGATGTATCACCATTTGGCATGGGGTGTGTAGCATTCTTTTTGGATTGGGGTGACAAGTGCCACAGGTCTATATCGGTTTGATGCGACCTATACAAACGTCACCTAAAAATTTCACGTTTTGAGACAATATCTCGATATTGTGTTCTAGTAATGCAAGCGTGTGCTGGTAGCATGCACACGTATGCAAACATCGATAATGCACGAAAAAACTTGTATCATAACTTAGAATCTTCACGTCTAGCGTGTGCGTTCACAATGAAACATATACAACTTTGTATCAATTTGGTCATAATTATGCATCGACGCAAAAACATATGAACTTACCTTTTACAATAGTACCATCTTTCATGGTGGCCCCGGTCTCACGTTTTGGCAACGTCGTAGTCTCATCAGTATTGGATCTGGCGACTCGGGATACATTTCCACTAGTCATGATTGTACATGAACTATGGCTTACATGTGGGAGAAGGGGCAAGGAGCAGAGGATCGGGTGTGACGATGGACACATCGATGGTCGCTTTGTACAGGGTAGCACAAAACCTGTGATAGAAGAGATGATGTGTTGGACGACACCTTTCGGTCTTCAATCCAAAAGGAAATTCAAAAAGGTGTTGGTTATGTTATCCATGACACTAGAAGAAAGAAATACTTGAGTCATGGATTGATTTTAATTTTAATACTACTCCTTCTATATCAAAATATAAGACTTTCTAGATTTTGTAAATTTTTACGCAAAACATGTCTAGATACATGTGTGTAGAAAAAGATAGAAAGCATATATTTTGATACGGAGGGAGGGTAGGTACTAGGTAGCTCTCCACAATGTATCAAAACTAAAAATTGATTGAGAAAATCACGAGAGTTAATGTTTCCTCAAACAAAAATAAAAAACCTCTTGTTAAATGTGAGACCATTGAAACATATTGTGACCAACCTCAGTTCCATTTCTCCGATCAACATTATTGCTGACACATAATCTCACGAACGAAAGAATTGCATGCTTCCATGCTGAAATATATACACTACTTTCTCAGCATCAAAACTAAAAAATAATCTTGGAAATGCAATCTGCTCTACACCAAAGTGTTGCAAGCAGACGTGGAAATGTCGTAGAGCGCAGGAAGCAAGTACTTCCTGCCACGCGCGCCATTAGCGTTGTAGCTCGCGCCGGTAGCCTGGTCGACCTTCAGGTCGCCGGCGTAGCCAGGGTACGCGCCGCTCCCGAAGACCCCCGGGCAGGTGGTGCAGGCCTCCAGCGGCGCGTCGCTGCTGCCCTGGTAGTAGGCGTTCCCGAACGGGTTGGTGGCGGCGCCGGCGAGCATGCTGGCGAGGTTCATGACCATGCCGTCCACGCCGACGTCGCCGTTGGGCGCCACGAGGGGCGGGTTCTGCGGCCCGTAGGCGGGCTGGTGGAACGGCCACGCGCACTGGCCGGGGCACTGCGTCGCCGGGTTGCCGACCCAGATGTAGGTCGTGCCGGCGCTGGGGTCGGAGCCGTGCAGGCTGCACCGGCCCATGCCGAAGCCCTCCACGGCCACGTCCTCCGCCGTGAAGACCACCGCGATGCCGCCACGCTGGGGCTTGGCGTTGGCCGCCAGCTTGGTGATCTGGGCCAGGGTGAGGGAGTTGCCCATGGAGCCCGCGCCATCGGCGCCGTCGGAGAGCTGGTTCGCGAGCAGCACCCGGGTCTTCTTGCCAGGGGTGGCGCTGGCCACGGGGGATAGGTACTTCTGGTCGATGATGCTCCACCACTGCGCGACGGACGGCGAGGCGGCCTGCGGCGCGGTTGTAAGGGAGAGGAGGAAGTCGATGATCACCGACTTTTGCGCCGGCTTGAACTTGCCGTACCAGAGTATGGAGACTGGGATGTCGCCGTGGAGCACGACGCCGCCCTTGTGGAAGGTGAGCATGGTGGCTGGGTCTGGCTGATACAGCTCCATGCGCCGCCTCGCCCCCATGCAAAGCTGTGCCGTGCTCACAAGCATCACGGCCGCAAGCAGCGCTGCTGCCTTTGCACGAACGACGGCCATTTCTGACTTTGGATTAAAGAGTGTAGCTAGCTAGAAGTTGACTTGAGTACTGGACAGTAGACTGAGCAGGAAAAGCTCGATGAAGGTGTGATCGATGGTGAGATGTGAGCTAAGTGAATGAGGAAGGGCTTATATATAGGGGAAGTCTCCAGCACCGAGCTGCTAGTACGTTCGGGATGCTTCCCTCAGTCAGAGGCATGCAGATCTCAAGGTGCAGCTGGAGCACCCCGTATCAAGGTTGCGGCATCTTTGAAAAGATCAGCATTGCTGAGCTGTTGGGGCGAGGCTAGAAGCTAAACAAAGCGTAGTTTAGGTCAATGTGTTAACTACGATTACAAACAGCCGGATACGGGCGACAATACAAGAGCTGTTGATTCAGCAGACAAAACGGCTGCGCGTGCGGTCAGGGGACACACGCGATCCAGGGTCGCCGTTCATGGATCCGGGTGTTCAGGCTGTGTCTTCCGTGCGGCGACAGGCTGAAATTGAGTAGTATTTTGAGCTTCAACGGCGGGCCTTCGGCGGTGGTGGTGTTACGATCAGGCTGGACGTGGTACATAGATCACTGATCCTTCCTCGGATGAAGCCTTCACCGGTTCGTCGTATGCCCGTATGGGGTCGATGTATTGCATCTTCATGCCCCCGGTTTAGTTATGAGTGTTCCATCTGATCCGTATGACGGAGGAAACTTCTCATGAGGTTCAACGGCGTCTTCAGAAGAGCTTCAATGTCCATCATGGAGAGGAAAAGTATGGTGGAAACATGGAAAGTTCAGTAATTTCGCTGGTTCCAAGACTATAGTCAAATAAAATTCGATTTTACTTTACTTTGCTGAATTCTAGTCGATAAAATTTGAAAAAGAAAAACCTAAACTTGGGAGGTTTCGACGGGACCGAACTGGCTACACACAAAGACTCCACGCAGGCCACCAAGGAGAAGATCGTCACCGAGGTTGCCAACAAACTGTCATCACCATCGCTTCTCCACGAGCAAGTGAGTCCGGACTCACCACCAGCAACCACCATCGAAGCCCTCGCCGCGACAGAGAAGCGAGGACCCTAGCGGCTTATGTCAAACAATTGGCAACGACATGATAAAATACCCGATGACTTATCTTGATTGCAGGACATAGCAACGGGGGTTCAGGTGCAAGATTGATCAGGTACGTGACCCACAATTTCTTTTGTAATGGGTTGTGAGTGTGAGTGGTAACACCATAGTAATATTTTTAAAGTTTTCTAGGGTAATATTAGCATATTTAATGTTTTCTCCATCTCATCTGATTGCATCGCTTAAATACAAACACGATCAGCTATCCTTGGCATGCCATGCTTGGATCCTCTGCTTCCAGGATTATAAGCATGCCCAGCTAGTGTTGCAATTGTTTCTTCTTCTCTCTGAAGAGATGGTCTTGTAGTTTCCGAATGCTGAGAAATGGCGGGAAAGCATGTCCTGAATGTGACTGAAGCCCCGTGCGCAGTGCGGCAGCAGCTCTACTCTGAAACTGTAAACGGCCAAGACACCAGAAACAGAGTATTTGAAAACAGAATGTCTCCTTTTACCATAGATCACTCTATACACTAATGCACAGTAGTGCAATAATCCACAACATACCCTTACAGAATTACTGATTGCAAGTCACACTAAGGTTGAACATGTGGACGTGGCCGGGTCGAACAAAGCAGGAAGCAGGTACTTCCTCCCGTGCGCGCCATTGGCATTGTAGCTCGCCCCAGTCGTGGCGTCCACCGCCAAGTTCCCGGCGTACCCGGGGTACGCGCCGCTACCATAGACACCCGTGCACGCCGTGCACGCCTCGAGCGCCGCTCCCTTGGGCCCCTGGTAGAACCCGTCGCCGAAGGGGTTGGTGACGGCGCCGGCCACCATGCTCGCCACGTTCACCACCATGCCGTCCATGCCCACATCGCCGCTCGGCGGCACCAGCGCCGGCGCCTGAGGTCCGTCAACCGGCTTGTGGAACGGCCACGCGCACTGGCCTGGGCACTGGGACGCGGAGTTGCCCACCCAGACGTACGTCGTGCGCGCCCTGGCGTTGGAGCCGTGCAGGCCGCAGCGGCTCATGCAGAAGCCCTCCACGGCCACGTCCTGCGCGGTGAGCACCAGCGCGATCCCGCCCTTCGTTGGCTTGGCCTTGGACGCCAGCGCCGGGAGCTGGGACAGCTTGAGGCTCTTCCCCAGCGAGCACCGCTCGTCGGAGACCTGGCCCGCGAGCGCCACCTGCGTCGTGCTGGTCCTCTTGGCGCCGTCGGCGGCTTTGTTGGTCGTCTTGGAGAGGTAGAGCTGGTTGATGGTGTTCCACCACTGGGAGACGGACGGGGTGGGCGCGGGGGAGTTGGAGGTGAGGGAGAGGAGGAAGTCGGAGACGACGGCCTTCTGCGCCGGCGTGAAGTGGCCGTACCAGAGGACGGAGACCGGGATGGCGCCGCGCAGCACGGTGCCGTTGTGGTACGTGAGGAGCTCGCTGGGCTGCGGCGTGTACAACTCCATCAGCTTCCTGCTTGCTCCCAGGGAGCCGTGTGCGAGGCTCAGCAGCAGCGCTGAGACCAGTGGGAGCCCAAAGATGCGGCCGGCCATTTTCGTTTCTTCAAGCTAGCTAATGCTTGAGCTGATGATTTGTAGTGGAAGAGGTGCAGTACGTGTCTGGGTGTGGTTTCATAGACGGTTTTGGGTGGGTTTTATAGGTGCGATCTCCGCGTGGAATGGCACGTCGGAGTTTCGTGCACCCTTCCTGGGTTGGGTTGTGTCGCCGCCATTGTTTCCGCTCCGTGTGGCTTTTGCGTTGACTGGGTGGGAGGCAGCTGGCTGATTCGCTTGGATCGACGGCGACGCGCGCTCATTGTAGTGCCGTCGTTTCCTCGCACGCCAGACAACGTACATGCATGCAGCTTGGACAAGTGCTCGTCCTTCAGCTCATCGCACGGAGCAATGATGTAAAACGCGATATTACTCAGGAGTACAGTGGCGGAGCTAGAGCGGAGGCGGCCGGGGTGCATGCTATGGAAATAGGTGCACAGATGGACAAAAATAATAATTTCAGGGGTGCACCTATGGTAGAAATCTAGAGATATACAAAGAAAAATGTATTTTGGGGGTGTCCTGTGCACCCCCCAGGATGAACGTGGATCCGCCGGTAAGTACATCCATGAACCATGATGATGCGTCGATGTCGGATTCTCAAAGTCCTGCTGTGAGGATCAAAGCTAAACTGTTTTGAGAGTGGTGATATTACTTTACAAAATTTAAAAACATATTTCCGAGTTTCAAACACATATAACAAATCATGTATGTAAATTATGTTGTCTTCTACACATATGTAAAATTTCAAATAGAAATATGCTTATTTTGTGGGCTGTAATCTTAGGAAAGAAGAGCGAACGTCAGGAGCCCCAAGAAGAGAAGGCCTAGATTGTTCAAGTATATAGTAATCACTATGCCCTTATTCGTCACCCTCTCCATAAAATTAAGCATTAGTGACTTTTATGGTCATGAATGCACAACTTTTACTATGATTCTCATTTATAATATGTATAAAAATAGTATTAATACATATAAACAGTACTCCACACACTTTCGTATTACACAAGACAAAATAAGACGATGTTATTTATAGAGGCTCAACCCATACACTCTCCTATTATTAGTGCTCAAAGTCGAATATTATAATGGTGAAAATTACGTACGCCTTACATTTGAGACGGAGAAAGAGTACATTGTCATAATAACATGTTAATTTCTAGACTCAGATACGCACCACGAGTCTCTTGGGAGGTAAGAACAAACCAACATGTGACCGGCGACTTCTCTTTCTGGTGAGTCATGCAGTATCTATGAAAATCTTTTGTTGAAATCTATACAAACACGTCTATGTGTACCTCTGGAGGCATGTATAATGCACCGCCGATTTCCATAGTCGGCCGGCTAACATCGCGATAGGGCTCACGTCGACGATTGGGTGAACTCGGTTGATTAGGTCGAGCCTAACTCGGTTATCAGTCAACCAATGAACTCTGGTAACAAGTCGTCGAATGAATGGAAGAACAAATAAAAGGTATTGTATAAAAATTAGATGTAAAGTTACGTGTCATTCTTCTTTGATTACAATCCGCCGTCACCATTAATTTTTCGGTGGATGCCTTTCTAGTGCAAGCTAATTATGGTCTACACATTACATGTTCGAGTATAACACCTATTCTATTAAACTTGACATGTTACTCTAGCCTTCGTATTGGACTCAAACTCAAATCATCCGACTTGCCCCCAAGACGGGTCGAGTTTCATTTAGTGTTGGAGTCTCCTTCCAAGTCATCGCATCGAGATCAGTGTAGCTTTATGTCTTGTTGCTTCTCACCAAGCCCAAGCCTTAGCCGGCCGAAATGAGCCTTCACTAAACCTAGGCATACCTGGGACAGGCTTGTTAAAGTAAAAAGTCAGGCCGGGCACGGCTTGGAGCAGAGCATGTATAAAAAGGCCTATTTTTGTAGTAAACATCAATTTCTGGGCTTTGTCGTGCTTCCGGGTCGGGCTTATTGCGCGAAACTAAAACTTGGTATCGTCCCGACGTCGGGCTTTCGGGCCGGGCTGCCCATGCTCGGGTTTAGCCTTCATTGACTGTGTCGGGTGGCACTAATGGCTTGCATCTTTTGGTCCCTTTGTTTTTCTTGCTTCATGATTCCTTGTCGCTGCTTCACATATGAATCCTCATGTCTTTGGCTTCCACCTCGTACGAATCCATCTGGGATTATGTCCTTCTTTCAGGATGTCACCACACATTTCGTCGTATGCCACAAAAGAGTGTCAATATCTACTTAACTAGATTTTCAAGTTTAATTATGTACAACAAATTTTTATTTTATAAACTAACGGGGCGGCTGTGTAAAATAGATAATCACAAGCACATTCATAACATCATAATATTTACATGCCCAAACATACTAGAATCCACTTTTTTAATTGACGGTAATTCTAAGCAATGTCGTTTCAATAACAATTACAAAAGCATGCACCCTTTGTTAAATTTTGACTTGCTAGAAAATTTAGACCATGACAATTTTCTATAAAGATGCTTACATAATCATACACTAGAAAACTGCTATTGAAGCCTAACTTATAAATTGTATAGATCATGCATTGTATAAAACATGGTTCTTGAACAAACTTTGTTGCAAAAATACGAATAAATTTTAATATCTTCCAATGAATTAATGGAAAAATACACCAATTAATTTAATAATATTGCCAATTATGTGGTTAAACGATGTGAACTAGGAAAAACTAGACTTGTAATACTACAACATGCTAATAATAAGACCCACAAAAGTGTAAAAGTTTATTAAAAAGTGTATTCATTTTATTCCCCATGGGGCGAAAAAACTATTGTCCTTGCGTTGGTGATACCACCATATCAATAATGCGATTTAAACCATATATGGTTGCCAGAATCATATCCACACGACAAAATGTTTGTTATAGCACTAGAATTTTTCCTCCATATTTTGAATCGAAAACTTCTTCTACCTTGTTTATCGTCTGGAAGGGAACAAAAAAAAATTAAGCATGGTTGGATAAATGGTTTTGGAGCAAGTTGATATTACTTTATAATTAGATTGGTTTTTACACCTCAAGGTGGGCGACATCAGACTTGGTTATAAATGGGATAGGTCAGCGATAAGTCAATGCAAGCAATGGTAATAAAAGATTTTGTTGTCAGTACACGCAACCGAAAGTAAATAAGCATGACTAGAAAGCTCTAGAAACAAAAAAATATTCATCCTTTTTAAGGTGCGTGTGTGTAGCTGTAGCATATTGATCGTCAACTTTGGTCATCTTCTCAATAGTGTTATATAAATTGGCAGCATCATGAAGTATATACCTGTTAACTCGGTAAATTCTTCATAAAAAATAATCACAAAAATCTAAATATTTGTCACCAGTGTGAGTGCTAATGTCAGGACAACTACAATATGGAGATAGAGTGTGATGAAACAACCGAAAATGCCCGATTAGAAGTGTTAACTCCGAAATGAGTCAAATTGTTGTTTACTCCAGCCATCTTCTTCCATTCTCTAGAACACGTAGACGTAATACTCTTGAGTAAAATATAGGATGAAAGCATGCCAAAAGAAATCTTGGAACTCACGACCCTAAATGATTGAAACTAATTCACTTAAAAGTCCTTATATAAGAACTTGTTTATACTTGGACGGAATTCTTATGCTATTGCCCGACAAGACTCCAATATAAAAAAAAGAAAAACAAATGTATCTAGAGAGTAATTAAATGTCTCGGCTAGTCGACTGTTGTCTCTAGAGAAGTTGTAAATGTATTTTATGAAGTGTCTCAATGATTGTTCCTACATAATTTTTTGGTGACAACTTTGAAGGTCTCAAAAGTTGTCTCTCGAAATTCCTTTCAACGTCTCAACTAATATCTCTGCGCCGATATGTCCTTGATTTTAGAATATACAAACTAAGAAGTGTCTCTAAGAAAATGTTTCCACACAAGGTTTGTTTTGTAGTGATATTTACCATACTTATAAAAACTAATTTTTACGCGTCAGCAAATGTGACTGATGAGGGATTCATCACTGAGAAACACATAACATTTGAACTATAAAATAGTGCCCGTCACCAAAGGATGTGGATAGCACGCAAAATTTCGTAACCAGAGTTCCAACTAGGGTGAACCAGCGGTTGTGGCCGATACATTGGCGGTGTTCTCTTGGCTTCATGCTCCTTTTGAGGTGAACATGCCTCTCGGACCGAGAAGTGTGAGGCGGTGAAGTCGGGTTCGCTGGCTCGTGGAGGAGTGACTACGATCTCGACCTATGTGTGCAGCTCTTGTGTTATCTTCCCTCTTGGTAGCGTATGATGCGAGTGGATCTGGTCGTGTTGTACTAGTTTTCGCCATGTTTCCTAATAAATAACTAAGCAAATCTCATTTTTATTAACTCTTGGAGGGGGCAATTTATTTTGCCTCAGTTTCGAAAACAAATAAATCTGTCTAACTAAACACGCATGTCAGAACTTGGGCATCATAGTAGGGTCTATGGATTGGCATTGACAATCGGGTAGCTATTTGTAAAAGCAACTTAATTAGAGTTGGGCTTAGTACTCCTAAACTATGAATCGCTAGGGACACGATCCAAAGCCCGGGGAACGCGGTGCCATGCCTATCCGGTTCCTAGCAAGTAAACAACCTGCACGGCCACTCCTCCAGCCTGTAGTTGTGCACTTGTGCTCACATTCAGCGGCAAACCACTTCTCTCAAATTTCAACACATGTTTTGTAGTCCAGCGTGTACACGAACGATTCTCTCCCTTCAGTCGTGTGCAGCGCAGGTCCATGCCTCCATGGACGGAGATAAATATCGTCCCAGAAAGTAAAGGACAGGGAGACACGCGCGAGCCGCAGCGCGGGCAGCCGGCCGGTTTAATGAGACGTCCTACAAGGTGACAGCCTGGGCGCCCCCAATCCCTGTCCATAGAGTAGTAGGTGTACCGACGTACTGTGCGCTAATTATGGGCATCATTATACGCATCATTACTCGTATTTACTGCCCTGTTTCCGACCGGCCGGCTAGTATAATTCCATACCAACCGCTAATTAAGCTCTCATGACGTACTAACACTTTTGGCCACTGTAGTCACGCTTTCAGGGTAACACTGCACTTCGGTAAAACACTGTACTAAGTAGTTTTCAGAAAGTACTGTTCTGTTGTGTTCCTGGCAGTAAAATGACAGTATTCGTTGTGCATGCTTTCAGCAGGTTCGTTGGTGCTGGTGCTAACAAAACTGCACCGTAGGAGATATGAGGATCGCGGCCACTTAATGCTGGACCAAATTTCGAATAAGTTTCTGCCTTTGTACCTGTACGCGTATGACCGTTACGGTGTCAATATGCCGAATCAGGCAAAAGACCAAGGCAAACGGCGATACGATCGTACGGCGGCGTATCAGCGGGCCAAGCGCCGGATCGCGCTTAGCTGGCGCCTACGACCACTACGTGCATGGCCTGGACACGTCACTTGATGAGTGGAGCTTGTGAGCCACGGAGTCAGAGAAGGCTTTCTGGAGAGGAAAACGCCAAAGCTTTTCGATCGCGTTCCGTGGTCGGCGTCGGCCAACCTGGCCTGAAATCATTCGCATGCATGATGAAACAAAGGAACCGGAGAACACTACTGCTGCTGCGGCTACCGTCTTCAACAAAACACGTACGCCGAAATGCGTATGAAAATCAATCCAAAATGCTAACGAATGGAAAGCAAGATATTTTGTCATTTTCTTTTGCGAACGAGTGGAAACAAAGATATTTCTCGATCGAAAGGCCACGATCTGTCGGCATGCGTGCGTGCGTGCGTGCGCACATAGCACGGCATAAAATGTGCTGTGTCGACATGGAGCTTTATTATCCACGTACGTGCGCACGCGTTTCCCGCAGGCCGCAGCTAGCACGGCTGGCGCCTGGCGGACGACCTGTCCGGCAGCCGCAGCGGCGGCTCTGCTGCTGGCTGGCGGTGTGGTGGACGAGCGGATTCACGAGCGCGTCGTGAGGCGTACAGTACAGAGGCCCCATCGCCGTAGCCCGGCGACGCCTAGCCGACTCAGCACCAGCTGGCGGCGACCGAGCCGTACGGAGATCTCCAGGCGACGCCCGCCGGTCGCCCGAACACGTCGGATGGGGATGGCACCCACCGGACCCTATCGCGCATTAAAACGTGCGGATCGCGCCTGCGCGGATGGGCCAGCCAGCCTGTGGGTCGTGCACTTTCTAGATGGGCCTAAAATGTAGGCGGGGTTTAGGACACTGGGTCGGTCTTAATTCAGCAATAAGCTTTACTGGGTAATCTCCTCTAATAGACCACTATCTACAGTCTGTCACCCAGAACTAGGATGCGGGTCGAACCTAAAAAAGGTCAATAATATACGGTACGAGACGACGCCATGGTGCTGGGAGATCGCAGCACGCATTGTTTGTTCATTCCCGTCCGCATGCGCATGGAATGGGATGACATAAACACATGATGGATTTTTTTTTTTGAATTTTTCACATATATTAAACCAGCAAAGAGTAAACGATTACATCGATTATAAAAACAAAACTAAAAGAGACTAGCAAATCTATGAGATCTTCATGCCCTTTCTTTATCCATGACACAATCTTGTACTTTTCTGAAGCCAGCCGTAGAACAACGCCGAAACCAACAAACCACAGACCTGTGAATACCACCGAAGGTTCTCCCTTTTTAATTTTGAGCCACAATGCCAAGTCTTTGTGCACGCACGCAACCATTAAATTAATCAAGCAACATCAGCAAGAGCACCACCACTGATATTCCAGGGACAAATAAGCGAACCACTTTGTCGACGTCGTTGGGAGCCGAGTGAACGTATCACCAATGCTGAGGACGTAGCAGCCGAGATAGATATTGCGAGGACAAATCTCCTCGCGACAGCCATGAGAAACAATCCAAGATTGATCTAGCGAAGCAAGATCTGAAGAACCATACCTAGACATAATTAATCTTCCAAATCCACCATTGACGTCGGGAAGGGTATCTCGTCGTCGAACGAAGCGTGGAAGATCACTTATTACAGACGAGATCATCTCCATTAACGAAGAAGATGACGACCAAAATGAAGCTCTAACATTAAGGACCTTCAAAAAGCGCCGTGCGCAGGTCCGAGGTCCCCATCCCTTCTAGTGCCAGAACGACACCTAGAGGAGGCGAGGACCCTCCTCGTCGAATCTCTGCCGGCGATGACGATGAAACTGCAGATGTCTCCCACGGCGGCGGCTAGGGTTGAAACCCTAGGCCACCGCCGCCACGATCGTCTCGCTTCCTTATCTGATTTCAACACATGATGAATTCTTTGTTTTTAGCAACACTCCTAATAAACTACCCTTGAGCAAATTCAAGACACATTGTGTTGTCACTTGCTCCTAATAGAGCTCTAGCAAGGGGCATTATGGTAATTTTTGTTGGACATGTTATTACAAAATTTAGGACTATTTATCTAATGAAAGCAAGTTAGAACATAATTACATAATGAGTGAATAATAGAATACAGGTTCTTGTGGATGATCTTACTAGTACCAACAAACGAACAATTGGTTTCATTAATAATGAACAATTGTCGATGATCTAGAGCCACTTCTAAAGTAAAAGGGCGTATGGCAATGTAATTGGCTTTTTCTGTACTTCTCCCTCCATTCCAAATTAAGTGACATAGATTTAATACAATTAATTTCAAACATGGGAAGTATAAGATATGGTGAAGATAGGGTTTAATCGACAATTGAACCATCTAATGTTTAGCATTATAACTAGTTGTAAAGTGAATATTAAGATGAATGATCAGTTTTTTTTGTACCATACACATAGCGGGGTGAGATAGGGTGTTCTCATGTCCCCCATTATCATTAATCCTCTCGTTGATTCTATGAGTTTCATGCTTAAAATGGATGGAGAACAAACTGATCACCGGTATGGTCCTAACTCCTAAATCTATCTTCTTGCGAGAAGCAAGGGATGTCGTGAGGTGAACGGGATTGCCGTTCTCCAATGTGTAGATGATACCCATTTTCCGTTAGGTGATGGGTTTGAAAATGCTAACAATCTTAAATTCCGCTCAGTTTGTTTGAGCTCCGTCGGTAATGAAGTTTTTTTCATTTTAATAAGTGTTTAGAATAAAAAAATGTTTACAATGAGATTTTTACACATAAATAGGCATCTTTCCCTCTTCAATGTTTATGGGGATTTAGGAGTAGAAAGACCTTCTCCGGAAGCAATTTTCGAAGCGAACAAGAAGATTGTGGAGCTCACAGAAGGCAGAGGCAGCTCCAAGAGATGTCTGCCAAGATGAAGAGGGACAATAAACAGCATGATGAAGACTAATTTTAGTTGTAATGTGAAGTAGGACCCTGAATAAGCGAGAAGTTTTTTGATACGGATTGTGACATGCGGATGTTAGATAAGAGATATGAGACTCACAAACAACCAGGGCCGGTTCAAATTAGGGCTAAGAGAGAACATAATGATTATACTTTGTACTATACTTTTACACTTTTATGAGTCTTATTTTTCGCATGTTATAGTATAAAAGTTTATTTTTTAAATTATACGCATAGTTTAATCACATAACTGGCTATATTACTCTACATTTTTTATGTGTGGTAATGTCATCAATATACTAAATGTATTTTGTAACCATTTTTAGAACTAATATATAATTTATATTTATTCGTGCTAAATCTAGAAAGTATTATCTAACTAAGGTCTCAATAACAGTCTCTAGTGTAGGATTAAGTAAACATATTTATAGAACCCTCTAAAGTATAAAACACCTATTTCTTATTAAAATTGCCATCAGCGGTGAAGAAAATAGTGTGGATTGTATCGGAAAGTGGGTTTTGATCCCGGGCACCATGTTTTTGAATTTTTTGAAGCTTATAAATATGGTTTTCGAATTTTTTTAAACTGGAGGGTGCACTGGTGCCCGGGATCAAAAAAGTGGATTGTATGCCTTCGTAATTTTAGAATCATATGGGGAATTGTTATCGCAGCTCAGGACATCCCATTTCATTGAAAAATATCACGTGGTCGATCCTCGCACTAAATTCTTCACTGTTTCCACGATGTTGTTTTGCCAACCCCTGATAGATGAACCGCATTCAACCAAGTGCCAGCCTAGCGCCAGTGACGAGAGCGGTGTTCGAGTACTGTAACACGGCAGGCAGTAGGCACCGAAGTACTCCTCCACAGTACTGCGGTATACGACTGTTCGCCATACACTCTCCACACACTGGGGACAATGAAGCAGTGACACCCCAACGTCCTACCAGAAAAACTGAAACGGCCCGACCCGACCCGACCCGACCCGACCCGACCCGACCCGCCTCTCCCTTCCCTGAACCCCCAACGTTCATATCAGCTCCCGTGCTGCTGCTGCTGCCCCCAGCGAGCGTAAATTTCAAAAGCCTCGAGAAGCCAACCAACCTGCTTTTACCCACTCCCGCAGCGCCCACTTTACCCCACCCCGCCGCAATCACCAAACTACCCTCCGCGGCCTCGCACGCAGACGCGCGCACGCCACGGTCCCCGAGAGACAAAGCGATGGGGGCACAACCGTCACTCTCTCGCCCCGCTACAGCTGGGAGCGAGCAGGATCACGCAAGAGCCAGCTGTCAGTGACCGTTCGAGCAGTGCGGCCCATCTTTACTTTGGGCCTCAGAAAAGAAATAAAGCACCACTGCCTCTATCGGTACCACCACCACCACCTTTGCTCCTCCCTCTATAAAACCCCACCACCAATCCACAGCCCAAAACAGAGCAACAAGAACACCACAGCCAAAGCAGCTAGCAATGGCTTCCTCCTCCTCGTCGAGCTCTGTGACAATGTCACTGCTGGTCTTCGCAATGCTGCTCCAGACCAGCCTGGCCACGCGCCGTCTCACGGCGCTCGTGCAGGAGCAGCCCATCACCATGGCCTACCACAAGGGCGCGCTCCTCACGGGCCGCATCGCCCTCAACCTCGTCTGGTACGGCAACTTCTCCGCCTCCCAGCGCGCCGTCCTCACCGACTTCGTCTCCTCCCTCGCCGCCACCCCCGCCTCCCCGCAACAGCCGGAGCCGTCCGTCGCCACCTGGTTCAAGACGGCGCGCAAGTACTACGACGCCACCTCGGGGGCGGCCCGCTTCCCCACCCTCTCCCTCAACGCCCACGTCCTCGACGCCTCCTGCTCCCTCGGCAAGCGCCTCCGGGAGCGCGACCTCGTCCGCCTCGCCGCCCGCGGGGGCCCCAGCGCGCCATCAACGTGGTGCTCACCGCGCACGACGTGGCCGTCGACGGCTTCTGCTCCAGCCGCTGCGGCTCCCACGGCGCGTCCCCGCGGTCCCGCGCCGGACGGTTCGCGTACGTCTGGGTCGGCAACCCGGCCACGCAGTGCGCCGGCCAGTGCGCCTGGCCCTACCACCAGCCGCAGTACGGGCCGCAGACGGCGCCCCTCGCGCCCCCCAACGGCGACGTGGGCGTCGACGGGATGGTGGTCTCGCTCGCGTCCATGCTCGTCGGCACCCTCACCAACCCCTTCGGCAACGGGTTCTTCCAGGGCCCCGCCGAGGCGCCGCTCGAGGCCGCCACGGCGTGCGCCGGCGTGTACGGCAAGGGGGCGTACCCCGGCTACGCGGGCTCGCTGCTGGTGGATCCGGCCACCGGAGCTAGCTACAACGCGAACGGAGCTCACGGCCGGAAGTACCTGGTCCCGGCCCTCGTCGACCCCGACACGTCTGCCTGCTCCACCCTCGGGTAGACGGGAACCAGATCCTCTAACATTGAGCACAAAAGTCAGGTAGCTACAGTGAAGGAAATGGTGTGTAGTTATTGGTGCGGTGGTGTCGTTACCGTGTGGAGAGTGTTCCACGCCGGCTACTAATCTCTGTGTCTGCCTGTAGAGGCGATGAAATGAAATTCTTTCATTTGTTGGATGAAAAAAAAGAGCAATATGTTATTCTTTGGAAAACTGATGCGATTTGGTTCGTTTGTTGAATCAAGTCAGCTTGGTACTTTGTCTTAGTTCGTGGAATCAAGTCTGACTGATAACATTTCCTTCATTAATTAAGAAAGGAAGGTATATATGCCCTTGTCATTCACGTGATTGCAGAATCCCAGATTCACGATAATGAACTCGAGCTGCTAAGATAAAATAATACGCGCTGTCAGGTACTTTGTGTGCCCTAGAGACTGGGAAATGCGCGCGCATGTCCTCACTCCGTATCCTCTGTATGCGCGAGAGGAATCCTATTTGCAACTCTCCGAAAAGGAATCCTATTTGCTTTGCTCTTTCTATGGGCTGTATAAAAACTTAAACGATATCCAGCTCCTGAGGTCAAAAAAGACGAAAACGTAACGCATGGATCCAGACTCAGGATGGGAATGGTCCGGGTCGGCCTGCTGGGTCATTGGCCCGACCCAAAATTTCGAGGCATTGGGCCGCACGGGTCGGCCTCGTTTCACAATCGGGTCAACAAAGCCGGCTCCGTGTGACCCGACGGTCCACGCGGGTCGACCCAGCGCTAGACCTAAGCGCGAGGAGTGGGGAGCGATGTCGCCGCCGCCTTTCGCCCCCATGGCCTAGTCGCCGCCGCCGGCCGTCCCCGTCGCCGCCGCCCGCCGTCCCCATCGCCATCAAGGTCGCTGGCCCCGTCTCCGTCAAGCTCTGCCGTTCTTGGTCCGTGTCGCCATCAAGCTCGCCGGCGCCGTCGCCATCAAGGTCGCCGGTCCCGTTCTTGCACGCGCTCGCTGGCCTCAACTCTGTCATCCACCTCTTCTACCCGGAGATCTCCACCAGCATCCCCACCATGTGAGCCTCCCCCTGCTCCCTCCCCTCTCTCGTGCTCCTTTACTGGATTGTGATTTTTCAACTACTGCATCCTCTTGATTCAAGCGTAGGTCCTTTGAAATCCTGGCGCTCCAACACTATGTTATTACTAGTTTGCAAGCGTAGGTCTTGCTGCGTGTATGATGTAGTATTAGATGAATCTGGTACTGCGTAAGTTTGTTTGCTTGCTCTAGACTCCTGTTTGTGCTGCATAATCTACTAGATGAATCCAGTATAAATTGTAACAGTATATTGCAGCATATTAGATGGCAAATGTGAAGTTCCAAGCTTCAAACTCGTGATGCTTTAGGGAAGATCTATTGTAATTAGTGTAGATAATTAATTATAGCTGAGTGTAATTGTGCCTTAAGTGGCGATGGCTATGTACGGAGTATATGCTTATGGGGTATGTCAGTGATGCTTCAGTGTCTTTTATAGTTTGTAGATGCATAGAATTGATGACAGAACTGATAGGGTTAAACGAGTTATCTTGTGTTGAAAGCAGTGAAGGAATTTACATGAGCAAAGGGACCATGTTTCACTCTCATATGATCTTCTTGTGTTGTTCTCTTTGCTCGGCCTCCTTCTCTGAACTGAGTGTATGTGAGCACCCACAATCACAAAAATATTGAGCAGCACCTTTGTTGAAGTGTTACTGGGAAAATCTGAAGTTAAATTAGTAGGTTATTTGCACACTGGCTGAAGTTAAATCTATTTGGGCACCTCAGTTTACATAAGATTTTTCCAGTTGAAAGCATTCTCCATATATTTTCATGTACTGATCATGAGATGCAACATTGATGTTTTTTCTTTCTGAACCATATGTATCTTTTTTAATTTAATTGCTCCTGGAACCTTTCATATGACCAGAAACATGGAAGAGGATGAAGCTTACCAAAGTGGTAGCTCACTGTTGACCTGAAACATGTCAAGGCCTCCACCAGTGCTGTCTCCTAATTCGATAAACATTTGCAGGGCCTATCATGGTGAGCCTATGTGTTTTTATGTTTCTTTTCCACTAATGCAACTTATAAGCTCTAGTCGAATGCAATGCTAACTCTTTTGTCCTCTTTGCAGAACATTCACTTTCACGGGATACTCGAATGGCTGATTTTGAAGAAGAAGACCATACTGATGAAGATGATGTTGACTATGAAGAAGAGGAAGAAGAAGATGAGGCTACTGAAAGAAGAAGATGAGGCTACTGAAGAAGAAGAAGACCATACTGATGAAGAGGAAGGGGTGGAGGATATTGACATGGGTTCATTCTCTGAACCGGGAAGAAAGTTTCTGTCCAAAGTGTGGAAAGAGTATGAGCCCCTACGTGTTGATGGTGTAGTTGTAGGTGCTGAATGCAAGCACTGCACAAGAAATATTTGTGCTGAGCGTAAACATGGAACAAGTTCACTGCGCAAACACTTGAGGAGATGCAAGAAAAGGAAGATAGCTCTTGGAGTTATTGGTCAACTGAGTGCTTCTATAATGAGCCCTGATGGTGTTGCAATAGGACCATGGATCTTTAACCAGGCTGTGGCAAGGAGAGAGCTGATGAGGATGATAGTCTTGCATGAGTTGGCTTTCTCCTTGGTAGAATATGATGGCTTCAAGAGATTTGTCTCCAGCCTAAATCCAAATTTCAAGCTGGTTTGTAGAAAAACAGTAAAAAATGACTGCCTGAAAGCATTCAAGGAAGAGAAGTGCAGTCTCCAAAGGATGTTCAGGAACTTCAAGTCCAAAATATCGCTCACTTCGGACATGTGGACGTCCAATCGAACAGTTGGGTATATCTGCATTACTGCCCATTGGATTGATGATGATTGGAAGCCGCAGAAAAGAATAGTGATGTTCACCGCCATGGAAACTCCACACACGGGAGTTGCTATGTTCAACGTGATGGTGAACTTCATTAGGGAGTGGAACATAGAAGACAAACTGTTTGCAATGACACTTGACAACGCATCAAATAAATTTGCCATGATGAAGTTATTGAAGACTCATTTGCTGAACAAGAATATGGTGCTTGGTGGTGGCAAGTTATTCCATCAGCGGTGTGCTGCGCATGTCATCAATTTGGTGTGTCGAGCTAGATTAAATTTTCTTGATCCTATGATTACCAAGATACGTGACAGTGTCAAGTACATTCGTAGCTCACAGCCTAGAAAAGAAAAGTTTGAAGAAATTGTTGGGCAGCTTGGCATTTCAGCTGGCAAAAGTCCAACCCTTGATACTCCAACTCGCTGGAATTCAACATACATGATGATTGATACAACAAGAGAGTATCGTGGAGTGTTGGATTCCCTGGCCATTCAAGATACAAATTATCCCTTCAAACCATCAGTTGAGGATTGGGAAGCTGCTGATGTCATTTGCGGGTTGTTGAAGGTATTCTATGATGCTACGAATGTGGTTTCGGGCACTAAATACCCTACAGCCAATTTGCACTTTCATGAAATGTGGAAAGTGAAGCTCACCCTTGACCAGCAACATTATGAAGAGGGCACTGAGTTTGGTGATGTCGTCTTGTACATGAAGAGAAAGCTAAAGAAGTATTGGAGGTTGTCATGGGTAAATCTATGCATTCCTGTGATCTTGGACCCTCAATTCAAGTTGAAATACCTTCAGTTTCGGTTTGGCTCAGAATTTGGGGATGATGCCGAGACAATGATCAATAAGATAAAAGGTGTGTTTCAAGGGCTGTTCAATGAGTACCTCCAACTCAATGTCAATGGTTCAGACCCCACTACCCAAGTAGCTGATGATAACATGGTTGAAGCAAATCAAGATCCCATGGCTGACTGGGATAAACATGTCACCATGAGTGCTCAGTCAACAAATTTGGACTCCACTGAACTAGATTCATACTTGTCAAAGGTACCAATCCGTCGAAGTGATCAGTTCAACATTCTAGCATGGTGGCAGATGAATTCAGGTGAATACCCAACTTTAAGTCGTATGGCCAGAGATATCTTGGCGGCACCTGCATCTTCAGTGGCATCCGAGTCGGCCTTCAGTACCGGGAAGAGAGTTCTATCTGATTTTCGGAGTCGAATGACACCAAAGACAGTTGAGGCTCTCGTTTGCCTACAAGACTGGATAAGGGCGACAGGTAATTCCACTAGATGAAAATACTTTTGCATTTCTGTACTGTTTCTAGCTTAGCTTACAAACTGATGAAATATTTTAATCATGTTTTGTAGCTAATACCGAGCGTAGCATAGCTTCGGTCCACGACATAGTTCTGGAAATGGAAGGTAATCCTTGCTGTCAACTCCTTGTATCTGTCCCCTGATAGTAGTTGCTTGTCCTGTTTCAGGCTGACATGAAACTGCACCCTGTTTTTCATGTGTTTGTGCTTTATGTAGGTTGCCATGTTTTCGTAGGTACTACCGAATTAACACTAGTTAGTTGTTTGATCTGTAGTAGATCAGTATGTTTTCTTTCACGTATTGCTCATTTAGAGTTTGTCTACTGCTAGGTCTTGTTACACAACCTCACATGCTGACATGAAACTGCATCATGTAGTGTATAAATGTTGCTATTTCACTTCACTAACTTCAGAAACTGCCACAAGTTAACGGTTGAACTGCAGTATTTCAGTACCACTAGTTCTGCTACTGTAGTGTATAAATATTGTAAGATAACTGCTTGTTCTCTTCATTCATGCTTCAAGTTCAATTATTTTTGTGAGGAACCTGAAATTGTTGTGTTAAATTAATGCAGATGATGAGGAACCTGAAACAAGTGGGATCAATGCACAGTAACCTTGAAAGCCAAGAAAGAGCCCTTCGATGCTGGATCGTGTTATCATCTCTTTGCTTGCTTGGTGCTTGCTTGCTAGCTGCTTGTAAATAATTTCCGTAGCTGTAACATGATGGATCAAGTTATCATTTCTTTGCTTGCTTTTTTTTAAGGGTCATTTATTTGCTTGCTTGCTTGCTGCTTGTAACTTTCCTCTAAATCTTACTACTGTGGAGGAGGATTTCCATGAAGTCGTTTTATCATTTTCTATTATTTAAATTCCTGATGCGCTGCTTGTAAATAATTTCCGTAGCTGTTACAAGTCTGGAAAAAACATTTCACAGCCAGATTTTGGGCCGACCCGAATTGCCCATTGGGCCAGTGAGGCCAAAGCCTTTTTGGAATGGGTCGACCCGTGGCCCCTCAATTTGGCCTTGAGGCCATGGGGGCCAGGTCCAAGGCCAGGTACGGGCCGGCCCATTCCCATCCTGAATCCAGACCTGCGTAACGATGGAATTGTAGTAAAACAGAATCGGTGAAATTCGGCATATTCATACTCAAAAGCAACATGAACCGAACTTGTAGTTTGGTCTGTTGTTGCACGATATCGATGGACGGCGTTGAAAAAATCATGATGTTGCGTGCCGCAAACCTGGGAAAGGGGAATGTCTCCGGTCACCCAGTGAAGTGCCGGGGTTGACGGATGCAAAGAACATCGATGCAGAATTGAGGCAACCAGGGATTTCGGCATGGCCTGCTTGTTACTCGAATGTTCTTGCCGCTGTGACCTTTAAATTTTGACCGTCAAGTTTACGAAATCACAAGCAGATATATGCATGAAAACAATTCAACCAATCACAAACCGACCTTAGCTCAGTTGGTAGAGCGGAGGACTGTAGTGTTGCATATAAAATCCTTAGGTCGCTGGTTCGAATCCGGCAGGTCGGATATTAATTTTTAAATCTTTTTTGTTGTGAGCAACAAATTTAAAGACAAAAAAAATAAAACGAATTAACAGAATGAGAACAGCTGCCCCTGGTCGATACAAGGCCTGGTAGAGAATAAGAAGGTGAGGCCCGTCCGAAACATTCTTGGGCGTACGTTTTCCATTCTCAGATTTTTTTTTTTTTTGAACACTACTACAACCTTTTATTCATTCAGAAATAAGCTTACAGGCAAATTTACCCCATCCGGAGGGGCAAGGAACCACACATGACGGCCTGCTGATAAGGTCGAGGCAAACCTTGCCAGGCGATGGGCCTCTTTATTACACTCTCTCCCTTCATGAGAGAAGACTGCCGGCATGGTTTTAGTTCTCTCCTTCACATCATGCAGCACCGAACTGAACACTCCCAGATATTGAGTCTTCATCGCTTGTACCACCTCCAAACAATCCGAGGCAATATGAATTGCTCCCAGCTGGAGGTCCGCCGCCAGATCAAGTGCCTCCCGACACGCCATTGCTTCAAGGCAGCCTGGATGCGTGACGCCCTCGAAAACCACAACCGAGGCGCCCATGTACACTCCATCCCTTGACCTGCAGATCACCCCGACAGCTCCCTTCGCCGCTGTCTTTGCTACTGCCGCATCAACATTTAGTTTTGTATGTCCCTCAACTGGCGGGATCCATCGGCCCGGAGCTCGCTGCCGGCGCACACTAGGGCCATTTCTCTCCGGCTTCTTTGGTTGTCCTGCTTCCAGGTCCAAGAGGAACCTGTCGACAAACAGAATAGTGGCCATCGGGCTTTGGAAGATCTCCTCATGAATCGCTTTCCTCCGCGCATGCCATATCGCCCACAGAGTGACGAACATCCTCGTCAGATCTCCCCCCTTCATCGTCTCGCACATTGAGAAGATCCATTGTCTCGCCGCCGGCTCGGTCGACAGTGCAATGTGCTCCGTTATCACGGCGTCTGTCAGAGCCCATACGCACCGAGACATATTACACTCTAGCAGCGAGTGTCGCCAAGAGTCCTCCTGTCCACAAATCGTGCAGGCTGGCGTTGGTGCCATCTTCCTGTGGTTCCTCACATCTCCGGTTGGTAGAGAATGCTGAGCTAGTCGCCACAAAAACAAACGAATCTTGGAGGGGACGGCCACCTTCCACAGTTTCGTCCAGCCCTTCTCTTCCGAATTGGAGGATGCTGGTGTATGATCCAGCCATGCTTCACGTGTTCTTTTTGTCATCGACAAAGCTCTGTGGATCGTACCGAAGACACGCCATTACTCTCAAAGTGCCGATGATACAAGGCCACGAGAGGAATAAGAAGGTGAGGCCCGTCCCAAGTTTTGCTTCTCTTTACTTGGGCTGGGCCTTGGCCATTTAGGGTCTAACGAACCGTACCAACTGCCCAAGGCGAGCAAGTTTAGTGTCAAAAAAAAAAATTTACGAGCAGATTTCTAAATGGGCTCTAAAAAAAGAGCAGGTTTCCAAAAAAAAAATATTTACCCTAACCGGTAGGAGCTCCGCCATTGCGTTATTTGGGAGAAAAGAAGAGTTACAACTTACAATCCTACGAGCAGGCCGGGAACATCTATCTATTATATAATTAAAACACAAGACAATCTACGGCCAGTATGCATCCGTTTTATGTTAGAGGAAATTAAAGGACGAGATTAAACAACATGGTACGCAGCTACACTAGGTCGATTCATATTAGTACGAGACATGGACTCTTTGCAATTTATTATCTCTACCATAAATACGAGAGCACTAGGTCGATTCATATTAGTACGAGACATGGACTCTTTGCAATTTATTATCTCTACCATAAATACGAGAGCACACGTAGTAGCATCCCGGCCCAGCATAAAGCTGACCCGATCGATGCGCTAGAAGCGACGATGTCGATTTCGCTCGCCTCTGATCGATGAGCTCGAAGCAACAACGTCAATCCAGCTTCCTCCAATCGATGAGCTGGAAGCGATAACCTGAATTTCGGTCTGATGAAGCTAGCTCTAGGGAAGGATTCCTGACGATCTTGCACCAACTATGCTGACGAACACACAAGGTACCCTGAAGCTATCTCAATCCCTTCCACGAGTCCGTGTGGCGAATCGGCGATATCAATCTACCCTGAAGCCTCTTTGTATCGGCATCAGTCGTGGCTTCAATTGGCCCGTCATGGCGTCATCTTCTTTGTCCAAAATTGTAACATAAGAACGCATCGGAGTACTCTTGCTAGCTTCAGAAAGGCATGGCCGGGCGGCAGGCGGCCTCGCTCCGCCAAATCTGGAATCGTATTTTGTTTCTCATATAGTAGCATGCAAGGAGGAGATAGTCTCCGTCTTGGGGCAACGCATATCCTGATGGCCACCATGATCTAGGCTTAGCGTGATTGGCTGACCGGTTCCGATGTGGCCGAGCGATGCCGCCGGCCGTCCGATTTTGCCGAGATAGTCTCCGTCTCCAGGCAAACTTGCTAGAATCAAGAAAAGCAAATCGGACGGCCGGCGGCATCGCTCGGCCACATCGGAACCGGTCAGCCAATCACGCTAAGCATAGATCATGGTGGCCATCAGGATATGCGTTGCCCCAAGACAAGAACATGACAGCTTACAGCCTTGGTTCATGTAAAAGATTACAACCTTCGTTGGCACCAAATCGATCTCACAACCTCGCCGGACTTCCCTCGCTACCCAAAATCGAAATCGAGATTTCCGTCAATAATGGAGCGACGGATCTTCCTTTGGCTGTACTCGACATGTCAAGACAGCTTATGTGATCTTTATACATGAGTCGACGGATGCAATGTCAGCAATTTTCAGGAGTAGCAGATCGTCCTCTGACTGTATACCACAAGTCAGGGCAGTTTGTGCGATCTTTATACATGAGTAGACGGAGACTATCTCGGCAATACTGGCCAGCAGCTACAGAAGTCGTTTGCCACCAAGCTGTGATTTCTGCGTCGGCATCCAATACTTTGCATAGTCTTAGCACTGGCAGCCTAACCATGATGCAACTGATTCGTCAGATTCAAAATCCTATGTTTCTATATTGTCGATGATTAGTTGGTGACTGAGCAGAAGTAATTGAAGTTCCTTTCAAGATTCGAGGTGAACTGCTGCTCATATTTTTTGTGGTGGTTTTCTTTGCTAGCAAGAGATTAGGTTATTCCAGCGTTCTCAGCTTCTGTTCTCTTATCTAGAATCAAATCTTAATTCTCCACTTCTGTTGCTATTAATTTTATTTCTGTTGGACGGATCAATTGCAGCGTGATTATTCTGTCGTTTGGTGGATATCACATATTTTTGCAGATGGGATACCCTTTGGATAATGGTTGGTGGAACAATATGGTTTCCGTATATTCTGTTGGGCGAATTTCAGGTAGATTTACATCTTGCATCATTTTTCCTGTTTTCTTATAAAGTAATTTAGGTGTTTGTATATCTGCAGTTGAACAATAATATGTGTGTTTATTGGTAGCGATGTCACAGGTAAATATAAGAAGGGATCAGAGCCAGGAAATGTTGATAATTTTCTTAATAAAATAAGCAAAAAACTTCATTATTTCA
Organism: Poa pratensis; assembly: GCA_947311845.1. NCBI lineage: Eukaryota > Viridiplantae > Streptophyta > Magnoliopsida > Poales > Poaceae > Poa > Poa pratensis. Next base: position 15,601,724 of record CAMZMU010000119.1, on the reverse strand, counting down.
CAGAAACTTCTTAATAACATTTGTGGTGTCTAATGGAATGGGTACAATATTTCATAAACCTTACACATAGTCATTTCAAATATTTTTGAAGTCTTCTGTTTTGACCATTAGGGGTGCGCAAATTTTACACTGAATTAATTTAAATAGGGCGCTAAAGCTATTCATAAATCAGTGGCGGAGCCAGAATTACAAAGTTGTCATGTCAATTTAAAATTGTGTTGTCAAATACATGCATTTGTATGAATTTTTGTATATTTTAATACGATGATACTATACATGAAGTTTTCCCAAATCCTGTGTAGTCGGCTGACTACATAGAAAAGCCGGTCTCCGCCACTGTCATAAATTACTGTCAGAAGAGACATACAGTTTGGAAAACACCTACAAAGTTATGATGCATGTGTAAGTGTGCCCAATTTTATAGTAGAACAGATAGGCTAAGATTCAAAGTCGGGTTATTATGGTAGAACTTCATTCTATGAGGATAAGAGAAGGACAAAACGTTTGCATGCTATGACCAAGCAAGAATATGTGAGTGCAAAAATAAGTGATAATCTGAATACGATCTCCTAAAATTTATGAATTTTTCATGTGCAGAACCCAGAAGGCAAATGAGTGTCCAGGTGAAGATAGAGCAAAGAATATTAGTTACAAGGACATATTCTAATTTATAGTGCAGTACGAGAAATTTACAGCCTTGACTGATGAAGTGGATTCATGATAAAAAACACAGAGTAAACATGCCATAACATGGGAAACAAATTAAACTGTAAGCAGGAGCTAGAAAATATTAGTTCATCGTGGGATGTTACTGCTTGCTTACCATGCTTTCACGTGTACTTCTTTCACACGATTCACTTTATATACTACAGTCTAACGGAGCTAGAAATTTTATATTTTTAGCTGCAGGTTTCTCTCATCTCTCACATGCTTTTGCAATGTCTCGGCTCAGCGCGTGGCCCCAAGAAATATTTCGGCTCTAACTGTCCTTGGACATAGGAAGGAGTGACAGCAAGACACTCATAGCGCTGACCGCGGGAAGCAAGCAGAGGCACGGAAAGTTGCAGAGGCACAAAAATCCACATTATATGATCCAATGTAATTTCAGTCCCTGGCCGGCCCCAGCTCTATTCTTCACTTTCCGGCTGATCGCACTTGAGAAACAATATTTGCTCAAGTCATTTTAGCAACATTGCCTCGAGTAGCTAACAAGGCATCCAGAAACATAGCATGTCACTGGAATCATGTGTTTCCTTGCCATGCCAGGTTGCCGCAGAAAGAGCAAAGCCCTCGGCGCATCAGAAATGACATGACCAAAAGATTTTTCCGCCAAGTTCTGTAAACTCAAAACATGCTTGACTAAATCATTTCTATATGATGAATTAAATCAACTTTTTCTGTGAGGGCAAATTATTGCCGAGAAACACTGGCTAAATTATTTTCTGTTTACCGTTTACCATTATTGTTTTTTGTTTATTACTTAAGTATGTACAGATTTACCAATATTTAATTCTAGCCGCGCAGTTGCGCGGGCCACCCAGCTAGTTTAACAAAAATCACCAGTAACGCCAGCAACGCCGGGGTGAAAAAGAGAAAAACTACTCCCAAAAGGCCTCCTTAAGGAGGGCAAGATCAGCACCTATACGCTACAAAACCCCTCTGGCGTCCAAACAAACACCCTGGAAGGTTAGCCTATTGCGCTCACTCCACAGGTTCCAGCCGTGTATGCAGCAAACCTACATTCCTCTTTCCTGTTTGCCTTCGTGTTTGCCTTCGGTGCTTCCTAGACCGTCTTCTTGCACCACTCTTTGGTCGTGGCGGTGGACAGGGCCATGTCCGCCACCCTGGGATAAGTAGCAAAGGCAAGATGCCAAACCTCGTTAACCAAGCATGATGTGGGATGCCGAATCAACCCCTGATTACATAAATAGCTAGCAACATTGTGAGGCCAACTTACTTTCTGTTCCACCTTCAGTTTCACGTCTTCTCCAGCGCATGCATGGGTACTCGCCCAAGAAACGGAGCCTCATATGCTGTCTTTGCCGAATTAAGAGGTGTCGCGACACCATCTGATCTGATCACCTTCCTCCATCAGGTTCACTAGCTGAATTTTGTGCCAAAGAGCAACAAACTCCTCCAGTTGGTTTTGTTTCTAAATATTACTCCCTTAATTTCTACATACAAAACTTTTTATCCTTTCTGACTTTGTGGTCATTCATTTCTTAAGTAAATCAATACACTAAAATATATATACATGTATTCAAAGCAAACACATAAATGATAGAAAGTCTTATATTTTTGTACGGAGAGTGTACTTCGTTAGCCCAAAGACGCAGACTAAGGCACATAATATTCACTTCCTTTGCTCTAACATAAAAAAATAATTCTTTCTTTGACCTAGTCCAAAATTGCCTTCAATCTCCATTGACCGCCAAAGGCACAAAATCCTTCTAACATTTTTAGAAGAAAAAAAGGTGAAGTTAGAGGTAGCGGCTTCGAAAAACAGTTACAAACCTTTCTGCTGACCGGCTGCTCTGATTTTGCTCTGCTTCGTTTCACATGAAGAAATGAAACCGTGTGTAGAATCGATCCAATCTCCATGCTCTGCAGCGAGTCATCATTTGTGATGCAGGGTGCTCCTGTCAAATAGAGATGCAAGTTGGATTCCACAAACTCCCACTTATAGTTCATTTTGTGATTTCTAATGTGAATTTGGGCGCAAAGTTTACACTAGAAATCACTAAACTATAAGTGAAACTTTGGTGGGATCTCAATTGACACCTTATGTCAAGTGACGGTAGCTGGGCTGTGCGGGCAGAAATCCTAACCAGGATAGTGGTAATGGCAATGATAAGCCAAATATCGACCTAAATGATTTGTCCTCCACTGAATTTCAGTTATATGCAGATCTTCTAGCTACACACAAAAAATCTGGAGGGGAGCCAACGATTACGAGTTTACGACAGTCTCTCTTACTTGGATATTGCAGTCACCAAGCAGATTTCCCCGAAGTCGATTCGGAAATCGTCTAACAGGGTGCAAAACTGAAAATCATCACGAGAGGTAAGAACATATGTAGGCCGCTAAGGATAACACAGCCAGAAACTCAGCACCGTAAATTTCTTGTATGATTTTGCTCAGAAACCGCAACTTTTTTCTTGCTAAATTATGGTTCTGTACACCCCACTGCCGACCATCTCCTAGCTACACTGTTAGGCAGCTAGTTTGGCACAAGACTTAGCAACTTTCCGCGCTCAGTAAAGTCTCCTGATGCTGCCTTTGATGATGACCAAGCCTCATTACAGTCACAGTACCACCATACGTTTAGCTGTTCACTCTGCTCGGCAGGTGAACGACTATACTGTAGTTGCTTGCAGCCGCGCGTAACGCGGGTCGTGTCGGGGCTACCCGGGTATGGTCTAAGGTATGGTATAAGCTATGTCTAAGAGTGGATCGAGTTATAATAAAACCGACATAACCAGGCCCAGAAGCGGTCGGGATATGATGTTGGTGCAAACCGACATAAACTGACCGACATAACCAGACGCAGAAGGGGCCGGGATATGATGTTGGTGCAAACCGACATAGGAATGTTGGTATCTTCGTATCTTTTCTTATGTGCAGGGGAGGATAGCCAATGAAGGGCAATCCGACATATCCATGTCGGGTTTAAAGAGCAGAGGCACCGTATGCCGGTTGGAAGTCAATGCAACTGTCACATCCAGCATGGCAGAGCGGTATGGTGCGGGTACGATGTGACCGGTCTCACCTAACCGTTGACCACGGGTGTACATGGGGCCAGAGTACAAGGGATGGGCAGGCCACGTCTGTCCATGACAGAGGACACAATCATGACCATGCGGATGACGCAGGCGCGCGTGGTTTCAATACTGGTACGGAGATCAGACCGTTATTCAGGCTAGCCTATAAATAGGGCACCTCCCCCTCCTGCGTGAGGGACGACCACGAGCAGATACAACAACGATGGGCTGAGAGATCTTTCCCCCATAGTTATCTTCTCCCTTGAGAGCTTCACCATAGCTGAGAGCATACAGGTCGAGGAGCACCTTTGTACATGTGATATCTTGATATACTGAGAGAGACACGCATGAGTAGGCGTCTTACCTCCTCACGAGGGCCCTGGACCTGAGTTGATTGTGGTGTGCTTTGTGTTTTCCGTGTGCGCTCCTTAGCGCGCTATCCCTCCCCGGTTCCACCAGCGTCCATCGGCCCCAACTCAAGCCATCCTATAGCATCTGCCGTGATACCACCACGACAGTTGGCGCCCACCGTGGGGCCAGCAGCGGCGCTGGCTGGTGTGATCATCCGGACGGGTTCCATCATCGCTTCCGGTGAGCGCGTGGTCAGTGGCCTCGTCTGCAGACTCGGCTCGCTGAACTTCATCAGCGACAACGCGGGCTACTTCGGTAGCAGGCCATTCCCGCGGAACGGCTGCCTCGTCACCTTCGGGACGTACGAGGTCTACGTCGCCACCGAGTTCGTCTGCAAGTACCCCGAGCAGGTGCTTGTAGCAGAGGATCCTCCTGCTGTCTGTGCGGCTCGCGACCGGCGTATCGCTCGCCCAGAGAGCTGCGCAGAGGTCATGTTGACCGGATCCACGGGTGGTGCCGGCAAAGGAAATGCCGACAAACCTGTCGCCAAGTCCGCTAGATCAGCGAAATTGCCGCTGGAGAGGGAGGAGCACCTCCATGGCCAGACCGGTACATCCCATGTGCCGGTCAGACCGGCTCCTCTCGAGGATCTGATCGAGAAGCTGGCTATGCCGGTAGCTACCGGTACAGATGCTGCCCTGGCAGAGGCCGAGTTGGAGACGCAACGGCAGAACCTGCATCAGGAGGCTCTCGCGATGGCCGAGATCAGGCGAGAGTTCGAGATAACCCTCCGTGAGTATAATAAACCTCATGGTTTTACTCCGGTAGCTACTCATCCTAGTCGCATAGATGATGTGTGTAAGAGGGGTAAAGGCCTCAATGCCGAGATTGCTAGAGATGGTAGATCAAGTTCTAGTAAGACTCCTAGTCACATGTCGGCTGAAAAGCCGAAATATAGTTCCCCTGATAAGACTCTTAGAGCTGCCGAGACAGCTAGAGCCGAGTTATCTGGTTTATCCGGAGAAGCTCGCCGTAAGCATCAAGACCGAGTTAATGAGCTAGTAAGTGTTACTGTGCGGCAGAATGAGGCCTATCGTAAGGCTAACACAGCTGCAGGTGGGTCCCAGATTGTTCACTCGGCTAAAGTAGCGAGTGAAAGATCTAAGGGACAAGCTTCGTTACCGAATGTCGGTGGAGATCGTGACCGGAGTGTAAACTCCGGTAAGAACAAGCAGATACAGACATATGATTCGGCATATGCCGGAAAGCAGTTAGCCGGGCAAGGCAATGTCGGCCGGGGTAAAAGCAATCCCGGTCCGGGCAATCCAGATGTCGGAAACATTAACCCGGCTGGCCGAGTTTATCCACCTCAGTATCCACCGCGAAATCCTGCCCGGCAGCAGCAGAATGTCGCGCATCTTCAGCAGCCACAAGGTGATGACCTGGTGGCTAACCGTTATGATGATGGTAACTCGGCCATGGAGAGAGCTGGATATCAGAGATATGAAGGTGCACTGGGATCCCGGCTGGGACCTCGCTAGCTGTCGGCGAATGATGCTCGCTACAAGTTGGACAGGATCTTTATGTCCAAGGTGCTGGAAGAGCAAGGTCCACCTGACCCTGCATGCTTTGGATCTCGGATCATGAGGGAGCCACCGGTGCCGCACTTTCAGTTGAACCGAGGCGCCAAGACATATGACGACAGTACCAAGCCGGAAGACTGGCCGATAGATTATGTGTCGGCAGTGCATATCGCGGGAGGAAACCGCCGATGGGCGGTGAGGTATATCTCGCAAATGTTGGAAGGGCCAGCCCGGATCTGGCTGAACAACTTGCGAGCGGACAACATTGACTGCTGGCTGGACTTTAAGGAAGCATTCGTTAGCAACTTCTCCAGCACATACAAGAGGTCGAATCGTCCTCAGCAGTTTGCCATGTGCAAGCAGAGGGAGGGTGAAACTGACCAGGACTACTTGACCCGGTGGAGTACTGTTCGCAATTCCTGTGAAGGAGTTGTTGAAGCGCAGGCCATTTCATGGTTTGCTCAAGGGTGCCGACACGACTCCATGCTCTGGCAGAAGTTGCAAAGGGAGATGCCGGCCACCTTGGCCGAGACAATCGGATTGCGGATAGCTATGCACTGGGTGATCCGATGCAGCCCTTGCTGAATTCGGGATCAAGAGGAGAGAGGACCGGCCGGATTACCGGTATGGCTCGAATCAAGTTGCGGCAGTTGATCAAGATCAGCCAGATGCCGGCAATAGCCAGCGTCAGAAGAACAGTGGTCCTGCATAGGGCCAAAACCAGGATGGGAAGAAACAGTGGAGTGACCAGAGGAAGCCTTTAACCTATGAGGCAATGCTGGATGGACCCTGCAGCTACCACACGCAAGACCCCCGCAGGCCGGCTAATCATTCAACCCGGCAGTGCAGCTGTTATCAGCGCACGTTGAGCGAAGGGGGAGGATCCGGAGGAAATCACATGGGTCCACCTCAGAGGCCTGTAGCTCCGAGGCAAACACTACCGCTCACCGGGGCAAATGTTGTTCCCGTGAATGCGCCTCCACAGAGGCCTGTAGCTCCGAGACCTGTGAATCAAGTGAATGTCGGAGGCAACAACAACAATACTGGTCCTGGTCGCCAGGGTGAATATCCCCAGGGTAAGTATAGAGAGGCTCATCAGAGTTATGTGGTCTTTGTGACCGAGCCAACTGACAAGAAGAGCTTGAACCGGCGCGCAATGGAGGTAAACGCGGTTATGCCAGCTGTGCCGAAGTATATGCATTGGTCTGAGCAGGAGATCAGCTGTAGCAGGAAGGACCATCCCCGGGTCATGCCAACCCCGGGAGGTTACGCTCTACTGGTGGATCCGACATTCATCAGGCCCACCATCAATGTCAGGTTCACCCGGGTTCTCATTGACAATGGGAGCACCATCAATATCATGTACCGAGACACCATGGTGAAGATGGGCATCTCGGCAAACATGCTGCAACCGAGTAGTACAACCTTTTATGGTATAGTACCTGGTGTCTCATGTGCACCTATGGGCAAGATTTGGGTTGATGTGTTATTCGGCGCCAAGGACAACTGCAGAACTGAGAGCATCCAATTCGAGGTGGTGGACCTCGAAAGTCCATAGCATGCTTTGCTCGGTAGACCAGCACTGTCCAAGTTCATGATATCTACCCATGTGGCTTACCTCAAGATGAAGCTGTCGGGTCCTAATGGCATCATCATCGTCTCGAGTGACTATAAGCGTGCCTTGGAGTGCGCCTCGGTTGGCTCTTGCCTAGCCGAGTCATTAATCATTACTGCGGAGAAGAAGAAGATCCATGAGGTGGTGGCGCTGGCCTAGTCCGCGCAACTCGGTATGCTGGTTATGAGTAACCCGGAGCAGAGTGCGGCATTCCAGGCGACGAAGGAGATGAAGAAGATCAACGTCGACCCGGCGTGCCCAGACCACAACGTCATCATTGGTACCGGATTGACCGAGAAATAGGAAGGCGAGCTCAGTCACTTCCTCCCTGAGAATCGGGATATCTTTGCATGGTCGAATCAGGACCTGCCAGGTGTTCCAAGGAAGTTGGCTGAGCACTCATTGTTCGTTAGACCGGATATGAAACCGGTGAAACAACCCATGCGACGTCTCTCAGATGAGAGGAGAAAGGTGATAGGCGATGAGCTAGCCAAGTTACTTGCAGCTGGTTTCATCATGGAAGTGCTACATCCGGACTGGTAGTCTAACCCAGTCCTAGTAGAAAAGAAAAAGGATGAACCGATCGTGGCCAAGGTGTGGCGCATGTGTATCGATTTCACAAACTTGAACAAGGCATGTCCTAAGGATCCATTCCCGCTGCCTCGGATTGATCAAGTGATCGATTCCACAGCCGGGTGTGAGCTGTTATCCTTTGTAGATGCATATTCTGGTTTTCACCAGATACCTCTGAACCCTGCTGATCAATTGAAAACTGCTTTTATTACCCCGTACGGGGCTTATTGCTATCGTGTCATGACATTTGGTTTGAGAAATGCTGGTGCTACTTACCAGAGATGTATGCAGAAATGCTTGCATGATCAAAAAGGCAAAAATATGCAGGTATATGTCGATGATATTGTCATCAAAACTAAAGAGAAATCCACTCTGATTGATGATCTCAGAGAAACATTCGCGAATCTAAGGAGATTCCGGATGAAACTTAACCCGGACAAATGCACATTTGGTGTACCGGCAAGCCGAGGTATTGAGGCAAATCCGACAAAGATCCGTGCTATTGAAAACATGAGGTTACTGGAATGTCTCAAGGATGTGCATAAATTCACTGGTTGCTTGGCCTCCTTGAGTCGGTTTGTTAGTAGGTTGGGAGAAAAGGCATTGCCTTTATACCAACTAATGAAAAAAGTAACAATTTCGTGTGGACCCCGCAAGCGGATGCGGCGTTCACTGAACTAAAAAAGATGTTGGCAACTGCACCGATATTGGCATCACCGTTACCCAAAGAGCCGATGTTGCTCTACATTGCAGCCACCCGAGTTGTGAGTGCCGTAGTGGTGGTGGAGCGAGAAGAAGATGGTAAAACCGTGCAAAGGCCAGTATACTATCTGAGCGAGGTGATCTCATTGTCCAAGCAAAATTATCCTCACTACCAGAAAATGACATATGGCGTCTATATGGCGGCTAAGAAGTTGAAACATTACTTCCAAGAGCATCCAATCAGAGTGGTGTGTGAGGCTCCTATCTCGGAGATCATTGGTAACAAAGATGCAAGCGGCCGAGTAGCCAAATGGGTTATTGAGCTGGCTCCTTATACGTCACATTATGAAAGAAGAGATGCCATCAAATCTAAGGCACTGCCTGATTTCTTCGTGGATTGGGCCGAGATGCAATATGAACCACCACTGCCTGACTCCAATTACTAGAGAATGCACTTTGATGGCTCCAAGACAAAAATTGGTTTAGGTGCCGGGCTAGTCCTTACCTCGCCAAAGCAAGATCAACTGAGATATGTATTGCAGATTCATTTTGCGGCATCCAACAATGTGGCCGAGTATCACTACAAGAAATATGCCAACTTGTGACCTTCTCATAGTGACCCAGAAAAAATTGGTCATAGATTTATGACCATTTCGAACCAATTGGTCGTAAGCTGTTTGGGAGGGTCCAAACCCGAAAACATAACGACTATTTTGGTCAGAAAGGTCATAGTTTCCTTACACAAAAAAGTCATAACATAGACAACACTGGTCTACAACTTTAATTTTAGCCGATTACGACCAATTTAAATGGTCATGACGTGCCACATCATCAATTTTGCCTAGGTGTCGTGTCTAGTTGTCATTTTCGCTTACGTGTCACTAGTACCAGTTGGTTTGAACACCCACAGATTAACTTGTTGACTAAACTGACTTGTAGGGCCTACCACTGACACTGCATGCCACACCGACCAGACAGGTGGGACCCGCGCTGAGAGGAAGGCCACCGCACCTGCCACGTAGGACTCGCGTCCGTGATGAATAAATCAACAAAAAGGGCGATCACGGGACTCGAACCCGCAACCACAACCTGCAAGAAGCGACCAGTACCACCAGGCCAAGACATTGCTTGTGTCGTACATGCGCACTATAGGCTTTAAAATATACATTGTTCGCTGGGCCTGGGCCTCGGTGGGCGAGGCCGCGTTTTTTTTCTTTTAGCTTTTTCACTTACCGCGTGGGCTATTCCGAGTGGGCCGGCTCGGCTGGTTCTTTTTTTTTTTTGTTCTTTTCATCTATTCTTTTCTGTTTTCTTTTATAACTTTTGATTTTGAACTCCAAATTCAACCAAATAAATTTTGAAAATTTTGTAAGGACGTACTCTGTCATTATAGACTATTAGGGATTGTTTTTAGTCAAAATAAAATACAAAATACCCCTAAGATTATATATTGCTTTATATAGGGTTTTGTAGAATTTGACATAAATTTTTGGGATTTCATTTTTATATAGGGTTTTGACGATCATATATTGCTTTATATAGGGTTTCTCCTAAATTTCATTTTTAAGTTCACAAGTATCCATTTCATCAGAGATACGCCAAAATATTCACATGATTCAACCACTAGACACAAACGGTCACGGGCACAAATTCGACTAGATTTTCAAATAAGTACACGAAATTCAAAAAAAAATCAAAATAATGGAAAACCTTCGCGTAGCGTCAACATATGTGACCTAGTTACGAGAAAAAAATATAAACTTGCAATAAGAAAGTTTTATAGAAAAAGTGTTCTCAGAAACTTGCTATCACGAACGAACTTCATAACTTTCAAGACCAAAGAGCAATGTTTTGGCCACTTTCATGACATAGTTTGTCCAAATATGCCCCAATTTGGCACATGTGCTCATTATGGGATGGCAAACAATGTTGCCGAACAAAGTTTTCGACAAGTTTCACAAAAAAAAGCACTTTTCATTTTTCAACTGTTTAAAATAGCGTTTTTTTGTGAAGCGGCTACCGAGAGTGTCGTCCAAAGTGGCACCGATACATGTTTGTCACAAAGTCGACATCATTTTATGTACATTCAACCAAAGGCATGCATTTCCGAGCTATTTACCTATTTATGCCCATTTAAACGGTACCCTGCCGATTCAGCTGAAAACCGCTACATTTTGAACCTTAACCGCCACATAGCTTGCCCGTTATTTTTCCTAAATTTCATTTTTAGGTTAACAAGTATCCATTTCATCAGAGATACGCCAAAATATTCACATGATTCAACCACTAGACACAAACGGTCACGGCCACAAATTCGACTAGATTATCAAATGAGCACACGAAATTAAAAAAAATCAAAATAATGGAAAACCTTCGCGTAGCGTCAACATATGTGACCTAGTTACGAGAAAAAAAATATAAACTTGCAATAAGAAAGTTTTGTAGAAAAAGTGTTCTTAGAAACTTGCTATCACGAACGAACATTCATAACTTTCAAGACAAAAGAGCAATGTTTTGGCCACTTTCATGACATAGTTTGTCCAAATATGCCCCAATTTGGCACATGTGTTCATTATGGGATGACAAACAATGTTGCCGAACAAAGTTTTCGACAAGTTTCACAAAAAAAAGCACTTTTCATTTTTCAACTGTTTAAAATAGCGTTTTTTGTAAAGCGGCTACCGAGAGTGTCGTCCAAAATGGCACCGATACATGTTTGTCACAAAGTAGACATCATTCTATGTACATTCAACCAAAGGCATGCATTTCCGAGCTATTTACCTATTTATGCCCATTTAATCGGTACCCTGCCGATTCAGCTGAAAACCGCTACATTTTGAACTTGCAACCGCCACATAGCTTGCCCGTTATTTTTTCTAAATTTCATTTTTAGGTTCACAAGTATCTATTTCATCAGAGATACGCCAAAATATTCACATGATTCAACCACTAGACACAAACGGTCACGGCCACAAATTCGACTAGATTTTCAAATGAGCACACGAAATTAAAAAAAATCAAAATAATGGAAAACCTTCGCGTAGCGTCAACATATGTGACCTAGTTACGAGAAAAAAATATAAACTTGCAATAAGAAAGTTTTATAGAAAAAGTGTTCTCATAAACTTGCCATCACGAACGAACATTCATAGCTTTCAAGACAAAGGAGCAATGTTTTGGCCACTTTCATGACATAGTTTGTCTAAATATGCCCCAATTTGGCACATGTGTTCATTATGGGATGGCAAACAATGTTGCCGAACAAAGTTTTCGACAAGTTTAACAAAAAAAAGCACTTTTCATTTTTCAACTGTTTAAAATAGCGTTTTTTGTGAAGCGGCTACCGAGAGTGTCGTCCAAAATGGCACCGATACATGTTTGTCACAAAGTAGACATCATTCTATGTACATTCAACCAAAGGCATGCATTTCTGAGCTATTTACCTATTTATGCCCATTTAAACGGTACCCTGCCGATTTAGCTGAAAACCGCTACATTTTGAACTGCAACCGCCACATACCTTGCCCGTTATTTTTTCTAAATTTCATTTTTAGGTTCACAAGTATCCATTTCATCAGAGATACGCCAAAATATTCACATGATTCAACCACTAGACATAAACGGTCACGGCCACAAATTCGACTAGATTTTCAAATGAGCACACGAAATTCAAAAAAAATTAAAATAATGGAAAACCTTCGCGTAGCGTCAACATATGTGACCTAGTTACGAGAAAAAAAATATAAACTTGCAATAAGAAAGTTTTATAGAAAAAGTGTTCTCAGAAACTTGCTATCACGAACGAACATTCATACCACTAACCTTATATATTGCTTTACATAGTGTTTTGCTTTTTGGATATTCTTTTAAATTCATTTAATGACACAATGCGAAGGTTTTCCATTTATTTCATTTTTTTGAATTTCTCATGCCGATTTCAAAAGACGGACAAAACGGCATAAATAGAGGGAGTTTATGTTTTTGCACATAAATAGAGGGAGTTTATGTTCTCATGCCGATTTCAAAAGACGGACAATGCTCTTCAGACACAACCATTTGGTTATTTACACATAAAATGTGGTATAATATTTTTCAAAAATCTTTTGGTCAAAATTTTCAAACATTTTGTAACAATTTGGTACGTTTTTTCACATAAATAGAGGGAGTTTATGTTTTTTTGTTATCTTAAATATTCGGCCGAACTGGGCCGAAACTGGCCCAGCCCAGTTTTATCAGGCCCGTTGGATAGCGGCTGAAGCACTGCGAGCCGTCGGATGCGATCCGACGGTTGGGAGCGTGCGTTCCTGGTATATATACAGGACGTCGGTGCCAGCCCCGCGCTAACCCTAGCTCGTTCTATCCACAGGTCCCGCGCCAAACCCTAGCGAGTAGCGACGGCGCCCAGAGATCGACCCACAGATGCACGCCGGCGACGTCGAGATCTTGCGGGCAGTAGAGAGGCGCCGGCATCCTCCAGGCCCCTCGCCGGCGCTGCGTGCGGCATTGGCTAGCACGCAGCCCCGTCGATTGGCTCTGGGCGGCGCCCTCTGCGAGGCGATGGCGCACGAGCGGGCGTCCCCTCCTCGGCGTCGACTACCAGCGCTAGGTTCCGGACCCTGTAGGCCTCGGCGGGAGATCCTGCTCTCCTACCAGGCCGCCGCCGTTCCTCTCTGACAAGGCCGCCGCCGCTCCTCTCCGACAAGGCCGCCGCCTCTCCTCTCCGACAAGGCCGTCGCCGGACCCCTCCTCTCCGACAGAAACCCCTCCTTATCCATTCGTCACTGACAAGTGCGCTTCGGATCCGGTATTTGCGCGTCCTCGACCGCGACTTGCCGGATCCGTTTTCAATGTGCACGGCAAGCTCTACATCGGCTTCTCTGGCCTCGCCACCGACGTGCAGACGATGTGAGTACCTGCCCCTCAGATCCCTCGCTCTGTCTCTCATTTCTCCTAGCCCCTTAGGGTTACGTAGGTGCGTCAGATATCTGCAGACTGTGCGTCGTGTTATGCATATTACAGAGGCTGCAGTGACCTTCTACTTAACGAATGCAAGATACTAGTGTTCATACAATCAGCAATAGTGAGCGAATTGTACTTCTTGTGTCACTTGTTAGAATTTCATACCAGCTTACTGCAGTAATCAGCTCTTGCTATGGGATCTGTTTGATTGAACTTGTCATGAGATTTTTTACATGCCTCTGTTATATGCCTCTGCATTAATCAGCTTCTGGGCTTTCATTTATGCAAAATTATATCCACATACTACCTGAAGTTGAAACACCTATTGCAGCAGAGAGCATCTGATCTTCTACCTAGTAAAATTTAAGTATTAACACCAGTTTTGAATGTTTTGTAGCTACTGCAATCCCCATGATTTCAATTCAAATAATATAGCTGCCCCACGAGTTCATGTAGAGCTGTTCATACTTTAGTTTGGACCTGTTGTCGTAGATTCTTGTTTAGCATCAGTCTTCTCCTCGGCTGGAAGCCTACTTGTTTAAATAAGGAGTAAAATGGACTCATCTTGTGGCTAGGCTAGTGAGTAGACCTGTACTCGTGTTTTTTTGTCGTTGAATGTCTGCAATTGAGGTCCAGAAGCAGTTTATACTTGGCAAATATTTTTCTGAGAATTCATCTACCATGTATTTTTTAGATGTGAGGCAAAATAAATAGGTACAGGAATCATGCATGCAGATATTTGTTCCTCGCCAAAATGAAAAAAGTAGCCGATATGGATAATCTGCCTCTGGACTCACATGTGAAAGTACAGAATTATTTTGTAGTTTGATTAGAACTTGATACTTTGTTATTTTCTGGCACTCTGTCACAGTTATTGGGAATAATCGATGGTTATGTTTATCCATTCTTAGCAGGGCATCAAGGAGAAGTGGTGATGTAGCTGGCCAGGAAGCGGAGCCATGACCACCTGATCCGTTGTGACCCGACAGTTAAGGTATGGTGGTTGTGTTGTTGTGTGGCCTACTGTGCCTCGCGCATGGTGGTAGGCTTGGCCGGCCCTCGGCATTCTCCTGCATTATGGTAGCGGTGATGCTCTTCCTCGGCTACAACCTCTTCCAAGTGAGTTGTATGTGTGCCTCCTCTGTCTTATATGAACACCCCTGGATCACATCACTTCGTGGGCATTTGTTGAGTGCATGTGTGTTGTGTAGCTCTGAAGGAGTAATTTTTGTTGTTGAGCATTGGTTTGCTGTGCATGTACAAGCAAGGTGGTGAACCTTTGTTGGTTTATTTGCCGTGTAGGTGATGGATGAGAGCCCTGTGGGTAGTTGGATGGCACCACACTGGAGCTTGCTGTGGCGCTGGTGATGGGGATGCGGCTGCAGCAACAGCAGCAGCAGGAAAAGGGAGAAGGGGATGTGCCGGACCTGGCAGCAGTAGGTTAGATCTCCTATGTAATGGGTTATTGCGTTGAATTTGTTTTGCTGTCAATAACATTCCTTGCCCAAAATACAAAACTGTTATGTTTTGTTGTTAGCAGGTATTACAACTACTAAAGTGGTGTTCCCTCTTTTACAGGAACTCCTGGCTGAAGAACTCGGAGAAGCTTGGAAGCCTCAGTCAGTAGATAGTAGCTAGTATTTGTATAGCTTGTAATTTAGTGCTATTTTGCATGAATTTCATGTGTTCTCTTTGTTCTGTATGAAATATTTTGGACGAATTTCATGTGTTCTCTACTCTGTATGAAATATTTGAAGTATTGATTATGTTTATCATTTGGAAAATGTCAAAAGACCAGTGGGACCACTTGTGAAATTAATCTAATATATTCCAAATTTCTGACGTGTGGGACCACAATGAGACCTGCATGGCAAGTGGGACCAGTCTGACTAGTGGGACCAGAACCCAAATAAACGGCCAAAATAAAAATTAAATAAATTGTAAGAGGCCATGGCACATAAAATAAAATGGCCGAATTGCTGGGCTCGGCCCATCTTTCTGTGAAAAAAAATATGTTTAATGGGCTGAACTATTGGGCCAGGCCCATTTAGAGGGCTGAACTGGACTGGGTTGATTCTGCTTTATGACCATTTCATTTGGTCACAATTTTGCCACGTCAGCTCTGCCGCGTTGGATCTGACGTGGACTGGCCAGACTGGTAGTGACCAAACCAATTGTTCATAAAATTTGTGATCTTTGTTTTTGGTCACAATCGTCTATGACCAATCCCCAAAAAAGGTCGCAAACGGCCATTAGTGACGCTCATCTTTTGACCAATCGTTTTTTGTCACAAAAAGGTCATAAATGACAGTTCTTGACCATTTCTGTGACCAATATCGAGGGTCACAAGTTAGCATATTTCTTGTAGTTTATGAGGCACTTATTCATGGGCTCAATGTGGCCAAAGAAATTGGTATTCGCCAGATAGAATGCTTCGGAGACTCGGATCTGGTGGTGCAGCAAGCCTCGGGAAATTGGGACGGTTTAGACGCCAACATGGCGTTATATCGATTTCATGTCCAGAAGATCTCGGGATTCTTTGAAGGTTGCGAGTTCAAGCATGTACCTCGGGCAGAAAATGAAGCCGCCGATGTACTGTCCAAGCTAGGTTCATCTCGGGATCCAATTCCACCCAGCATATCCTTGGAGCATCTGAGGAAACCATCAATCAAACTGTCGCCCGAGTCCGAGCCAATCTTTATCCTGGGGAAACCGAAATCTGATGCTGTTCCCACGGACGTTTATGTCGGGTGCATTTGGGATAACCCGGGGACTGCTTGGCAGAACTCGGGGACTGACCAGTTGATGTCGGAGGAGGCAATGTCGGTTGAACCAATGGAGGTGGATGAACCGGTCTTTCATGTACGTCCTGTGCCAGGATGGGCACGGCCTATAATGTCATATATGATAGATGGGAGTCAGCCAAATGATAAAGCCGAGGCCAGGCGAGAAGAAGATCCAAAGCATACACCATCATCAACAAGGAGTTATACAAGAGAAGTGCAACCACAGTGCTGCAACGTTGTGTTGAACCGGAGGAAGGGCAAGAGATGCTCCTGGAAATTCATCAAGGAGAATGTGGTCATCATGCTTGCTCAAGAGCCTTGGTTGCTAAGGTATTCCGGCATGGGTTTTACTGGCCCACTGCTTTGCAACAGGCAGAAGATATCGTCAGAAAGTGCGAGGGGTGCCAGAGATTTGCTCACAAGATCCACATGCCAGTTTCAGCACTCAAGACAATTCCCATCACTTGACCTTTTGCTGTTTGGTGTCTGGATATGGTGGGGGAATTCAAACCAGCCCGAGGCAACATGACTCATATGCTGGTGATGGTGGACAAATTAGTGGATCTAGGTGAAGCCAATCAGGAAGTGTGACGGCCACATGGCCGTATCTTTCTTGAAAGACGTCATTTTGAGATATGGTTACCCACAAAGCATTATCTCGGATAATGGCATGAACTTTGCTGTAGGAGAATTTGCTCGGTTCTGTGCTGAAAAGAGAATCCGACTTGACATAGCATCGGTCGCGCATCCGTAGGCCAATGGGCAAGTGGAAAGAGCAAATGCATTTGTGTTATCTGGCATCAAAGCCCGGTTGACTGAACCACTGCTGCGATCTCCGGGTTGTTGGATAGATGAGATACCGGCAGTGGGGTCTCAGGACCACACCGCATCGATCAACGGGCTATACGCCATTTTTTCTGGTCTATGGAGCAGAAGCGGTCCTGCCGACCGACATACAGTATGACTCGCCAAGAGTTGCACTATACACAGAAACCGAGGCAAAAGAAGCTCGAGAAAATGATGTCGATCTGCTCGAAGAAGCACGAGAACTGGCCTTATCTCGGTCAGCAATATATCAGCAAAATCTCCGACGGTACCATAGCCGGAAGATCAATCCTCCGGTATTTCGAGAAGGAGATTTGGTGCACTGCCGGCATGCACAAGTTATCACCTCCATGGGAGAGACCGTTCATTGTGAGCAAGGCTCTGCACAATGATGCATACTATCTTATAGATGCACAGGAACCGAGGAAGGACAGGATGGACAAATCCGGAGAGGAAACCAAACGACCCTGGAATGTAGCTCTACTCTGTCCCTTTTACTCTTAAGGGCGCAATGTATGTATCTCGGTTTCCTTTGAATGAAATGTTGGCACTCCCAAAAGAAACTCGGGGACTGCCTTGTCTATATGCATGTGTTTTATCTCTGTTTTATCTATGCTGTTTCTATGCCGAATGTTTCTAAACCTCGTCTGAAAGTTCAAGTAATGTATGCTATCTTGTTGTGATCTTGTGACTCGACTGACGAACGCGAGAATGTCAGTCAAGAGCAGAGGTTATGGAATATAGTGAACATGAAAACAAACTCAGGGACTCGATCCAAAAATGATTCGGTATATGTTGTTTACTAACCCTGTATTTTATTCCTTTTCTTTGTGTCGGATGACTCTAAACCTAATCTCAAAATCTATGAGTGTTGTATGCTATAATTTTGATCTTGTGACTCGACTGTCGAACGCCAAAATGTTAGACAAGAGCAAAGATTACTAAGTAGAGTAAACAAGAAAGTAAACTCGGGGACTTGGTGCAAAGTGATCCGGCATCTCGTTGAAACTAGCAAAATAGAGTAGCAATGTTAAAAACTTAAAAGTATATATACATCTGCACCCGGCATTCCGGGGGTTTAACGGTTTAACTTGTAAAAGGTTCAAGCTGTTGCGGTGGGGGAGCTCGGGTCAGTAGGAGCAGTGGGAGCCGCAGGGGCAATCTCGGTCGCAGGATCGACCGTCGTGTCGGTTGCCGGGTTGCCGATGATATCGGATGCTGGTTCCGAAGATGTGTCGGCTGCTGTCTGCTTGGCAGTGTCGGCTGCTGTGTCAGTGGCAGTGTTGGGAGTTTCAACCTCGATCTCCTTGTCCACTTCCTCTTCCTCATCATCATCTTCGCCCTCTTCATCTTCTTCATTATCAGAGTAGACTGGACCTGGAATGAGGGATTGGGTTTGAGCATACCCGGCCATGAAGGAGGCTGCATCCTTGCGGCTCTAGATCAGTTGTGGATCTGACATCTATATCGAGTCGGAGCGCAGGGATCGCACTGCATTAAGCTCAATGGACTCGTACCAAGAGAGCACAAAGGTCAGAGCTTGATCTGCACCGGCACGAGCTGAGGAAGATCTCCACTCTCGGAGCCTTGTCTCGGCGGCCAACAGGTACTTGGATAACTCAGCGATGGTAGCTGGCGTTGCAGACTCTGGCCATATTACCCGGTAAATCCGGATCCCAGCTTCAAGGAGCTCAGCGGCCTTGGAGTGGGAGAAGTGTTCTGCAGCAAGAAAAGCTATCACCGAGTTAAGTCATATACCGTCATATATCTAATGTCGGTAGATGATGCATGTAAAATGCATACATGAACTTTGCATTATTTTATTCATATTCCAATCATATTTGCATCATATAAGGGTTATATCAATGTTTTATAATGATTTTGGGAATATTTCATAGTTTTCCCATTTATTTGGAATTAACCCTGTTTTCCAGAAAACGTCTTTTTTAGTGTTTCAGACTTTGCGGGAGCTTCGGGACTCCAAAAAGGGCAAGGCCAAAGAGCACGGTTCAGAATTTTCGAGCCGAACGCAATGGGTTTAAATTGAAGACCAGAAGCCCAACAGGCTGGAAATTAGAGGGTCCCACGCGGCCTACTATACCTGGCCGCGTGGGCCCACCTCTTTTCCCCCTCGGAGCTCCGTGGCCATCGATCTTTGCTCCACCGACATAGTCTTGACCTAAAAATGTCTATAAAAATAGCCCCCGACATTCTTTGGAAGGAGGTGGCGGAGAAACACAAAACCACGAAACAGGGAGACAGAAGGCTACCGCCGGAGAAGATCGGAGGAGGGAAACGCCGCCGGAATCGCCTCCGGAGGGCTCCACCCCCTCCGGCGTGTTCATCAACATCTACAGCAAGAACTTCTCCACCATCATCACCATGATGAAGGGGGAGTAGTCCACCCCCTGGACTTGGGTTTGTGGTGGTAACTTATGTATCTCTCCTCTCTCTTGAGCTTCACTAATTAGTACCGTATGAGCTGCCAAACATGATTACGGTCATCTATGTAATACCTTTGTGGTGAATATTGTGGTATGAGATGATTTGTTATGCATTTACCGTTGGGTTGGATCTTTTATGACTTGTCATACTTTGGTTGAATATTGTTCTTAAAGAAGTATGATGAATGTGGGTACGGGATGACCGATATGACACGGCATAGGTATTGAGTGACACAGTACCGCCCAACATCCTTTATTTGGGGGTAAAAAGAAAGAGTATTATGTGGGAGTGTGAGCAACCACACTAGCCTTACGAGGGTGACCTAGGAACACAAATGAGTATTTCTTTCAACTATGTGTTTTAGGACATATAGCTGTCATAAAAGCTACCATTAAAACATGACAATTGTGTGTACTTTATCTATAACATGATAATCACCGTAGATGAGGGAGAGAGGATTAAGTGAACCATGAACCCATGTCTATTGTTCCTAGAAGAGAAAACCTTTGTCTTGTCCTCTTGCGTTGAAGAGGATTGGGACACTTTTACATTCTTGTTTTGCTACATCGAACTTCCATCCATCAATCACCTTGTTCTTCAAACTTGTTTAGTGCATAATCAACTAAAACTTGTGACACTTTAGTTGTAGGGAATAGATAACTTTTCCTTCTTGCTCCTGCGGATCGATACCTTACTTCCACATTGAGAGGTGCTACAGTGATCCCTTGCTCTTGGGGGTTATCAAGTACTTTTCTGGCGCCGTTGCCGGGGAGCGTAGCGCTTAAGTTTCTATTCTTGTGTGCACTAGACTAAGCTTGGGGAGGTTTCTTTTATATCTTGCAATCATCTAAGCTTGGGGAGGTTCTTTGACTTGTTTGATGATACTATGTCTCCCATTTATGATGATGAATATGATATTTTCAGTCCACCCACTATTGAGTATAAAGTTTATTGTGATTATGATATGCCTCCTATATATGATGATTACAATGATTATTATGAATGTTTTACTCCCACTATTCCTAATGAAACTGTTTATGCTTATGTGGAGAGTAATGATACTTTTATGCATATGGATCATGATAAGAATGTTTCATGTGATAGCTATATTGTTGAGTTTATCAATGATGCTACTGAAAGTTTTTATGAGAGAGGGAGACATGATTTCATATATCTCAAAAATATTAAGTCTTCTCTCTTTTTGTTGAAAATTTTGAAGTTGCACTTGCTTTGCCTTCCTATGCTAGTCACTTTGTGCTTTATTGATTTATTTTCTTACAAGATCCCAATGCATAGGAAGTGGGTTAGACTTAAATGTGTTTGATATTTGCTTCTTGATGCTCTTTTATATTCAACTCTTATTCCTATGGGAGCATCATTAAAACTATCAAGCCTAGCTATATGGCTATAAAGAAAGCGCTTTGCGGGAGGCAACCCGGTTATTTTTGTGTGTGATTTTCTTTGTGTCCTCTTGCTGTAACAAGAGACTTTTTTATAGTTTAGGTTCTGGATTTTCAATAAAGTGCCAAGTTTTACCCTTTTTGGTTTGAAAAGTTGCTTATAGCGTTCGGAGATTTTATTCCTGCACGAATCAGTGCACGGTATGATTTTTAATTCTTATTCTGTAACTCCGAATGAGCTCATATTTGAACTGTAGTTGCAACTTTTCATCCTCTGTATGCATGAATTTTTTCGGAATTTTTCGAGAAAGTTTGGTAGGGTAGAAAAATACGTTTTGCTGCTGCTTTTTCTGGACAGATTCTGTCCCATTTTGTTTGATGCATGCTTTGAGCTTTTAAGTTGAATCTTTTTGATCCAATTGAGTTTATGAGTAGGCATACAACATTATACACTTTCTGGACATCTCATATGAATTTTTGTTCAAGGATTATATGCAGCAAGGAACCTATTTGTTTATCACTATTAATGCACCCCACAGAAAAGAAATGGGAGAAACGGTGTTTTGAAGTTTTTTCACAGGGATTGGAGGAGATGCACCAAGAGCTATCCAAGGATGGTGAAGACCATAAGCTTGGGGATGTGAAGACAACCCCGCTGGACCTACACACTCTCGGTTTGCACACGTCCAACTTCTGTTTTTCGATCGAAACACTTTATCGCATAAACTTGGAGCGTCTTTTTGTTTGTTTTGTTTGAGTCTTGAGAGACCACCACACTATCATTTATATATGAGAGAGCTACTGGAAATATGGGTTGAAATATGTTGGATGCTTTTATAAGATTGGGAAAAGGGATGTTTGAGTTGATTTTTAATGATACATATAGTTGCATGATTCATGAGCTTGTTTATGAGTAATAGTTTGCAAATTCTTTTAAGAGCTATCACTTATTCATGTTTTGGTGCTGATTGTTATTTTACTTGGTTTAACATGGATTAGTTAGTTCTATGGACACTCATGCATGCATCTAGATGGTCAACTTTCTCCCTTTTGCTAGCCCAAAAATCCAACAAGTAAAAACTTGTTTCCAACACCTTCAACCAAAGTTATTCCAGTGAGTCCACCATATCTACCTATTAGCTTTATGCTATTCCGAGTATGTTTAACATGTTGTTTGTGTTATCTTACCTCTGAATGAAAATGTTTATGTTATTGATTGCATGGAAAAAGTTGGTTATATAGCTCTCACGAACTTGATGCACAATTTCTTTTATTGCATAATAAAACATGACCCATTGTGATTAAGATTATGATGTTTGTGGCTTGATAAATGTTTGGGTTGGAGTTAGCCCATATGTGCTGTCACATGGCAAGCTTTCAACATGCTCTTCATCTCATTTAGTTGATATCATGTACTTTTGTTATGGATGCTTATCATGTGAAATAAATGTGGAAATAAGTTTAAATGAGTTTGTATAAATGGTTAGAGAGACGCCTGGGCCGCTAATCTAAGCCATGCATCATTCATGGTGGAAATTTACTTACATACTATGGTGAACCTTCTGTGATACACCTTACAATAAAAAGCTATTCCAATGGTAAATAAAAAGGGTGTTGAGATTGTTCATTTTGTTTGTTTGTCTTGTCATTTTGATATGGGCTTGTTCCATATCTTGGGACAAGAGGTACCCCAGTTGACGCTCTTGATGATACTATTATTACTTACAATGATATTTAATTGAACTTGCTTTGTTTCCCAAGTTGAGTAACACATGGTGTAAGTACTTGTATTCAAGGGGCATGAGACATTCAACCTTTACTTTGTCAAGCACACTACTCATATTTGCTTTCACTTAAACTTAATCATTCAAGATGCTATGATAGGGGCAATGAGAGCTTGACACCAATGAATACCTATTGCAATCATTAACTTAAGTAGAAGAGTTTGGAAGTTGGATGAAACTTATGCATGCTTTACCTCTACTCACATATACATCTTTCCAAAGTGTCCACCTTCATATTCAGATTTTCATCTACACTCTATGACCATGTAGGATGTTCTACTTATCATTATGCATACATGTGTCCATATTACTTGCTCTATGTTACACTTTGTGAACTATCAATGAACATCCTTGTCTTGAATACTTGATATCACTTCATAAACTATTTGCATATTGCTACTCCTTTGAAGAATGAATCATTTGACTATATGTAGCAATGTAATCATCTTTGATATCATTGTTAGTATTAAATTGCAAAGTCCATGTTAGTTTTATCATCTTCATACTCGAGGACGAGCATGGATTAAGCTTGGGGATGTTGATGCATGTAAAATGCATACATGAACTTTGCACTTTAATTTTATATTCCAATCATATTTGCATCATATAAGGGTTATATCAATGTTTTATAATGATTTTGGGAATATTTCATAGTTTTCCCATTTATTTGGAATTAACCCTGTTTTTCCAGAAAACGTCTTTTTTAGTGTTTCAGACTTTCCGGGAGCTTCGGGACTCCAAAAAGGGCAAGGCCAAAGAGCACGGTTCAGAATTTTCGAGACGAACGCAATGGGCTTAAATTGAAGACCAGAAGCCCAACAGGCTGGAAATGGGAGGGTCCCACGCGGCCTACTGTACCTGGCCGCGTGGGCCCAGCTCTTTTCCCCCTCGGAGCTCCGTGGCCGTCGATCTTTGCTCCACCGACTAGTCTTGACCTAAAAACGCCTATAAAAAAGGTCCCCTTCGTTTGCGAAAGGAGGCGGCGGAGAAACACAAAACCACGAAACAGAGAGAGAGGCTGCCGCCGGAGAAGATCGGAGGGGGGAAACGCCGCCGGAATCACCTCCGGAGGGCTCCACCCCCCTCCGGCGTGTTCATCATCAACATCTACAGCAAGAACTTCTCCACCATCATCACCATGATGAAGGGGGAGTAGTCCACCCCTGGACTAGGGTTTGTGGTGGTAACTTTGTATCTCTCCTCTCTCTTGAGCTTCACTAATTAGTACCGTATGAGCTGCTAAACATGATTACGGTCATCTATGTAATACCTTGTGGTGAATATTGTGGTGAGATGATTTGTTATGCATTTACCGTTGTGTTGGATCTTTTGACTTGTCATACTTTGGTTGAATATTGTTCTTAAAGAAGTATGATGTATGTGGGTACGGGATGGCCGATGTGACACGGCATAGGTATTGAGTGACACAGTACCGCCCAACATCCTTTATCTGGGGTAAAAAGAAAGAGTATTATGTGGGAGTGAGAGCAACCACGCTAGCCTTACGAGGGTGACCTAGCAACACAAATGAGTATTTTTTCAACTATGTGTTTTAGGACATATAGCTGTCATAAAAGCTACCATTAAAACATGACAATTGTGTGTACTTTATCTATAACATGATAATCACCGTAGATGAGGGAGAGAGGATTAAGTGAACCATGAACCCATGTCCATTGTCCTAGAAGAGAAAACCTTTGTCTTGTCCTCTTGCGTTGAAGAGGATTGGGACACTTTTACATTCTTGTTTTGCTACATCGAACTTCCATCCATCAATCACCTTGTTCTTTAAACTTGTTTAGTGCATAATTAACTAAAACTTGTGACACTTTAGTTGTAGGGAATAGATAACTTTTCCTTCTTGCTCCTACGGATCGATACCTTACTTCCACATTGAGAGGTGCTACAGTGATCCCTTGCTCTTGGGGGTTATCAGTAGAAGCAAAGAAAATGAAAAGAAAGGATAAAGGAAAGGGATTATTGCATATGTGCCCTGGTTCTCTCTAGTTTATATGTTTGTGCCCTGGCTGGCTCGCACATGGCATGCGGATGGCGAAGACGGTCGTTTTCGCCCTTTGACCGTTAACAAACCTGTTACATGTGGGCCCAGCGAAGTGCATGCACCCCGTCCCACTTAAAGCTTACAAGTGGGGCCAGCGGCGGAGGAGTGCTTGCATGCAGCCGTACGTGCGCGTCCATGCGACCATGCCTGTGCTCGCTGTCCCCAAATTTGCGTCGCGCCTTCAATGGCGTGCCCCCCTAGCCGGCAAAAAGCTGCCTCGCCGCCTACACTGCCGGCCCGGCCGCGCATCTGCTCCGCCGTCCTCGCGTCTCTCTTGCCTACTCTGTCCTGCTGCAAGCTGAGCAGTCTGGACCCGAATCAATGCCCGGTCGCCATTACTGCCGTCTAGACCGCGACGCCGTCCAATCGTCCTCGCCCAATCCCGGTCGCAGATGGCTTTAAATGAGCCATCTACTTGCCCATTGCGCTCACAAATCCCCTCTTCCTCTCCTAGACACCCTCGCCCAGTCCCTTATCTCTCCATGGCTCGTGGTGATGGCAGCTCCACTCCCAGCTCGAACCGCCGCCACCACGTCCGCTATCCTTGGTTTCTTGAGGCGAGCGAGGGAAGCGGCATAGGGCGTGGGCGCGGGTGTGCGTGTACTCCTCCAAGTTCGAGCAGGATGCATGCAAGCTGGGAGATTGCACGATCCGGGGAGTCTCCAAGGGGCAGGCGCAGGGGCAGGGGCAGGGCCATTGCTCCCGATCCCATTCCCTTCATTGATCTGTCCGACGAGGACGACGAGGACGACCCGGGTATGGACTGGACCATGGCCTGGAAGGACGAGGTCACGGAGGTCCTGGACCCGGGTATGGCTTGGGCCATGGCCGACCATAAAGCCACAGAGCTGGCGAAACATTCCGCCGCCGAGCAGCAACGGCTCAATAGGAAGAAGAAGGGCATGTGGTCGCCGCCGAACAGCAACGCCCCAATGGAGGTCGATGCCAAGGGCAAGGGCAGGGGCAAGGGCAAGGCCGAGTCGGTGGAGGTTTCCGATGACGAGGACGAGTGTAGTCCATTTTAGTTATTAGTTACTTTATTAAGGGCAAGTGCCAATTTAGTTATTAGTTGTTGATCTATTTATAATTTTGTACTACCATGAAATTTGGCAAGGCCTTATGCTTGACGTTTCCAATTGTGTGTGTAAATCCCCATTTGGTGTGCCAAAATCCACTTCAGTTTGCAAATTTTGCTTAGAAATAGGGCCGTTTACCCTACCTTTGGAGCTCATTTGAAAGACATTTTTCAGCGAGTCCACCATTTTTGCTTACAATTTGGGCCGTTTACCCTACCTTTGGAGCTCATTTGAAAGACATTTTTCAGCGAGTCCACCATTTTTGCTTACAAATGGAGCCGTTTACCCTACCTTTGTAGCTCATTTGAAACACATTTTTCAGCGAGTCCAAGCTCATTTGAAAATTTATATGGATTCAAGCTAGATGACGGGTTACAGCCAAAATCCCCATTTGGTGTGCCAAAATCCCCATTTTGTGTCACTCAGACAAATGGGGGTGGACGAGCCAAAATCCCCATTGGGTACGTCGTGGTCCACTCGTCAGCGGGTAAAGCCCTAGTCCTACGCGTGCATCCATTCAGATCGCAGAATGAGTTCTCGCAGATCGCCCCGAGTCTGCCTGCAGATTCCTTCTAGAGGAACGATCAGACGGCTGCAATTCAACGCTACGGTTAGTTCGACGGTCATTGTTCAAATGGGGTTTGGAGGCACTCAACAGGGTTTGGAGGCACTCAACGGGGTTTTGAAAAGTTTGATAAAGTGTCCAAGCTTCATTTTGAAGTGACTAAGAAGGATCGAGTCTTCGTTTTTCAAATTTCATGTTTTAAACTTGTTTAAATGTCGGTCAACGTTAAGTTGACCGAAATTTGAAATGAGCTTCAAATATTCAAAAAAAAATCAAAAAATGGAAAATCCTGCGCACATAGTCGTCTTATGTCATATACTAACGATTCAAGCTGATAAACAATGTATATACACATTCAGATGAAAAATTCATGTATCTAACTGATATCCTCGAACTATGTCGTATTAACTTGAGGGTCAAATAAGCTTCAAATAATCAAAAAAATGAAAATCCTGTGCACATAGTCGTGTTATGTCATATACTAACAATTCAAGTTGATAAACATCATCTATAAAAATTTCATATGAGAAATGCATGTATCTAAGGCGATATCTCAGATTATGTCCTATGATTTTTAGGGTGAAGAGATGGGGTTTTGGATTTCCAACATAAAATATTCAAACACCTCACAAAGTTTCATTTTGGAGTGACTAAGAAGGATCCATACTTAGTTTTCCATTTTCATGCTTTAAACTTGTTTAAATGTTGGTCAACATTAAAGTTGACCGAAATTTGAAATGAGCTTCAAATATTCAAAAGAATATAAAAAATAGAAAATCCTGCGTACATAGTCGTCTTATGTCATATACTAACGATTCAAGTTGATAAACAAGGTCTACACACGTTCAGATCACGTAATTACACAGAGCGCGCATTGTGGGTGCCGTTCACGTCTAGTTCATGTCCAGATCACGCTTGGTGTGTTGACATGATGCGCCGACACATATTTGCACGTAAACAAAAAGTTACACTAGTACAGAACGACACATCGGATACCCCTCTATGGCAACGGCAGGAGTTAGGCGACGGAAGAATTAGCTCCGCGCGCCTCCGTGAGTGCGCGCGCGCTAGTCGGTCGATGGGCCCGACACAATGGTAACGGAGGGCGAAAAGATCTCCGTTGCTCATATCTGGGCAACGGAGGAAAAAATACCTCCGTTGCCGATATGACCACATCAGAAACGGAGATCGGTGTATCTCCGTTTCCCATGTGAAGGCCCATTAAGCGGTGCCGGTATTAATATCTTCCACTCCAGTGTGTCTCACTCTCACAGTCTCACTCTCCCAGTTCCTAACCCTAGCCGCACACGCTCTCCTCCTACTTCACCCATCGATGGCGAACCCCTCCGGCGCCGACGGAAGTCAGGATGGAGCATCTTCCTCCTCCCACCCTCCGAGGCGCAGCCCGGATCTCCCCTACAACTGGGGCGAGATCCCCGGCGACTGTGGTCGCCAGTTCATTCGGAGCCATCAAATCCCATCCGGATCCACGGCGGCGGCGGCCACCGATGCCCGGATCTCGTCCTCCTCGGACGATGATGACGAGGATCTGGAGGTCGGTCTCCTCCTCTCTCGTGCCTCCTTTGAGCGCGAGCGCGCCGACGGTGTCATTCGGGCGTCTGCGATACAGAGAGCTATCAGCATCTCCGGCGCTGAACACGCGATAGAAGCCGTCGAGGAGGTGTTGTTCCAGACGCAGCTCCGGACGGCCATACACCGCTCTTTTCTCCCTGGCTAGGGCCCTGGGCCAGATGCGACGTCGGCAGCGGTGGCGGAGGCGGAGGAGGAGGACGCTCCGGTGTTCGAGCAGGATGAAGTCTCCTCTGACGTCTCCTCTGGCAGTGGCTCCGGCGCCGACGCCTGGGACGCAATCCGCGACGGAAAGCGAGCCCGCCTCGCCTAAGGTAAATGACCGCTCTTTTTACTATGTATTTGCTCTGTTAGAGTATTTATTTAGCTTGGTTTGCGCTGTTTTGTAGCTCTTTTTACTATGTATTTGCTCTGTTAGAATATTTATTTAGCTTGGTTTGCGCTGTTTTGTAGCTATGTATTTGCTCTGTTAGCTATTTAATTATTTAGATCGGTTTGCTCTGTTAGTTAGCTCTGTTCAGCTATGTATTTGCTCTATTAGAGTATTTATTTAGCTTGGTTTGCTCTGTTTAGCTATGTATTTGCTCTGTTAGCTACTTAATTATTTAGATTGGTTTGCTCTGTTAGTTAGCTCTGTTTAGTTATGTATTTGCTCTATTAGAGTATTTATTTAGCTTGATTTGCTCTGTTTTGTAGCTCTGTTTAGCTATATATTTGCTCTGTTAGCTTCTTAATTATTTAGATCGGTTTGCTCTGTTAGTTAGCTATGTTCAGCTATGTATTTGCTCTGTTAGAGTATTTATTTAGCTTGGTTTGCTCTGTTTTGTAGCTCTGTTCAGCTATGTATTTGCTCTGTTAGAGTATTTATTTAGCTTGGTTTGTTCTGTTTTGTAGCTCTGTTTAGCTATGTATTTGCTCTGTTAGCTACTTAATTATTTAGATCGGTTTACTCTGTTAGTTAGCTATGTATTTGCTCTGTTACTTATTTAGCTCCGTTTGCTCTGTTAGCTGCTTATCCCGCTACATTTTGCTTTGTTTACTACTTATTGTCTCTGTTTATTAGATTTGTTTGATGTTTTTAACAAAGAATATTCGTTGTGTCAAGGGACTTGGTGGATGCTTGGTGACGATGTTGTTGCCGTGAAGACCTAGGAGCGGGGCTCCATACACGGTGCCGTCACCAGGAGCAGTACATTTTGCGCAGCAGGATGAAGACAGTAGATGTTCATCTGGCGGCCGTGAAGACATAGGAGCATAGCTCCAGCCACGCGCACTGAAGAACTTTTGTATAGTAGGGCGTACAGGAATACGGTGACGACCGGGCGACCATCTAGTCGCATGGAGCAGGGCTCCATCGACGGCACAGCCCGTCACCGTGTTTTTTTTGTTTTCCTGTAACCCTTATCAGAAACGGTGATTAGCAAAACTCCGTGTCTAATGTTAAAGATATCAGAAACGGTTTATCACCTCCGTTGCCATTGAGCTCTTCACATCAGTGACAGGGTCGGGGACACGGACCCTTTCTCCGTTGCCGATGAGGTTTTTGGCCCGTTTCCGATGTGTCATTCTGTACTAGTGTTAATCGCGTCAGTTCTCGCAAAAATGCTTCTGCTACGTGTAGATGTCTCACAGCGTCTCCAACTGCATTCAATTTGATCAGAACAACGACGTACATCAACTGTTCGACACTTGGACTCGACACGTCAAGGGGCACCAGATGACATGGTGAACATTTACAGGCATGTCAGTTCGACTAGGCGTGAAGCGCGGTCACACGATGTCATCATTGCGAATATAATCTGTAAATTGTGTTGTCATTTCACACTGCGTTGGCAAGAAAACGAAGCGATCCGCCTGCCGCCTGTTCGGTGCCCCAAGCGGTTATCGATCTACGCGCCGGCGGCAGTGAATTCATCACTATCCCTTCATCACACATAAAAACCCCAATCCCATTGCATTGCGGTTCACTCGGTTCTCTCTTCACGACATTGCCATTGTGCAGTTCTTGTTTCTTCTCTCCAGCCCGAAAAACCCCCAACCACCCCCTTCTTCCCTGCAATGGATCCGTGGTGGCAGAACGAAGCCATCCTGAGCGACTCCGACGGCGAGGGGAACGGGCATTGGCAGGAGAACGCCGGCTCCGACGACGACGACGGTGAGGGCGACGATGATGACCAGGGGGAGGACGGCGACTCCAACCCCGACTCCGACGACAATGACGGGTCCGAGGAGGAGGACTCAGACCCGGAGTTGGAGCCGCAGGACGACAACGGCTCCGACTCCGACGACGAGGAGGAGGAGGAGGACGACGAGGAAGAGGAGGAGGAGGAGCCTCCACAAGAGGAGGATGAGGATGGCGACGACGGCGACGACGGCCACGATGGCCACGGCTCCGACTCCGACGACTCCGACGACGACGAACCGCTAGCCCAGGGGCGGCGCATGCAGTAGCAGTACATTAGTTGCACTGCTACTGATTAGTAGTAGTATTAGGCCGCCGCCGGCGTAGTAGCGGTGCATAAAGCACTGCTAATATTGTCTTATCTTTTGTAAAACCACAAGAATCTTTTGTAATCAATGTTAATAGTAATATGAATCAGTGTTAATCATTTTCAGTTTCAGTGTTAATTTTGTCTAATCAGTTTTAGTTTCAGTTTCAGTGTTAATTGTAATCAGTTTCAGTTTCAGTGTTAACGACGTAATTTCTAATCATAATTTCAGTGTTAACGACGTACTAACCAACTCACTAAACAATGACTCGTTTCCTAATCAGTTAATTCAATGTTAACACGTAATTTCAGTTTCAGTTTCCAGTGAATATGAATCATAATTTCAGTTTAATTTCAGTGCTAACGACGTACTAATCAACTCACTAAACAATGACTCGTTTCCTAATCAGTTAATTCAGTGTTAACGACGTGTTAATCTTGGGGTCGAGACCCAACTTAAACTCACTTCTTGACCCCACTTAAACTCACTTCATGACCCCACCTAACTCGCTTCGCTTCCTAATCCCCACTTAACTCGCTCCCTGTCCCCACTTGACCGGTCCCACTTCCAACTCACGAGCCGCGCCAGGCCGACCCCACAAGTCAGGCCAAGTTACGGTGAAACGGGGTTGACCAGACGGAAACGGCCGTCTTGGCCGTGCGCGGGCCATCGGCGAGTTTGCCAGGGCACGGACGAGAGAAACTATGCGGGCATGACACAAATAGATAAAACTGAGGTAGGTAGGGCACATAAACGATTGTCCCTAAAGGAAACTTACTGTCCATCTCACTGTTCATCCGAGTGAGCTTGGCCAACCAGCGGTCGCATTTAGCCTTGAGGGCATCCAGTTCTTCTTGAGCCGAGGTGGCGCGGGACTCGGTCTGGTCGAGGAGCTCCTTCTGCTTCAGAGCATCTTCTTCCCGCTGCATTTGAGCTCTCTCCATCTCAGACTTCTGGTTCTGAGCCTGTTCAAGCTCCTTCTGGAGCCGAGACACTTCATCTCTTTCCTTTTTGAGCGCAACGTTGTGCGCGTTCTCCTTGTTCTTCAACTCCTCCTGCAGCTGCTTGTAGGAGCTCTTGAGCCTGTTCAAGCTCCTTCTGGAGCCGAGACACTTCATCTCTTTCCTTTTTGAGC
This sequence comes from Poa pratensis, assembly GCA_947311845.1. Lineage (NCBI taxonomy): Eukaryota > Viridiplantae > Streptophyta > Magnoliopsida > Poales > Poaceae > Poa > Poa pratensis. The sequence continues at coordinate 15,570,022 of CAMZMU010000119.1, read as the reverse complement.
GCAACATTGTGCGCGTTCTCCTTGTTCTTCAACTCCTCCTGCAGCTGCTTGTAGGAGCTCTTGAGCTTCTTGTGATCCAAGAGCAGCTTGTGGAACACCTTGGTCCGAGTGTTGGTGTATTCCCGAAAAAGGGAAAGTGTTAGTGTTATGATAAAGATTCACGCCGAGTAAACTCGACATGAATCTCGGGGACTGGATGTCGGAATTCTTAAAAATTCATGCCGAGTAAGCTTGACATGAATCTCGGGGACTGGATGTCGGAATTCTTAAAAATTCATGCCGAGTAAACTCGACATGAATCTCGGGGACTGGATGTCGGACTTCTTAAAGATTCACGCCGAATAAACTCGACATGAATCTCAGGGACTGGATATCGGAATTTTTTATGAAGATTCACGCCGAGTGATTTTTTACTCGATCGAGCATCAACCACTCGACCCGAATCTCGGGGACTGGGGATAGTATATATCTATTATCTATTATAAAAGAAAAAGGCACTAAGCTGAGGAAGGTTTACCTCGGCAATCTTGCTAGCTCTAAGGGCCGCAACCTGCAGTGCATGCATGGACTACGCAAGCGCGCTTGGGCCAGCTGGATGCCGGGACGCCGGGTTCTGGGAAGAGACCTCGCTGGTATCGGCGGCATTCCAGTCCATGTGAAGACTCTGAAGATGGATGCGGATAGAGCTTGGGTCGGATTCAGCGCCAGTTGTCTATCCGGATTGACCGTGCTTTCCCCTTTACCAGTTGACTCTGTGTCGGCTTTGGCGCCGGTGCGTTTTTCCGGGATGCCGGTGCGGAAGACGTCGGTGGTGGCTGTGGCTGCTGCGGTGGCTGCTGCTGCTGAGGCTGCTGTTGCTACTGCGGTGGCTGCTGTTGTTGTTGATGTTGCTGTTGTTGTTGTTGCTGTGGCTGTTGCTGTTGTGGTTGTTGCTGCTGATCCGGTGCTATCGGAGTTTCGGTCCGCTCCGTCTCGGAGTCCATGATGTGGGCACCGGAATCAACATCTCGGTCTAGGGCGTCTTGGCCTCCTCCATGTGCGGCATCAGAAGCCGGCGGCGGTGTGTCGGCTAGGGTTGTATGCGCCAGGGAAGGACTCGCCCTTGCTGAGCCAGCAGCTCCGGGGTCGGTTGACCGAGGTATCGCTGGTGGCGGAATAGGGGAGCGCACTGAAGAGGCACTGTGGTTAACTTCAAGGGCGGCATTGCACCAAACAGGAAAAGATGTAACCTCGGGGAAATGTTATCTCGGTTAAAGGAAGAAAGGGAAATGAGCATATATCGGCAAAAAAATATCTTACCCTTCGGTAACTGGCGGCAGCTTCTTGCCCCGTGGCTTATGTGCGAATTTCTTTTGCCGCTTCGTTTTCTTCGTTGCAGGGTCTGAGGCTTCTGAGGTCCCGGTATCTAAGGTATCGGTACTTGCACGCTTCGAGATCCGCCTCGATTGCCCGGGTCAGCTGGTGCCGAGGTAATGGGTAAGCAAATGTGATGGGACGAACAACAAGTGACTCTATTATTTCACAATCATCGTCATCATTATCCGACCAATCTCTGATTGAGGCTCGGGCTTGAGGCTTACCCGAAGTAGGGGCGCCAGCAGCCGGAATCGGCATATGATCCTCATCGTCTGGGTCTTCAACCTCGGCGACGACCGGGCAGGTAGATCTTGGCCCCATTTGGCGGAGGGATCCGCTCCGTCCTCTTTCGCTTGCCAAGCAAATCTCTGCAAAGCAGACGCAATAAAACCGGGTTATTCTAGGAGAAAAATATGGTACCAACATAAGAGTTGTCTCGGCAGGCAAAATATGTCGGTCGAAATTGTAAATTACTTACATTCTCCGGAAGCCGATCTCTGTTATGGGTTCTTTACCCCATTCCCATTCTTCGGTCATACGCGTCCAGGCAATGGACTTGACGCGTCTCCGGACCTCGGGCTTGCTCAGCTCATGAGTGCTGACCCGAGTAGGGTCATATCGGCCACTCATGTGACAGATCTTATGAACTCAGTTTTGGAGGGGGAGACTCGGCGGATTATGAAGGCTCTCAAGAGGTCATCGCCCGTCAGCCCTTCCGCCTGAAACTGATTGACGAATTTGTGAATCTGGTTGATCTCGAGATTTGTCTCCTTGGGGTTGAAGTGCCAATTGTGCTGCTCCGTGGGGGCAGCGAGAGTGAATATCGGCAGGTTGAGGAGGTCGGCATTATTGTCTGGGCTCTTCATGTAGAAGAACGTGCACTGCTACTTCCGGCAGGACTCCAGGCCTTGAATCCGAGGAAAGACGGAAGCTTTCTGAGGTATAATTGTAGCGGGTCCGCACGGAGTCATCTCCTTGGGGAAGTTCTTGTTTTCTGGATCCGGAATACTCTGCTTCCGGAGTTGGAAGTACTTGGCCCAAAGGTCGACGGTGGGCCAAAGACCGAGATATCCCTCGGAGAAAGAGACATATGCCGAGAGAGTGGTGATGGCATTGGCTGGAAGGTGATGGGGTTGAAGATGAAACCGGTTTAGGAAGTCTCGGAAGAACGGGCTCGCCGGGAGGCCAAAGCCGCGCTCAAAGTGCGCGACGAAGACCACACGCTCGCCGGATTCCAAACTCGGCTCGGCCTCTTTGCCAAGGGCCCGACATATCACCCCTTCCGGGATGCGCCGAGTTCGGATCAGCCAATCGATTTCATCTTAGGAAACGTCGGAACCTTCCCACCCGGCGCGCTCACCCTCCTCGGCGGTAATGTCGACGGGATCCGCGGTGATGCTAGAAGACATCTCAGAGGAAATCTGCAAAGAGGCAAAGGTTCACCGGCGATGAGCATCTCTCGATTTTTACGCAGTAGAGGAAAAGAAGCAACTACGAGAAACAAGAATCTATGAACTAGAAGCTAAAAAGAAGATCTACGGAGAAGATCCAAAGAAATCCTACGGAAGAACTGCGGAAGAACTATGGAAGGGACAAAGGCTAGTTGCGGGAAATACTACAGATGAACATCTTACCGGAGTGGCGGCGGCGGCGCGAGGCTAGAAGCGCAGGGCGTGCCGGCGACGAGCTTGGTGCGGCGACGGCGTGAAGAACTCCGGCGTCATGCGGTGGCGGGGATAGCACAGAGGGAGGAGAGCGAAGTGGAAAAAGAAGAGGAGGAGGGTGCCCCCGCTCCCCTATTTATAGGCGTGGGATATGTGCGGTTAGTAAATTACCGCGCACGATCCCCGAAACCGCCGCGTGGATTAACAGTGCACGATCTGTGCAGTTTGCGGTAAAAACGGCGGCCGCATAGTGGGCCACAAAGTGGAAACCATCCAGGGCGTGGTTAATAGTGCGGTTATGGGCGCGAGAATCGAGGCGCCGCGCGGTAACGTGCACGCCGGTGTGGTCAAAGCACTCGAGTGCGCTGAGGATGTGACAGCTCGTGGGGTCCGCATGACATGGGTGGCGTGCGTGCAGAGGCATGTCTGTCCGCGCACTGGAACCGAGACGACACGCAGCATTTTGCTGCCACGTGCAATGGCAGAATCTTTGAAAAGATCGAGGAAACCTTCTTGTGTCGGAGAAAGCGACATGAGGGCAGATGTCGAAAGCAGTTGGAGGTTTGGTTCCTGATGTTTGAATTGGACCGACATAAATATGTCGGATAGTTGTTCAAGTAGGTTTGATTGTGTAAACCTGGTGTGGCCCTTCATCCGAGTCTGTAGGACCGCACCAGCTTCGGGGACTAATGTCGGGGGGCTACCCCCGGGTAGGGTCAAGTTATGGTATAAGCTATGTCCAAGAGTGGACCGAGTTACAGTAAAACCGACATATCCAGGCCCAGAAGGGGCCGGGATATGATGTTGGTGCAAACCGACATAAACTGGCCGACATAACCAGGCCCAGAAGGGGCCGGTATATGATGTTGGTGCAAACCGACATATATTGACCGACATACGAATGTCGGTATCTTCGTGTCTTCTCTTATGTACAGGGGAGGATAGCCAAGGAAGGGCAATCCGGCATATCCATGCCGGGTTAAAGAGCAGAGGCACCGTATGCCGGTTGGGAGTCAATGCAACTGTCACATCCCGCCTGATACGGGAGCATGGCAGAGCGGTATGGTGCGGGTACGAGGTGACCGGTCTCACCTAACCGCTAACCACGGGTGTACGTGGGGCCAGAGTACAAGGGGGACGGCCACGAGCAGATACAACAACGATGCGCTGAGAGATCTTTCCCCCATAGTTATCTTCTCCCTTGAGAGTTTCACCATAGCTGAGAGCTTACAGCTCGAGGAGAACCTTTGTACTTGTGATATCTTGATACACTGAGAGAGACAGGCAGGAGTAGGGGTCTTACCTCCTCACGAGGGCCCTGAACCTGGGTAGATTGTGGTGTACTTTGTGTTTTCCGTGTGCGCTCCCTAGCGCGCTATCCCTCCCCGGTTCCACCAGCGTTCATCGACCCCAACTCAAGAAATCCTATGGCATCTGCCGTGATACCACCACGACAGGTGGTGTGGTTGCACAGTGTAATAAAGCTAGGCTTAACAGAGCATCTGCTTGTCTCATTTGGAAAACGAGAATGGGGATTCACTTATTGGCATTGTGAGCTGACACCATACGATCGATCATTCGCACGGCACAGGGTCCAAGTCCCCATCAGAGGCGTTGTCTTGTGTTTGCTGCACTGAAGCTTGCACACCTCCGCTCCCATCAATGTTTCGATCTGATTCTTTTCGATCTTGCTAGGTGAAACTGTCAAAAGGAACATGCATGCTAGGTGCCTCGCCGACGAACCAAAGCCCAAAGGTTGTTTAGCCTAAATTTGTCAACGGATATGAGCCCAGGCTTTCAAAACGAGAGCCATGTTTCCGTTCAGGCTACGCTTTGAGCTGTCGTCGTAGAAGCCCAGGAGAAGGAAACCGCCGGGAGGACGAGTGACGCACCAGACGGCAGAGCATGCGAGCGAGGGTACCTGTGGTGTGTTTGGTTGCTCACATCCAAAATGGCCTTCCGTCTCTGTGGCCCTGGCGGGTCTGAATCAGGTGAAACACGCGCTGAGCAAAGTTCTGCAGCCCGTTTGATTGCATGTATATCGTCTTTTTTGTCTATTTATTTTGTATGTTCGGGTTTGTTTGCCAGCACTCTTGGATGTGGGTTGTTTAGCGGTAAATCACGGATGTTTGGTTGCATGCAAGTTTAGTGTTATGTTCACCACTTTCAAAACTGGTCATGTTACCACCCCTAACTGACCAGGTGGGATAGATCGGAACTTATCGTGAGTGTTGCCGATGGTGCACGCGGTGGAAGGGGCAAACTCGACGCCGGCGGTGCAGGAGATGAAGGGGTGGATGTGGTGCCCAAGGTCCGGAGCAGGCGGGCATGGTTACTGACACCAGTGACGACGCGTGCATTGGCGTCACCAATCCAGTCGGCGCCGCCGCACGCATGGCAGGAGCGGAAGGCGCGAGCGTCGTGGATGGCCCCTCTATCGACACGGCGGCCGTTGCGGCGACCGATGATGGCCCCCGGTGACAGATGTGGGAGGGTGTGTGAAAGTGCCTTCGGAGCTCCTCCGCTGACATCTGCTTGCGGAAGACGTTGGTCACCCACCGGGATGTCCGGGAACGAGGGCCGGCCATTCCGAGGGGCGGTGAGGCCGAGAGGTTGAGACAAGGGAGAGAGTGGGCGGTGACATGATTGGGTAGTGAGGAGTTAACGTGAAGCGTCGCGTCTCTCGCGCGTCCCAACGCGGGCGACTGCGAGTCAACCTGGCCCAAGAAAATCGACTGATTCGGCCCTTCCTCCACAACCAGGTCTAGCTGATTTAGGATGACTCCAACGGGCCGACGCATCGAGTCCGCGTCGGTCCGTTCCTGTCCGCGAGGGCCAAAAAAAGGGCCCAACGGGGTGACGCAAACGGACCGCGCGTCGCTTTTTGATCCGCCGCGCGTTCGCCCCGACGCATCCCTGGCCCAAATTTGGGCAACCGATGCGTCGGGGCGGACGCGCGGCGGAGAGAAAACGCGTCCGCGCGCCCACACGTCGTGTCCGCCCCATCCCCACCTGGCAGCGACCCCGCGCCGGTCAGCCTCCACTGGCCCAGTCCTTTTTAATGCCAGGGGATAGGGACGGGCAGCCCCCACCCACCCTCTTCACTCCCCACGCCGCTCCCTCTCCGCCGACCAAACTCCAAACCCTAGCCCTCCCGCCGCCCAGCTCGCCGGAATGCCGCTCCGGTGGCCTGGTTTCGGAAAGGGCAAGAACGACCACGAGGCGGGGTCCTCGGGTGGTGCCAGCTTGCGCCGCCGCCGCATGCGCACGCCATCCCCAACCCCAACCCCATCTCCTTCCCCACCCCGTGCGCCGGTGCCGCTCCCCGCCGCAGTCTTCCAGTTCGCGCCGCCGGGCGCGGCGTTGAGCGAGCGCGTCTACGTGCGCAAGGAGGACTGCGAGTGGTACTGGAAGCACGCCACCCCGCTGCCGTGGCCAGATGTCAAGCTCCCTGAGCACTGGCATCTGAACCCGCAGCGGATCCCCGTGCCCCCGATGCCGGCGAGCAAGCGGGCACTGGATGAGGAGATCGCGCGGCGCCGCCGCCGCCTCCCCCCGCGAACTCCGCGCCGACCCTGCCTACGCGGCCACTTCCTCCAACTGGGGGGCAGTGGTTCGACGACGAGCACGACCTGCGGCGGCAGGCGTACTACACCATGCCGCCTAGGCGGCCAACTGGCCAATGGTCTCCGCCACCGCACACACGGCGCCGCGACGCGCCGCCGGTGTCGCGCCAGATGCGGATTGGGTCTCCGCCACCGCCCCCGACGCGCGTGAAGACATAGCTCACCGAGGAGGAAGAGTGGGAGCCCGCGAGGGAGGCCTCCCTCAGGCAGATGGCGGAGGACGAGACGCGGCGCTGGGCCATGGTCCTCGCCGACGTCGCCCAGGAGCAAGCAGCGGCGGCGGAGGCGCAGCAGCCGGCTGTCTTGGAGCCCCAGGCGCCCTGGTACGAGGCCATGGAGGTGGACCTGCCACCGGCGCCACCGCTGCCAGCCGGCCTTCTAGGGCAGCGCTGGGTCTTCAACGGCGGCGCTTGGGAGGTCGAGCGCGCCGCCCGTCGCAGAGGAGGCGCAGGAGCAGCCGGGCACGCCGCCGGCCGCCGTCCCACAGCGAGGAGGACTACCGGCGCACCTGTGGAAGGAGCCGGTGTACATCATCCTTGACGGGGATGACGACGACAAGAAGAAGTAGAAGCCCGCGAAGGACAAAAAATATTAGGCTCTTTAAATATTTTATTTTTAAAAATATTTTGTAAAAATGCCGTTTGTGGCCCACCTCCCCTATATATGAATGAAAAAGGCCAATATAGGGTCTGGTTAGTTGGAAAAAAATATCAGGGCGGACTCGACGCGTCGTGCCGTTGTGCGCACGGGCACCAAGGGTGGACAGGGGAGGACTGACCCTGTCCTTTTGGCGACGCAAACAGACCAAACGCGCGTCCGTTTGCGTCGACCCCGTTGGAGTCATCGTTCGTATCGATGCGCAAGGATTTTTTAATCATAGCACTTGATTGAGGAGCTCGTGGCTACTAAACACGCCCCTGATGAAGCCGAGTGGATGGCCTGTAGTTGAACAGCCATTTATTCCCCTGGCCACCTGCAGGAGCATTTAGCCTGCATATGTGCAGTGCCCAGTGCAGGGTACACCTCACCACAGTGCGGAAGCAACCATAAATGAAAAGGTCGAAGGCATCTCTCTGTGCCTACACAGAAGCGTGTGCGTATACGTCCACGCCTAGCTCGGCCGTATTCCTCACAGAGTCACAGGTCGCACGTCGCAGATACATCGGTCGATCAGCGCCACCAGCGCCTGCCAGTGCTTGATCGAAAGGTAAAATCAGTGTCCTATGTACGGTCGCTCATGAAGACACACACAACTGATTTCTTGCTATGTTTCGTGTTTGAGTTTTTCTTGTCGATAGACTGAAGATGTCTGTCTCTAAAGTGTGAAAAATGTTGAATGGTTTCCTACTGAATTTTGTTGTTGTTATGAATTCTACTTGTATGAATGTTATCTGGTTGATGTGGGTGCAAGATTTCAGTCTTACTGTGTTTGCTTTCATTTAGTTAACCAGAAATGGATTTTGCCCCCAACTTATTCGTTCCGCGGTTTAAAATAAGCGTTGCTCTTGTCCTCCGAATCAGGCTGTTAATTTTGCGTTTTGCGTATGCTGATTGATAGCATTTTTTTATACATATGTAAATAAAGTGATATATGAACCAGGCACGCTGCGGTTTTTACATGCAATGCATCAGCTGTTGTGTATGCAGGATGAACCAAGCACGAATTGTTGCACAACAAGCCACACAAGACTGAGATTTTTTATATACGTCAATCGATACTGATGGTTCAAGCCACCCAAAGCATGCGAGCACACAACCACAAAGATAAAAATACAAATGCTCCAAACACAAAACTCCTACGTCTCCGACACCTTCCCCGCAGAATAGTCACACCCATTGACGGTGGTAACTCGAGAGAAACACATCGGCAAAGGAAGCAAACAACCATAGAGGTCTAACAATTGGCTCAGTGGTGAAGCCACAATCGGGATGTCGAGCGAGTCCACCTTCACTTCTTCGACGAACATAGGCAAGATCGATTCCCTACATAACTCATGAATCTCGGGCATGCAACACTGGAGCCATCATCATCGAGGTAGCACTAGAACGAGGAGACAAACAACCATAGAGGCCCACTTTACTTTCGCCGTTGAAACAAATATCAGATGCAATCGAAGGGCGTAGCTTGGGAGCGGTGGTCTGCAACGCAGGCGCCGTCACATAGGGCCTACTAAGTGCAACCTCATCCCGCTCCAGGAAGCTCGACATCCCGATTGTGGCTTCACCACCGAGTTAGGGTGAAATTAGTCGAATCTGCAGAAGGCACTAGGGGTATTGCTCCGAGTTAGACAACAAAATTTAGGTGTAACAAACTTGGTAACTGAGAGTGTATGAAAGTGTCAATACGTAATATGTCATCAGATGCTCCTTTTCTATGTCGCTAGCTAATCCAAAATTCCAGTATGGCCAGTTGGAGCATCCGAAAGCAAACATCACAGGCAGGCAGCTGACGTACTTGGATCACCTACAGCTTACGTACATGCATTGATGCATGCTTGTGCGTGCATGCTAAACTGGCACTAGTGGAAACAGGGCCACTGGTCCCGGGTCGTAAGGGCCTCTAGTACCGGCTGTCCACCCGGGACTACCAAGGCGATACTAGAGGCCCCCCCTTCTAGTACCGGGTCCGTTACGACCCAGAACAACAGGCTCCCACGTGGCCGCCGAGTCGCGGGCGTGGTGGAGGACCTCTAGTCCCGATTGGTCATACGACCCGGAACCAAGGACCTCACACGTGGCAGCCTGTAATTTTTTGTTTTTTCTCCCAATTTAATATTGAAATGGTGCAGAAAAAATTATGCGTTTAATTAATTAAAAACAGAAACTACATATAACATATCAAAATGTTCATAAATAAAAATATGTTCACGTCTATCCGGTTACATGGAGGTGCTCATAACCGGGACTAGAGCCCGTCTATTCGATTACACGTGTGTGGATCATAACCGGGACTAGAGCCCGTCTATTCGGTTACACGGGAGATCATAACCGGGACTTCACCGCTATTCTCCATTGTATTTTCCTTTTATAGGTATGACTTCGCTGAGCAGAAACCCCGCAAGTTCCTCTGCTAGTGCTTGAAAGCGCTTCTTTAGTGGCATACTCTCGCGCAATGGCTCTGCCTATAAAAGAAGGAGATCAATACGAATATTAATCATGACTATCAAAAATTATGAATGACACTGGAGATCAATTGATGAATATGATTGTTCACGTACGTCTAAAAAAAATTTTGAGTCCCGCTCAGTGACCGAACGACGAATCCACTCGCAAACGAAATATCCACAGAAATTGGTCCCTGTGGTTGCCTCTCGATCCACTTTACGAGAATAGAATTTAATCAAATCATAGTCAACATATAGTGGTATTGAAAAAATAAATAAAGAGATGCGCGAACCTAGCTAGACCGTACTACCTACCTGTGGGTGAACAAAAGTCAGTTGTTCTTCAAATGAAGCTGAACCCTTTGTCCTCGCTTTGAATTGTTTCCAAACCCTGCCGGCAAAAAAAAGAATAAATGAGTTATTAGTTGCTTGATATCTCTGAAATCAATAAGAGAGACTGATATAGTGCGATAATGTTTGAAATTACATTTGGAGCGTATCTAGAATGCTTTGGTACCTCTCCTTAGGCCAGTCCAATGAGTCGTAGATTTGAACTCTTGATCTACCAACTTCAATGACTAGCAGAATGTAATGATCGTTGCGCATGATTATATACACGTCAGTAACTCATCAGTTACACTTAATTTGTACAAGCGAGTAACACTCTCTTACCTGAAGAAGTAAGGAAACATTATCTCCGTGTTGAAATGTTGCTTCATTAGGGTATTTAGCAAGTTCTTCTCCGTGTCCTTCACGTGGTTTTTTAGTGTCCTTGCATTAACTCGTACTGGGTTAACGAACCCAAAGCCATAGATGCCCTTTCTACCACATTCATCACTCTTCATTCTGCATAATACCGTAGTGAGCATAATTAGCGATGACAATGAACGAGCTGAGAGCTAAACTTTATCTTTTTGGAAATAAATGAATTGAATCACTTACAGACAGTAGGCACCGACGAGAGCCAAGTCGAGGGAGTCAAGGTTGTATAAGTACCAGAGTTCTTTGAGCTGAATTGTGAACATGTCTTCACCCGCGAAATGATTTTTTGTAACTTTCACACAGATCAAAAATTCATCAAATTGCTTTGTGGTTTTCATGTACCAACTATGGAGTTGTCGCATACATGTCGGTAGACACTTTATATGATCACCTCACAGCAGGGAACTCCCCCATTTCCATTTCCATGAATCATCTACATCAGACGGAAAGAGATTTTCGTTGTCCAGTTGAGCAAGAGTAATACCAGCAACTGCAGCAAAGTACTTCTTCAAGGATAAAGTAGGAATTAGGTCCGTCACGGAGCCATGACCACTGGGTATAACTACGAGCGGGGCTATCGACTGGTTTGCCTGTTGTCCAAGCTGGGCAACGTCTCTTTTCCCTCTGGCACTACTACTTCTCGTCTTGGGAGAGCTACTACTTTTACTCAGAGCTCGTAAATAGTTATCTGGCTTATTTTTCTCATATTGCGATGGTTCCGTGATGAATCCAATAGCCCACTTGTTTTCCTTTGCAGTAAATGTTTGCTTTTCCTCGGCTTTTTCCGTGCAAGCTGTCTTTTTGTGTGTGCATCCACCCACGCATCCAATTGCTCTTTAGTCATGTCGCAACCTCTGAGGTCGTCAAGGCTTTTGGGTACTTTTGGGAGGGCGAACATCGGGGGTCTCGCCCGAATCCCATGGACGACGAAGTGGTGCCCTTCCTATGTCGGGTCTCAGGAGTCGGCTCATGCGGCGGTGGAGTCGGCTCATGCAGCGGCGGAGTGGGCTCACGCGGCGGTGGAGTCGGTGCACGCGGCGGTGGAGTCGGCGCACGTGGCGGCGGAGACGACTGATGCGGAGGCGACTGATGGTTGTCGTCCCTTCATCGTCATCAGGTGGTGAATCGTGAATTGGCGGAGACCATGGTGGCCTTGGCGCCCAGCCTTCAAACTTGATGTATTTCTTCCGCCATAGAATTAGACCACCACGACGTCCCCTAGCACCGACTCATCATCAGCTCTTGGGAACTCAAGGTTCAGTGATTCATATCCTTGTACAACTTGATCCACGCCGACACGAGCATATCCATCTGGAATGGCATTGCCAAGCCACGATGCTGTAGAGTCAATGGAGAATACATAGCTGTCCGCCACCTTCGTGGATAAGTTAAATACTGGGACATGCAGCTCACAAGTTGTTTTCTCCGTGATATAATCCACGGGGTAACTTGTCTCATCATCACCGACCATAACCGAGGAAGCCACGCTGCTTCTGCGATGCGATGGGCCGCCTTGACTCGCTTGTTCCAGCTGAAGAGTTGGCGCCCCTTGCTCGCGCATTTGATCTATTTGCTTCTGCTGCTCCTTATAGAGAGCAACCATCTGGTCATGATTTCTTTCTAAGATCATCAACCGGTCTGATTCCTGCTGCTCCTTCCTCCTCTTTGCTCTCAATCGCTTCTATAAGAGACACGGTCCTCGGGAAACCTTCAATCCACGGCACTTCTCCTAAGCCTCGTGTTCACAAATGTAGGAAAGTAGCTCTTCTTCCCCTTCTCTCGTTGCGAAGGGAGCATCGATATCCATTGTTTAACTAATACAAAAAAAAAGATAAAACAATAATAGCATTAGTACAATAATTCAAAGGAGGGAACTATACAAATATGCAACAAAAACAATTTAATATTGCATCTAAAGAAAAAAAATTCAAAAAAAACTTAGGCTGCTGTCCCAATCCTAACCCAGCCCAAATTTGGGCCAGATCCTGGTCAAAGGTGGCCACCGTGGTCATCGCTGGCCCACCTGCCAGCGCCTACCCGCCCCACCGCCACGTGTGACCGCCCACTGGCCACGCGTGGTCAATGCTGGCCCACCCGCCAGCGACCCAGTTCTGACCCCGCCGCCCTGCCTCGTGTTCCCGCCCCGCCTCGTCTTCACCCCTCCCCCCCCCCTCGTGTTCCCACCGGCCGCCTCGCCTTCACCCCCCGTGGTCAATGCGGAGCACGAACAGTCCCCGTCCACCCGTAGTCAATGCTCCTGGCCCACTTGCCAGCGACTCGGGCGCTGGCCCACCCGACGGTTCCCCTCCCGACGGGTCCTGGTCTTTAAAAAGGGATGCGCCCGTGCGGATGTGGACACTCCACTCCGCTCCGCTCCACGGTTCCCCTCCACCAAACGGTTCCCCTCAGCCTGTCCAGTGCCCTCGCCGCCATGTCGCGCTGGTTCGGGAAGTCTCCGAAGAACGAGACCGGCGAGTCTCCAACCGTCGCCGCGCTTCTCCACCGCCTCCACCACCGGCGGCCTTGGGCGTCGTTCCCGAGGGCGTGCGGAGGACCGCGCCACCGGTGCGGGTCGCCCACGCACCCGACGCGCCGCCACGAACCTCCACCACCACCGCTGGAGGGAGGAGGATCCAGCGTCGGCGCTACGTGCCGGAGCCGGAGTGCCAGTGGCACTGGGACAACGCCGCCACACTGGAGTGGCACGACGTCCACCTCCCCGAGGGCTGGCACCTGAACCCGCAGAGGATTCTGGTGCCGGCGGTCCCGCTCCCTGGGAGGCAACTGGACAGGGAGATCGCGCGCCGGCGCCGCCTCCTCCCTCCGGCGCTCCGCAACGACCCCGCCTACGCGGCGGACTCCCCTCACTGGGAGCAGTGGCTCAAGGACGAGCACGAGGACCGCCGCCACTCCTACTTCGCCCCGCGCCGTCCAATCCGCCTACCCAGCGCTGCCCGACCCACTGTGGTTCGAGGAGGAGGTCCCCGAGGACGACGACGACCCGGAGATGCAGGCTGCCTACGAGGCCTCCAACCGCACCCTCGTCGAGGACGAGATCAAGAGGTGGGAGAAGGTGAGGACCGCGGCCGCCGCGGCCGCGGCCCTGATGCCGCCGCCGCCACAGCAGGAGTATGACCCGGATGAGGTCGAGCCGTGGCACAACGCCATGGAACGCGAGCAGGAGCAGGACCTTCCGCCACCGCCTCTGCCCACCGGCCTCGTTGGCCAGTCCTGGGTCTTTACCGGCGGGAGCTGGGAGGCGCCACGGGAGCAGGAGCAGGAGGCGCCACCGGAGCAGCAGGAGGCGCCACCGGAGCATCTCTGGACCCCGCCGCCCTTCTACATCCTCGACGACTAGGCGGCACCGGCACCGGCGACCCTCCCCCCTCAATGTAATGGCCTTATCAATGGCCTCCCCCCCCCCCAATGTAATCGGCCTGTTGTGGCCTAACTATAATGAAATCGGCCCCTTTAGGCCCTAAAATCTGTTCTTGTTTGCCAACTCCGGCGTCGGCCCCGTGGTTAGGGTCCGCCGCCGCCGCCGCCGCTAGATCTGAGAGAGAGGAGAGAGTATTGGTCGGGGGGACGAGCTCACCGCGTGGGTCGGGGGCGAGCTTTGCTTGCTCGGGGACGACGATCTTGCTCGGGGGAAGAGCGGGGACGGCCGCGTCCGGAGCAGGAGCTGGACGGCGACCCACGGTGAGGGCGGCAGTGGCGCGGGGACGAAATCCGGCAGCCTGGCGACGCAGGGGGCGGCGTCGTCTGGAGCCCGGAGGCGGAGCATCGATTTGCTGGACTTGGGCAAATTTTCGGCCCGAGCCACTAGAAGTAGCGCCAAAAAGGCCTCTAGTACCGGGCCGTGGCTCCACCCGGTACTAGAGACCCTCTAGTACCAGGTACTAGAGGTCCCTCAGGGCCGCGAAAATTTGCGCGCCAAGCCCAGTGGACCTGTAGTACCGGGTGGTCGCACGGCCCGGTACTAGAGGTTAATTTTTTTTTAATTTTCTGGTTTCTTACTTTTTTTATATCTTTTGATTTACTTGTCTAAATTAAGTAAAAATTGCTTTCATTTTCCTGTTTTCTGTTTTGGTTTAAAATGAAGTATCACATGCGCTTGTTTTAAATTAAGTACTACATACGCTTAATTTAAAATCAATTCAAAAATTTATAAATCAAGTACTACATGCGCAGTGGATCATTTCACATCACAAAGTTTGATGCTACATCAAAAATTTATAAATTAAGTACTACATTCCGCCACCGCCATACGCTTGATTTCATTGACATGTCTGTCTTGTCCTCCAGACTATAAATTATAAAAAGTTTAATAAATTATTACACATCATGAACAACATCCCTATTTAGTCTTCGCTTTTTCTTTTTGTGAGACCCTTTCTTCTGATCGCTCCGTAACCATGGACAAGGGTCTGCATATAACTTGAGACTTGGGTCAGTGGTCACTTTGAAGGGCGGAATTTCATGAAATGAGAGTTTCCACCTAGAAGAAATGGGTTAATACACGAAATGAGAGTTTCCACCTAGAAGAAATGGGTTATAGCTAGGGAACCCGAATGTTTTGTGTTTGAGCGCCACTTCGATCCAAGCAGCGGTAAGACGTCTCTGATGATCTACAACCGGCCGCAAGACATCTCTGATGATCTGCAACCGTTTGGAACGGTCGCAGGTCATCAGAGACGTCTTGCCGCTGGTTGCCCAAAGATGCCTTTCCGAGTGACGCTGGAATGTTTTGTGTTTGAGCGCCACTTCGATCCAAGCAGCGGCAAGACGTCTCTGATGATCTACAACCGTCCGGCAACACATCTCTGATGATCTGCAACCGTTTGGAACGGTCGCAGGTCATCAGAGACGTCTTGCCGCTGGTTGCCCAAAGATGCCTCTCCGAGTGACGCTGGAATGTTTTGTGTGTGAGTAACCTGTCTGAGGAGGGGGGCTATATATAGGGTACGTGTGCTTCTTTAGTCCCGGTTGGTAACACCAACCGGGTCATGTGGCTCACGAAGTGGTCGTGATACTGCTGATCCAACAGCTCACAATCCCTCAAAAGAAACACACCCCTGATCCAACGTCTCACAAGCGCTTGAAAGAAACACACGATCCGTGTGCTTCTTTAGTCCCGGTTGGTACACAACCGGGACTAAAGGCGGGCTTTGCGGTCACGACACGTGTCCTCCCCCAGCGTTGCCCTGGGCACGTGTCCTCCCCCAGCGCTGCCCTGTAGGTCTTTATATATTGTCGCCGACGGGGTAAACCCTAATCCAACATTCCTAGCCACGAACGCATCGTCTCCACGAGATGGATCCGCCACGCCCGCCGCAGCGCCTTCTGGACGAGGTCGAGCGTGCTCGGCAGAGCGCGCTTGGGCGCAACCGCGGGAGCCTATCCCGCCGTATGCCCACGAGCCCGGCGTGGAGAGGAATGCCCAGCTACCGGCCTCCTGCTCCACCAGGTGCCGCCGCACCTCCACCTGGCGCCGCTGCACCTCCACCAGGCGCCGCCGCTCCTCCCGGAGGAGGAGGACGACGACTTCGACTGGAGCGACGACGGGGAAGAGGGTTGTGGGTTGCAGATACAGGAGGCCATGGAAGCCTCCTTCCAGTCTGTCCGCGACTACCCTGTCCAGCGAGCAAAGACTTCCTACCAGCTCAAGGCGAAGGAGGCTTCCGAGCTGGATTGGGCGCTGAAAGACTCATCCTCCATGGATCTTGCCCTCCGCCGCAAACGTGCGCGCGAGAACCGGGCGGCCGCCCACGGGGCTGGCTCCTCCCGCCGTTCCCCCTAATCCTACGGCCTTCGAGCCAGCAAGTCCGTTTATGTAGAATAATGTTGGTGATGTTGGATCAGGGGTGTGTTTCTTTCAAGCGCTTGTGAGACGTTGGATCATGTGTAATAATGTACTAGAGGTTAATTTTTTTTAATTTTCTGGTTTCTTACTTTTTTTATATCTTTTGATCATTTCACATCACAAAGTTTGATGCTACATCAAAAATTTATAAATTAAGTACTACATTCCGCCACCGCCATACGCTTGATTTCATTGACATGTCTGTCTTGTCCTCCAGACTATAAATTATATAAAAGTTTAATAAATTATTACACATCATGAACAACATCCCTATTTAGTCTTCGCTTTTTCTTTTTGTGAGACCCTTTCTTCTGATCGCTCCGTAACCATGGACAAGGGTCTGCGTATAACTTGAGACTTGGGTCAGTGGTCACTTTGAAGGGCGGAATTTCATGAAACTTGTCGTAATCTTCTGACATGTCTGTCTTGTCCTCCACTCCCACGATGGTTCTTTTCCCTGAAAGAACTATGTGGCGCTTTGGCTCATCGGCTGATGTATTCACTTCCTTATCTTTTCTTTTTTTTGGCTTGGTAGACATGTCCTTCACATAGAAAACCTGAGCCACATCCTTGGCTAGAACGAATGGTTCGTTGTCGTACGCAACATTCGTGAGATCCACTGTAGTCATTCCGTACAATGGGTCTTCCTTTACCCCGCCGCCTCTCAGGTTGAACCATTTGCACCAGAACAAAGGGACCTTCAAAGAAGGTCCATAGTCAAGTTCCCATATCTGCTCTATGCAACCATAATATGTGACCGTGGCCTCATTCGTGCTCTTATCATCAAAGCGGACACCACTATTTTGGTTGGTGCTCTTTTTATCTTGGGCGTTCGTGTAAAATGTATTCCCGTTTATCTCATACCCTTGGAAAGTCCAAATAGTCGAAGATGGCCCCTTAGACAACAAGAACAGCTCATCTGAGACTGTGTTGTTGTTGTTCAGATGCGTTTCCAACCAACCGCCAAAATTCTCCATGTGTTCCTTTGCAATGGCGGAGTCATCCATCCCCGGGTTGTTAGAGCGTACAATATCCTTGTGCATCTGGATATACGGAGCCACCAAAGTGGAATTATGCAGAACTGTGTAGTGTGCTTTTGTGAAAGAATACCCGTCCCTGCATATGTATGATTTCTTTCCTAGAGTGCCTTCTCCACTTAGTCTCCCCTCATGTCGCGATTCAGGAAGACCAATCGACTTAATGCCGGGAATAAAGTCAACACAAAACTCAATGACCTCCTCTGTTCCATACCCTTTGGAGATGCTTCCTTCTGGCCTAGCACGGTTATGAACATACTTCTTCAACACTCCCATGAACCTCTCAAAGGGGAACATATTGTGTAGAAATACAGGACCCAGAATGTGAATCTCGTCGACCAGGTGTACTAGGAGATGTGTCATAATAGTGAAGAAGGATGGTGGGAACACCAACTCAAAACTAACGAGACATTGAGCCACATCCTTCTGTAACCTTAATAGAGTGGTTGGGCTGATTGACTTCTGCGAAATTGCATTGAGGAACGCACATAGCTGAACAATGGATACTCGAACATTTTCCGGTAGAAGCCCCCGCAATGCAACCGGAAGCAGTTGAGTCATCAGCACGTGGCAGTCATGAGACTTTAGGTTCTGGAACTTTTTCTCTGCCATATTTATTATTCCCTTTATATTCGACGAGAAGCCAGACGGGACCTTCATACTGCTCAGGACTTCAAAAAATATCTCCTTCTCTTCTTTGGTAAGAACGTAGCTAGCAGGACGTAGACGTCCTTTATCCGTCCTCATTGGATGCAGGTTCTTTGGGTCTTTCAAAAGTTGCTGGTCCTCTCGTGCTTCCGGAGTATCTTTTGCCTTCCCATACACGCCCAAGAAGCCTAGCAGGTTCACGCAAACATTCTTCGTCACGTGCATCACGTCGATTGCAGAGCGGACCTTTAGGATTTTCCAATAGGGTAGTTCCCAAAATATAGACTTCTTCTTCCACAGGGGAACGTGGTTGTTAGCGTCATTCGGAACAGACTGTCCGCCAGGACCCTTTCCAAAGATTACATCTAAATCCTTGACCGCATCATATATATCTTCACCACTTTGGAGGGGTGGCTTCGGCCGGCGATCTTCCTCACCTTTGAAATGCTGCTGCTTGCTTTTCTTTCTTAGGGGATGCTGAGTTGTAAGAAATCGACGATGACCCGGGTACACATTCTTGTTACCTACATATATACTTTCAGTGCTATCTAAACAGTGTGTGCATGCATTGTATCCCTTGTTCGACTGTCCTGAAATGTTACTAAGAGCAGGCCAATCATTGATGGTTACAAACAACAACCCTCGTAGGTTAAATTCCGCTTGTTTGTACTCATCCCACACAGGTACCCCTTCATCACGCCACAACTGTAAAAGTTCATCAACTAATGGCCTCAGGTAGACATCAATGTTGTTACCGGGTTGCTTCGGGCCTTGGATGAGCACTGGCATCATAATGAACTTCCGCTTCATGCACAACCAAGGAGGAAGGTTATAGATACATAGAGTCACAGGCCAGGTGCTATGACTGCTACTCTGCTCCCCAAAAGGATTAAAGCCATCCGTGCTAAGACCAAACCTTAAGTTCCTTGGGTCACGTGCAAATTCCTTGTACTCTGTATCGATTTTTCTCCACTGCGACCCATCAGCCGGGTGTCTCAACATCTCGTCGCTCTTGCGGTCTTCTTTGTGCCATCGCAACAACTTGGCATGCTCTTTGTTTCTGAACAAACGTTTCAACCGTGGTATTATAGGAGCGTACCACATAACCTTGGCAGGAACCTTCTTCCTGGCGGGCATGCCCTCAACATCGCCAGGGTCATCTGCTCTGATCTTATACCGCAATGCACCGCATACCGGGCATTCATTCAAATTCTCATACTTCTCACCGCGGTAGAGGATGCAGTCATTAATGCATGCATGTATCTTCTGCACATCTAATCCTAGAGGGCAGATAATCTTCTTTGCTTCATACGCACTCTCGGGCAATTCGTTACCAGCCGGCAGCTTGTCCTTCACTATTTTCAGTAAACTCCCAAATCCCTTGTCAGATAAACCATTCGCTGCCTTCCATTGCAATAATTCCAGTGTGGTACCGAGCTTTGTGTTGCCATCTTCGCAAGTTGGGTACAACTTTGTTTTGTGATCCTCTAACATGCGCTCCAACTTCAACTTCTCAAGTGTAGTTTCTGCTAGGGTATGTGCATCAACGATGACCCCACGTAAATCATCATGTATGATGGGATCATCTGGTACCTCTTCATCATCAGCTTCCCCTGTTGGGTTACCAACATATTCAGGGTACATGTAGTTGTCATCGTTCTCTTCTTCTTCGTTATCTTCCATCATAACCCCTTTTTCTCCGTGCTTGGTCCAACAATTATAGCCGGGCATGAAACCAGAAGTTATCAGGTGGAGGTGAATTCTGTCTGTGTTAGGGTAATCCTTCTCATTCCGACATTTCTTGCATGGACAACACATAAAACCATTGGGCCCCTTGTTATCCTTAGCCACATTGAGAAAAGATTGCACGCCATCCATGTACTCTTTAGAGCGTCGGTCAGCGTACATCCACGGATGACTCATCTGCAAATCACCGCTAAAACCCATTACGATAAACCAACATAATAGGAAACATATCATATTCATTAATACAAGTTCATCACATTAAAACCAAAGTATAGTAGTGACCAAATGTAATACATAGTTCTCATAAAACATAAATTAATTGAAACTAGAATACAACTATCTAAAGAATTTAAATCCAACAACAAATGCGATCAGAATCGCAACTAAGGTAACTATTGAACCAACAGCATAATGATACCAAGCCTCTTGACTAATGACATATTTTCTAATCTTTCTAAGCTTCAAGCGCATTGCATCCATCTTCATCTCGTGAACAGCGACGACGTCGGTAAGCTCGACCCCGTGAGCATCAACGATGTCGGCAATCTTCAAGTCCAATACCATCTTCTCTTCTAGGCATTGGAGACGAAGATCTTCACTTATCTTCAATTTTGCTTTCAAATCGTTGTTTTCTTTTAAAAAACTCTACAATAGGGTCGGCTGGAATTTCCGGTTCAACTACCTCCTAAATAAAAATATATCTATGTCAATTTGGTCGGCATGATTGTTATAAACACGAAACAAAATAAATAGTGATAAAAATATACCACATCCGAATCATAGACCGGACGAGGGACGACGGGGACGGATATCAAAACCATGACACTATACATAAAAAACATAAGAAAATTATACAAGAAAAATAATTATGCAATCAAATCATACAAGTAATTTTGTAAAATAACAGATAAAAGAAGAGGCTCACCGAGGTGGTGCCGGTCACGGGATGGCGGGGGCTATCGACGGCGGTGAGGACCGAGACGACACTAAAATCCACAAATAATAAATTAATTTGAGCTCAAAATACATAAAAAAATGAACTACCTAGCTTAGGCATTTCATCAAACACCTAGGTAGCACTATAAAAATGAAATGAGCTAAACTTGTATGGAAATGGCTAAAATTCGGCCGCCGGGTGAAAGGATCAAGTGTTGCTAACCCTTGGAGAGATGGGTGCCGTCTATCTTGACAAATCTTGGAAAAAAATGGGGCTACACTTGAGCTTGAGAGAGGAAACAATGGAGATGATCTTGAGAGTTCAAAATGGTGGCTGGCCCGGGGTGGGAGATGATATAGCGGGACCTCTAGTCCCGGGCTGTACCACGGCCCGGGACGAAAGGTCCACCCTCCTGTCTCCACCCTGCCGCTGACTGCCTCGGTCCCGGGTGGTATCACGGCCCGGAACTAGAGGTGCCCTACAACCCGGGACCCGACCTGCGCAGCGTCGGAGCAGCCGGCCCGGTACTAGTTCCCTCCTCTAGTCCGGGATCGAACCACGCCCGGGACTAGAGCCCAACACCCCTCTCCACCAAAGCCCCTGTTTCCACACTAGTGTGGTAATCATTTCGTTCGTCCAGGACCAGAAGGATGCAATCAAGGGGGTAAAAAGTGCAAGATGCACGACGAGGTCTGTGAAGAGCGAAAATCCTACACCTACGGACTGATTGTCACGGACCTGGCTTACGGGAAGACGTGGTGACCGTGGTTGGGTGAAATTCCCGTTCCTACGTGAAGGGACCACATGCAAGCGAATGGATATGGATTAGAACTTGCATTGCGTTTCATTCGGTCATGCATGCTGTTCAGTCCGATATTTATTTGTTTGTTTCACGATACGATAATATGGGAAAAGAAACGAGTACATTCAGCAAATTATGGGAGTACTTTCACATGAAAGGACAATGATTGGCAGCAGCCCAGCTGTACTACGACGACAACCTCCACATCTCAAGTAAAATGGAGTTATTTTTAATCAAAATTCACATTAAATTTACCATGCTTATTAAATATTTACAAGATTTATAAACAAGATTTTTTGGTGGATCTATTAATACTAATTTGGCATTCTAAATATTAACTTTTGTCTATATGAGATCGGACGAGGTACGCCCTTGCAATCCAGAGGTGATCACCTTTTTTTTTTTAGAAAAGGCGCCCCAGCCTCTGCATCAATAATGTCTTGCTTTATTAATTTATTCAAAGATGTCTTAACCATCTATTACAATCATGATCGCAAGGTCGATACATGTATCAACCAACGAAAAAGTCTGAAGCAAGTAAAATTATTCATAGTTCTATTCTCCTCTCAAACGCCAGCCCGCATGGTTGTAGAAGTCCTTGGCACTGACTCCAACCGGGTACATCCAACTCCATAGCATGGCTTGCTCCACTGGTTGGAGATAAGACCATGATCGAATCCAGTGAGTGATCAACGGAATAACCTGCAAGAAAGATTGTTTTTTTTGGCTTGTTAAAAACAGAATCATTCTGAACATTTCCACATTGCCCACAATACTGCACAGACACCTACTCGAATTGGTTTGAGCTCTGGCTTGTCAAGCCCTTTATCCAATTACCGAACAGATTTGTAATGTTTTTGGTGGGGTAATATTAAAAGATATATGCACAATACCCACACAATTTTAGCAAAAGGGCATTCGAAAAACGATGTTGTATTGTTTCTTCAGTATCGCAAAAGGAACAAACTTGTTGCCATTCCAGTTACGTTCGCAAGATTATCCTTAGTTAAATCACCTTTCGATAGAGAAACCACATAAAAATCTTGATCTTTAGTGGCACTTTAATTTTCCATTATATACTTTTTAAGGAACTTGGGTGGCCATTCAAATAGTACAAATACATCGATTTAACCGTAAAAACCCCAGAGCTAGTGAGGCGCCAAACAAACCTATCTGGTTCTATTGAAAAAGTGATGTCCATAACGGTTGACAAGGTGTAACTATTGCTCCCACTTGTTTGCTGTAAGGGCCCTTCTAAAATGATTTCAAAGGCTGGGTTAAAACTTGAGCTACCAAAACTTGTTTTTGGTTAGCTATATTATACAGCAAAGGGTACTGTTGCGCTGGGACGAACCACCTAACCACGCATCCTCCCAGAACCTTGTTTCATGCCATTGCCAATCACAAACGACCCTCTATTGAAAAAATCATCCTTTACTTTCATCAATCCTTTCCAAAAGGAGAATCAAAAGGTTAACCTTACTTGAGATAAGTCTAAGAGTGGAGATATTTATTTGTTAACAATTCATGCCACCTCCCTGTTCATTCATCATCATTTAAATAACCATTTACTTAGCAAGCATTATTTTAGCTCTAGAACCTCAATTCCAAGTCCCCCCCTGATCTCTAGGTCTACATATGATAATTCCAGTTAGTGAACGGTATTTCTTTTTGTGACTATCGCTCTGCCAAAAGAAATCTTGATCTATAAAAATCTAATCTTTTCGTACTCCCTTTGGAACTCAAGAAAAGATAGCATGAACATTGGTAAACTAGTGAGAACCGAGTTTATTAGAATCATCTATCACCATATGACAACAGTTTCCCGATCCAACACTGACTTTCTTTCTCTCAAAATGATCTTCAACACGTTTCCATTCACCATTTTTGAGTTTTCGGAAGTGAATTGTATTCCCAAATACTTAAACGAAAGGATCCAGCTTCACAACCAAAAAGTTGTCTATATTGTTCTTCAACGTTTTAGCTTGTCCAAAATAGTAAATCTCACTTTTATGATAGTTTATTTTCAGACCTGATAACTGTTCGAAAAACTAAGAATTAACTTCATATTCAGACCTTGTCTATACATGTTCCATAAAAATAATCGTATCATCGGCATATTGTAAAATAGAGACGCCCCCTCAACTAGATGAGGAATTAGCCCCCCTATTTGACCATCCTCCTTTCCTCGGTTGATCAAAATAGCTACATATCTGCCACCACATTAAACAAAATAGGAGAAAGAGGGTCCCCTTGCCTAAGACCTTTTAGAGTTTGGACATTATGACCTATGTCATCATTTACCCTTATACCTACACTCCCATGGCTAATGAATTCTTGAATCCATTTACACCAAGTAGGATGGAAACCTTTCATCCGTAAAGCTTGTAATAGAAACGGCCACTTAACCTTATCATACGCATTTTTGAAATCAATTTTAGAATAACTCCATCCATTTTTTTCCTATGAAGTTCATGGATAGTTTCATGTAAAACTACAACTCCCTCAAGAATATGTCGCCCTGGCATAAAAGCAGTTTGAGTTGGCCGTACTACCGTATGAGCCACTTTAGAGACTCGGTAGTAGCCACTTTTGTGAAAACTTTAAAACTTACGTTTAGTAAGCAAATAGGACGATACTGCTGAATTTGTGTGGCGTCCTCTTTCTTAGGTAACAAAATGACCGTCCCGAAATTTAAATGGAACAATGGTAGATCTCCCTTGTGGAAAGCACCAAACATCTCCATTAAATCTTTTTTATAATGTTCCAACATTTCTGGTAGAATTCGGCCGGGAAACCGTCCGGTCCTGGCGCTTTATTTTTTCCATTTGAAAGATCGCATTGTGGACCTCTTGTTCTGTAAAATTGGCTTTCAAAATGTTATTCTCCTCCACCGACATTGTGGGATGTCATTACTTGTTGACTCATCCATTGAGAAAAAATTCTCTTTCGACGCCCCAAACAAGTTTTTATAAAATTCTGTGATATAAACTTTTAAGTTTTCTTGTCCGACAACAATACCATCATCTTGTTCAAGTTGGAAAATTCGTTTCCTTCTATGTTAGAAGTTCCTACCTTGTTAGAGCATCTCCTGTCGGGCGCCCAAAGGCCTTCCGGACAGGGCCTTTGGGCGCCGTCCGGAAGGCCTGACGCATTTGGGCGCCGTCTATGCCCACTCGCGCTGCCCAAAGGTGTTTTCTCATATGAATTGAAATATTTTGGTAAGGAAAAATCAAACATACATAAATATTTAATAGTTCAAACACATAAAATTAAGTTCTACATGTTATCGAAAAACAAAATTACAGCTCAACGTCTTCCCCTTCCTGGGCTGCCGCCGCCATGCCCCTTCGCGCCCACAAATGGTTCGCTAGATCAGCTTGGAGTTCATGATGAATAATTTCATCACGAATTTCCAAATGCATTGACATATAATCAGCGAAATCTGCCGACACGTTGTGATCAACCTGTGCATGAGGACCCTCAAAGTCATATGGCATATGATCCTGCACCGGATTATGGCGCTCACTCTCGATGATCATGTTGTGCAAAATCACACAACAGTTCATCACCTCCCACATATGCTCATTCGACCATGTCGGAGCAGGGTACCGAACGATAGCAAACCTTTGCTGCAACACTCCAAACGCCCGCTCGACATCCTTCCTGGCACTCTCCTGCTCACTTGCGAAATGACAAGATTTGTTCCCGCGAGGATTGGTGATGCTCTTCACAAATGTTGCCCACCTTGCCTAGATGCCATCGGCAAGGTAGTACCTTTCTTGTACTGGTGGCCATTGATCTCATAGTTGACAGGTGGGGCATGACCTTCAACTAGCTTCGCGAACACATGAGAGCGCTGCAACACATTAATGTCGTTGTTTGATCCTGCCATGCCGAAGAATGTGTGTCAAATCGATAGATCATGATCGGCCACAGCTTCAAGAACCACACTGCAATATCCTTTGTGGCCTCCTTTGTAGAATCCTTGCCAACCAAAAGGACAGTTCTTCCAGCTTCAATGCATGCAGTCTATGCTTTCAAGCATCTCAGGAAATCCTCTGGCAGCATTATGTTCCAAGATCCGAGTTGTGTCTTCTTCATTTGGTCCTCTCAAATAGGTCGGGCCATACGCACCAACCACCGCCCTACAGAACATGTGCATCGACTTGATAATTGTCGACTCTGACATCTGTAGGTACTCATCTACAACACCAGCAGGTGCTCCATATGCAAGCATTCTTATGGCTGCAGTGGACTTCTGGATTGAAGAGAAACCAATAGTTCCCACGACGTCCTTCTTCAACTTGAACCATGGATCATACTCCCTCACATCTTGCACAATCTGGTTGAACAATCCACAGTTCATCCGAAAGCGTCGACGAAAATCCTTGGCGGTGGCGACAGGAACGTCGACAAGTAGTCAGAGACTAGCATGCAATGGCCTTCCTTTCTCTGCCTCAGCTTGCTCTTCCTCCTTCCGAACGACGAGCCTCCTCATTTTGGTGCGGCATTGGCGTCCTCGACGGCTTGAAGTTGGAGAAGACATGTGAGAATCGCTATGTTCTCATCTTCCTCCTCGGCGATGGCGGCTTCTTCTTCCAACAGCATCACAGCCATTAACTTGTCGTCGCTATCGTTCTGCAACACATGCCGGCACGTTGTGAGCAATGGTGCCGGCTGGAGTCGTCGGATAGCCGGCGATTCAGTTCTGCAGAAAACCAGGTGTACCAGTAATCCCGCCGAACACCTTGCAGGCGGGGTGGAGAGGAGAGGCCGTCGACTCCGGCTGGAGTAGTTGAATTGCCGGCGGTGCGGCCGAGAAGCAAGGCGAGGCGAGGATGATAAGCCAACAGCGTTGCCGGCGTCGAGTCGGGGGTCGGGTGGAGGCAGCGGCCGGGCTACGGGCGTTCCAGATCTTGGCGACGGCGACGAGGAAAGTGGGAGGGCGACGAGACAGAATTAGGGGGAGGAGAAAACGACGAGTCTTTTAATCCGTGTCTCACTGCCAGGCGTGCCCGCGCGTCGAAGGCGGCCGTTTCGTTCTGTCCGGGGCCGCCCCAAGCCTCCCCAAGTTGAGGGTGTGGACTGGGCATGCCGGACAGAAAACTGGGCCGCGCCGGACCGAAAACGAATTTGGACGGCACGAGTGGGGCGAAAACATGTCTTGCACGCACCAAAAGCCTTTGGGCGGCCGTTTGGGCGCCCCAACTGGAGATGCTCTTAAAAGCAAGTTATTTCTATAATTCCATATGGACCAACATAAACAGACATGCCAATGTTGATCTAGCTTTAGTTTTTGTGTCCACTACATTCAACCCTTTCCAATTAAACACATTTGGAATACTAGTGGGTGGAGGTAAATTATAGGCAAACTGAACAATAAGCCAGACTATTCAAGAATGAGAAAGAGTGAAATAAATCTCCTCTTGGCTCCTCTAAATGACAAAAACAACACTTTTTTTGACACATGTCATTGTTGTTTAGCTAAATTATCCTTAGTCAATGAGATATAAATATTTATACTTTTCACTGGAATTTTATTTTAAAAAAAATTAGGGTGAAAGCTTCTATATCCATTCATAAGGTGGGCATACATAATTAGGGTAGCACTTGCAAATTAATTTCTAGGGTGTACTCTAAATACTGCTCCTTCAGGAGCTTTAGGTGCAGATGTAGCAAAATATTTACTCACAGCATAAAAACAAAAATAAAACCAGCACATCAGTCGATCCAAAGAGGTGGAGTGTGAACAGAAAAAATCGATCGCTGAATAAGATACCAGTAGTTGGCGCGTCCACATCACAAGACAGAGACACCGAGCAGAGCAGGGCGTTTACGTTTAGGCTGATTCGACCATACTCTGCAGCCACAATATATTTCCTCGAGCAAACTAACAAATCTGAAAAACGGCTCCTTAATGCTGTCAGAACTCAGAACACGCTGACTCGTCATCGTTCTTCGTCCTGCATTTTAGCTAGATGTGAACTTGTGATCAAAGTTTGCGGTTTCCGAGTTCAGTATTCTATGCACGCGCTGTGTCTATGCACCATTGCTTTCAATACCCCCGGTCCTTGTATTTCTACATATGCTAACTCTACTTAATTATTCCCTCCGTTTCAAATTACTTGACTCACATTTCTTAAAATATGAATATATATATAGACGTTAAACAAGTATAAATACATGAATACATCCATACAGTATACTGACGGCAGGCGCAACTTTATCCCTTCGCTCCCCTCGCGTTGAGAGTCAACTCTCGGCCCCTGCCGCCGCCCTCTCCTTCCTTCGCTCCGGCGGCTTTGCCGGCCGGCGTGTGGATGGTGTAGGTTGTTGTGCCTCCCCTGTATATAGTAGATCCAGCTTTAGGTTTAGGTTTGTTGTTGGTTTCTTGTCCCATGTTTCGTGATGCCGCGGGAAGAACTATCGCTGGGGCATCCGAGCATCGGCCGGCGATGGATGGTGCTGTTGCTTCTGCTCTCTGCACTCTAGTGGTTGGAGATGGCGGGCGGAGGTGTTGCTCCTCTTTCCCCTTTCCCAAATAAGCTCGGCTCTGACCACCTTCGCGTCTTGAGGCGTGGTGGCGTGGATTTTCCTCTGGCCGGCCGTGGTGGCGAGGAGAGGGATTGGTGTCGTCGCTTCGTCGTCAGATCCGAAGGTACTGGTGCGGGGTTTGTGTTGCAGGAGTTCTGGAACCTCTTCTGCGGCACGGAGGAGAAGATGAAGCAGTTTGCCAAGTTCCAAAGGATGGAGGAGGCGAGATGCATCGTCTTTTTTTTGACCTCTTCAATAAAAAGGTTCGTAAATCTTTGCAGCGACGACGGAGTCTCTTATGCTCATGTTCTTCTTCTTCCTGCTCGCCGTGGAGGCGCTGAGGGGAAGGAAATTAGTAGTGGAGGGGTCTATGTTTCGTTTCTGCAGCAGGGGAGGAGTTTCCTTTTCTTTCGGGAGATTTCCAACGCCGGCGAAGGCATCGTCGGTGTACTCTACGGTCGAATGGCGACCTCTCCCCACTTGCGTCGGGGACGGTTTCCTCCGGCCGACGCCAGATGGTTTTCATCAACCTCCAGGCCTTGTTGCCGAAGCGGAGGCCCTTGCTAGCAGTGCAGTGTGCTCCCCCTTCATCGTCCCAAGTGGTTTCGTCCCCGGCGACGATGAAGGCGACTGTGCGACGGCTTCAATTAGCGGCGGAGAAGGAGCTGGCCTTGATTGCGTTCCTCTTTTTCATCTTGAGGTCATATGTGCAAATTGTAGGGACTTGTTTGTAATCTATGTTTCTCTTGGGTCCCTTATTGTAAAATGTAATTCTGCCGCTGAGATTTAATGAAAACTCCAGGTCCTTCGGGACCATCCTCTGTTCAAAAAAAATGAATACATCCATACTAAGATAAATACTACAAGTCAACTAATTTGAACCAACGGAACAGGTCGGAACCGGCCGCACAGTGGTCTAGGAGTAGGACATTGCTGTACAGATGCATCCTAGTTCTCATGCAAAGCTCTGTCCCGGAATCTGAGACAAACATGTGTCTCACGAAGTCACGAGACCACGAGCACCGGTTTTCCGCCTACTTGCATACGCAGGTTTCACAAGGAAGTATAGGGCACTCTGATATGATGCGCGGCCGACATGGGCACGGTGCCACGGACCCCGTTATTCAACTCCACAACAGGAGAGGAATCCAATCTTGTCCTACGTTAAAGCGTACCCACTGCCATGCATAAGCATTGACATTGGTGTGCATGCCCTACGTGCGAAATCAACATCTTGCAGACGCGTTCACATCGATCATCACATGCACGCCAGTGCCTAGGCTCGTACCACGTCGTCAACACGAATTGAAGTGCCCGTGCTCCATGTTCTGTCCCCTACAAATGCAAGTGCGAGCTCTGGCTAATGTCGTTCTTATGAACTCAAAAAGTTACGGATAGATATTAAATTTTCAGAGATTGAGGTGTTGTGTTAAAGGATTGGTATTTTTTTTCCCACTTGATTCGTGTGTGTTATCCTTGCTAATCGTCTATGTATCGTCATAGTTCTATTGGATATCCCGTGTCTCTCCCGAATTACGTGGCCCGAGTGCAAAAAATATTGTGCCGCCAGGAGAACCCACCCCAAGCCATCCGGGCATGGTTCCGGCTCCGGGGAGGTTCCCGGTGAGTCTCTGTTGAGTACTGGTGAAGTTCTGACCAACTGCGGCTAGGTGTCGTGGCGACATAAGTAGCTAGCAAGGGACGAAGAGGTCAGAATGGCGCATGAGGCTTGCCCGCCTTCGAACGAGGATGTCGATGATGGGTGACTATGGTCCAACGATACCCGGGGATGGTCCATCTACGTCCCTCCACCGCTGCTGGTCCTCGGCGAGCGAGTTCAACTTGGATCTATGCATATTGTGGCACAATGGTGTTCGGCGAAGATTGTGTGGTGGATGAAGGGGGAGTAGCGGTGATGGTTCTTTTGGCGACATAAGGTAGCTTTGCTTAATCTATCATTCATGCTGTTTGTGCTTTTTCACTGTTTTGGCGGCTTTGACTTATATGTTCCTTCGTTGTAGGGCTATTGGTCAACTTATGTTGATAAATGAAATAGAAAACTTTGATGCAGAGGACGGGAGCATCCCATTTGAAAAATAATAATGTATTCAGACTGCTCCAACATTATTTACGTTTTCTTCACCGAACATGACAAAAACGGATAACATGAGTTATGAGGAAAAACATAATGATCTCGTGCACAGAGACAACAAAATATCTCCTACACACGTACATGACACTGAATCTTGAAATAAGCCCAAATCAAACCTTAAACTTATGGAGCTCAGCTAAATTGAACCCCAAACTTATAATCTCTTAAATCAGCACACCGAACTTTTAAATCCCGGTCTATTTTAAACCTTAAGTTGTTTGATTTGCAATTTTGGTGACATGGCGGGTCAAACCGGGGATAGTTGACTTAGACCTACGTGACATATCCATATGCTGACTTGGGACGCTCCCTGCTAGCCATGGCGGCCTCGAGTTTGGCCCGCAGGCGGCCATTCTCTGCCCGGAGCCTGGCCATGACGTCTCTGCACCGCCCCCTGCCCAGTCCTCTTGGCGGCGACTTCCATCGCTGTCCTTGTACTCCAGCGCTCCTGCAGCTTCTCGAATAGGGCGGAACAGGGCGACGTGC
Source organism: Poa pratensis (assembly GCA_947311845.1). Lineage (NCBI taxonomy): Eukaryota > Viridiplantae > Streptophyta > Magnoliopsida > Poales > Poaceae > Poa > Poa pratensis. Next base: position 15,539,302 of record CAMZMU010000119.1, on the reverse strand, counting down.
TCCGCCGCCTCCCAAACTCCCGCTCGCCGGAGTACCAGCACCTGCCACCACAGCAGGTGGCGCTTATTCGTGACCAATCACTAGGCTTAACGGCGACGGAGAGCCGCTTGGCCTAGAACACAGCTTCCTGAGTGCAACGAATAGGAGGGAGAGAACCAAATAATTCTTTAATTCCGGCAGCCCATTCTTGACGGTAGCGACCAGCCGAGAAGAGCGACGAATATATTAGTTGGCTCGATTTTATCCTCTACCATTGTATTGGTCACATCAAGATTCTGGTCAGTTCACCTTGTGTGCTAGCTTGCCGATTGATACCAAATCAATCAATCTATCTACTTCCTCCGTTCCGAATTAATTGACTAAGATTTAGTACATGAGTCAATTAATTCAGAACGGAGGGAGTAGGATCTAGTCGAGCTGGCTTTGCAGGGCAGTCGCTTCCTTGACGTCGCGGTAGCCGCTGCCAACGACATGCGCAGCGGCCGGCTTGCTGAGTTCGCTTTGGTCGCCGACTTTGACTTGTGACATTGGGGAATTTACAGAGATCTTACAGAGACTAGAGAACAGGATGGATATGACACGTAGCCCCGTTTTGTCGGTGAGACTAAATAGTTTTTCTGGTCGGGATTGTTTCTTTCCCGGTCCGCCAAACAGATACAAGGTTGAGATTGATCGGAATTTTAAAGTTCAGTGCGCCAATTTCTGGGATTACAAGTTCGGGGTTCAATTTAGCTGAGCCCACAAGTTCAAGTTTTGTTTTGGACTTTTTCCTTGAATCTTATACTTATTGAACTACCTTGATAAAGTCAAGCAATTTCCCAAACCCATGATCTCTGATGTTCAAACTTTACACAGGGATAAGTCCTTTCATTTGGAGTTTACCTACATCCATGAAATTTAACCAGTGCGATGAATTTACATACTTCTATACTATAAAGACCTCCAACAAATGCCGCTGCACCGGTTCTGGCTTGATGGCAACAGTGATAGAAACAAAGAAAACTTCGTAGACGAGTTGGACCGTCTCCCTCTCCCCATCTACAGTAACGAGAGGGGCGCTTTTTGCCCCGACCCGTGCGCATCAGCTCTCCACCGGCGGCTCGTCGGATTCCTCGCCCTCCGGCGGCCGCTTCGGCGGCGGGAGGGCGGGGATCCCCGGATCCAGGTATGGCTGTAGATTAGGTGTGCGTGGGTGTGTGCTTGCCGGCGCCGGCGTGGTGGAAGAGGCGGTGCTGGAGAAGCTTTGCTGGCGGTGGACTTCCCCTCCGATGGTGCGGCTCCGAGGAGCTCCGCCGCGGATCTGCCGTCGCGCCCTGGTTCGCGGCTCTCCGGAGCGCTCGACAGGGTATCCCCTTCGCCGGAGACCGCGGGATGGCGGATCCGGCGTCTGACGACCTGGAGTTGCAGTTGCGGGCGGCCAAGGTGGTTTCTTCGAGCGTTGTGCAGGGTGGAGGTGCTTGCACCGAGGAGCGTCGACTTCTTCTCCGCCTTGGGGAGCCTCCCAGTCCAAACCATCGGAGGTCGTGCGGTGAGTTTCGCCGGCGCAGCGTCGTGCTCGACGAGGAAGAAGCCAGAGCTCGGAAGGACCTCGTTGTATTTTCTTATGTTTTTTGGACTTTTCTGTAAGAAACTTGGCTGGATGTAACTGTAATTTCCCTCGCAAAAAAAAAACAGTGATAGAAACAACACGAGTACCATACATCTCCTGCATTTATTTATGAAAAGAATTCACCTGCACGATTAGCTGCACGTTACATCGCCTGCGTCGTATCGTGCAAGCACCAGCTCTAACACTAACGGGCAATATAGTAGTACTCGAACGGTTGCAACACGCAACCAATTAGGTTTTTGAACAACTACATTCAAAACGGAAATTCGCAATTACTCCCAAGTTGATATGCTCCTGCTCATTTTTTTTGAAAAATGGTAAAAACATTGAGAATCTTATTTTTTAGGAGAATATAGTACAACATTTGAAAAATCAAATCAGTGAACAAAGTGGTATTTAAAAATAGATTTTTGAGCACTGATTTTTTCGCACATCATTTTATTATGAAATTTGGCAGGTATTTATAACACTTGAATATGTTCATGACCAATTTTTTAAACAAATATAAAATATTTCACTATTTTGTAGATTTTCTAGCCAATATGCCAAAGATCCAAATTAGAAGTCGGGCAATGGAGCAACTATTTGTTGCAAATTCATGTTGGAGGTAACACAAATCCTCCCACAAGTGTCATTGTTTACTTTGAGCAAATAAATGGTCAAGGCTTTTAGTGTTCTTTTCCCAAGCATATCCAGATTGTTGTGTGGAATCTAATACATGGAGGGGCACCAAATTGTCATTGTCCCTAACCTCTTCACATACTGCCCCTAACCTCTTCACCACTGCAAGCAAGCGACCTTCTCCTTAGATCTGCGTCTGGCTCTTCCTGGTACCCTCTGATTGCAGTCCCTAGCTACCAGTTAGTGCTTAATTAAGCGCCTTTCTCTTGCCAACTTTTTGGATGGCGCCTATATCTTACTCATTTGCTTGGTTCTTGGATAGGCTTCCTCGTTTGGGTTGGCTCACATTGTCACACTTGCCATCTGCTCCAAGGAGGCTGCCAGTCTTGGCTGCTTCTCTGACTCTCGAGTGATCTCCAAGCAAGGTAGGCACCCCTGCTTCAGTGAAGTAGAAACGGAAGCTTTTGGTTCTTGGTTGGAGAAACAAATTCAGCCTCTCTGTATGATCCCCGTTGTTTTTTTCAATTCAAATTGCTGCAATATATCTTTGTATTTGGAATTGATCAACGAAGTTGTTATCTGGCAGCAGGTTGAGGGATGGGAGAGTGCGGCGGCAGCGAGTACCGGTGCTGGGAGGAGCTGCTGCCGGACGCGCTGGGGCTGGTGTTCCGCAACCTGCCGCTGCAGGAGCTGCTGACGGTGGTGCCGCGGGTATGCAAGTCGTGGGGGCGAGTGGTGGCCGGACCTTACTGCTGGCAGCAGATCGACATCGAGGAGTGGAGCCAGCAGCGGCAGAGCCGGCCGGAGCAGCTGGTCCGCATGGTGGAGATGCTCCTCCGCCGCAGCTCCGGCTCCTGCCGCCGCCTCAGCGTCTCCGGCCTCCCCTGCGACCCCCTCTTCTCCTTCATCGGCGACCAGTAAGCATTCTCTTGATTGATCAGGCTGCTAATTTTGTGACTGTGAAGTTGGAATTGACGAAATTTATTTGCTTTGCCAGTGCACGGGCTCTGAGGACGCTGGAGATCCCACGGAGCGAGATCAGCGACGCCGTGGTGGAGGCCGTGGCGCCCCGGCTGCCGAACCTCACCTTCCTGGACATCAGCAGCTGCACCAAGATCGGCGCGCGCGCGCTGGAGGCGTTCGGAACCCACTGCCGGCACCTGGTGGGGCTCCGGCGCGTGATGCACCCGATCGACGTCGCCGGGCGCAACGCGTGCCACCAGCACGACGAGGCCCGCGCCATCGCGCGCACCATGCCGCGGCTGCGCCACCTGGAGGTCGGGTACATGCTGGTCACCACGGAGGCCATCCTGGAGGTGCTGTCCCGGTGCCGCGACCTGGAGTTCGTGGACCTCCGCGGCTGCTGGGCCGTCGACGAGCGGTTCTTGCGGGAGCGGCGGCCCGGGCTCAGCTTCCTCGGTCCCGGCGTGGACGACTGCTTCGAGAACAGCTACTGGGAGGAGTGCTCCGACGATGATGAGGACGTGTACTCGTGGGAGCTCATGGACGACGACGAGTACTACGCCGTCGTCGGCAGCGACGAGGAGGAGGACGTGTGGAACGACGGGCAGGGGATCGAGAACCTGGAGGTGAGGTTCTACGCCGGCGGGTTCAGCGAGAGCTACGCCGGCTTCGACTGGCCGGCGTCACCGTGACAGACAGACCCGTAGTACGTGTTTTACAACATGAAGATGCCGAAAAATTCACCTGTATCAGTGTCATCCTACCCTGCCGTGCAGATTGCACTAGAGTACAGTACAGTGCGTACTCCAGCTTGTGATGCTTGTATTTTCGTGGTTGGAAGTATGTACTTTTAAATCAAGTGTCACGGTACAAGGATGGACTGTGTACTCCCTGCGGCCTCATCTATTGGACGACGAGACCAGTGTAGGTAGCAGAGCTGCTGTGCCAGTAGACAGACATAACCTTGATCTCGTTTACGATTTTACAGACGGTTAAAAGCGTCTCAGCTTTTATGCCGGAGCCAGATCCTACTAAAATTTTGGTCCAAAACCTGACGATATTTTCTCATCTTTTCAGAGAAAGCGTATGAATATGGGGATCCCTTCCCTCCCACGCTGGCTGGGCTTCCGTGCGTCAGATTTTGCACCGCACGGGCGGTGGATTCTGCCGCTGGTTGCGAGCAAGGGCGTTCGTTCCGGCTCCGATGCCTGCAGCTCATTATTGTAGTATCTGCTTCGAGGTATGGTCTGCTCTGGATGGATGATGATATCATCTGCTTCTGGCCAAAATATTTGATGCCCTGCACTGCGATGCTCTGCTAGTTTTGAAATGGTTGGGACAGGGATGCGTCCTAGCCCGCACACACCATTTTACTGCCACTATTATACTACGTTTGATCCTGCACCGATTCAATATCCAGTTGATCAGACAGAGGGGATTCAATGGGTCAGGGTCAGAAATTTCTCCTTGTATAGGGGGCACCCTATACAGATAGCATCTCAAGTATTTTGTACAGGTGTGCTACAGCCATGTTCTTTGGGAAACCATGACAGCGTGCAAGATCTTCCTAGATCAGGATGATCTTTTTTCAAAAGGATGCAGAAAGGGATAATAAACACCGACGTTTGGTAATCGACATTGAAGCACCGGCATTTGGATTTGTTAATCCGATTCTGTGAATGGGATGTCTGTGCTCTTTCTACTCCAAGGGAAGCCATGTTCCCGACGCTTTCGGTCGGCGTTTTTCCTTGTGTCGTCGTCCTCGCCCTCAGCTGCCCTTCTTTGTCCCCTGGCCTTTATCTACAAACTTTGCGAGATTCTCTTGTTGGAACTTGCAGTTGACAATAGTAAGCATCTCGGGTCGCTCGAGCCTATCATCGGCCGGCTCGATAGTTGCCGCTTCTGCCGTAACCACCATCATCTCTGCAGCACGTGAGCTCGTCCCGTCACAGAATCAAAGACCAACCGGCCATGCTATGTTACTGTAACAAAAGATGTCCCACCTATGCTAACGATGGATCGACATGAATGAATGGGGATTTGAGTAGTAGTTGAGCTTGGTGAGACCGGAACTGGAGAAGACGACGGACGATACAGAGAGTACCAGCACGCAATGGGGCGGCAACACCGTCGCTGTTGCTTGCTTCACTCCGCCACTGCCGTCGCTGAGTCCGATTGGATCGGACATAACACCAAGGGCGCGCTATGCAGGCCCGGACCGCCAGCTGCAGTGTGCTTAGTTTGGTTACCTGCTTTCGCTCTTGGCCTATATAGCGCGCTTCTCAAAGCACCTTCGGACCAGACCTTGCAGGAACGGTCGAATCGGCCGTTTACAGACGGCCATGCCCCGAAGATGCAAAAAGCACTGATACGCGTGCAAGCTCGTTGCATGGCGTTGCTTCCCCACTCTCTTTCACTTAACCTCTTCCAATTCTTCATACACTGCTCGGATCAAAAAAGTTGTACACCCAAATGATGCGCTTTGATGCTGCGGTTCCATTCCGGCGATCAGTTCAAGCTTTCATTAATTGTGCGGTCCTAATTTCATGTTCTTGTCCGAAATGTTTTTGACCGAATTTTGCAAATCTTATTGCACACAGTTGATCGGTTTTGATTTCCTTTGAGGAGCAGTTTCACCTCGTCATGCCGCACAACTATCGTGTTGTAAGTTTTGCGTTTCAATGCTCGTATATGGGTAGATCTGAGGATGCGTATTTAGACTGTTCGTGTCACCGTCTTCTTCAACCTCTGCTCGAACTCGTCTTCGTCGAACTCTGCCATCGCCATGTAGCGTCATCAGCGTCGAGCTCCGCCGCCGTCATGTTGTGTTGTCGTCGTCCATCTCCGCCTCCGCCATGGCGTCTCCTTGTCCAGATCCGTCGCCGACATGCCGCTGTTTGCCGCCATTGTTGAGCTGTACAAGTGTGATGGTAGGTGGTAACTTCACCCATGTGAAATTAAAAATTAGGTGAGGCTAATCAAAAGCTGCATGTAACCAAATAAAGAGGAGTTGTTTGTCCAGCCGATGCGACCAACCAAACAACTAGCCCAAGATGGCCCAGAGCCTATTTTATCTCAGCACTGCCCTCCTCAGCCTGCCTGTGACCAACCAAACAACTAGCGCAAGATGGCTCAGAGCCTGTTTTAGCTCAGCACTGCCCTCCTCAGGCTGCCCCGTCGCAGGTGAGAAAGGCATGCAGCCTACCAAACGCGCCCCAACGGAACACTGGAAAGACTCATTGTCCAAGCACAGGAAAAGAGGGGGACAAAACCTCACCTGAACAGAAGCAAGCACAGGAAAATTCCAGGAGTGAAACCATGTGTGGCCGCCTGGCTTGCAACATGCTACCTCTCAGCAACTGAACTAAAACCATGACAAAAAAATATGGAACGGAGGTCATTACCCCCTCAGGTGTAGATCGGGAAGAAATAATTATTTTTTGTCAGCTGAATCCAGTTGTAAAGAATGAATTCGTCCTAACTTTCCATATATTTGACTGCATACTTCATGAGATACGGTACACAGCTGCCGAATCGTACAAACCAATATCACATGGTTCTGGTATGACGTTAAGGTTTCAGATTATGCAAGCCAACGGTGCAAATTCACCTTACAAGAATAGGATAGCAGCAGCATTCAGTATCAACTTAAAATAGCAGCATTCCGAATTATTCCATGGATCAGCTATTGTTCGCAGTGCGCTCAACTTCGTAAAACCCAGTACTTTAAAAGTAGGGCCTGTAGCGCGTTGGCCGACGGAATCTGGGAACTTTCCTGAAAGAGTACAAAGAAGACAGATGTTAGTAGAAGGGAACACACAGCAATAGACATCCACCGGTACAAAAGCTGCAGGACTCACCCATAACCGTACGGGGGGGGGGGGGGGGGGGGGGAATACGGTGACCCATACGACCTGTAAGGGTAACCATGGTAGGGGTTAAACGCTCCGCGGGGTGGACGCTGCTTCATCACAGGGACATTGGTCCTCTTTGGTGAAACCTGATGAGCACAGCGTGAAGGTTTGAGTTTGATTCGAGGGCAAGACAGTGCTCAAAGGACTAGGTACTGGAAACTCTAATCAGTTGAGTATTTCTAACCTTGATCTGACGACCATGCAATTCAGATTCATTCAAATTAAGAGCCTCCTGGACAGCTTCTTGTTCAAGAAATTCCACGTAAGCAAAGCCTTTTGGTTGTCCAAACTTGTCAGTCAAGATTGTCACTCTGTTGACAGTCCCACAAGCTTGAAAATGCTGCTGCACTTCCTCTGGCGTACATGCATAATCAACCTGCAGTACATGATTATGTCAGAAAAACGAACTTCCACTGAATGGACATGAGAGATGAAACAACGGATATTCAGCTCTATAAATAACTCATACAAGAGTCTACTCCAGATCGATTTACCATGCTTGCGCTTGTGGAATTGAAAATAACCCAAGGTTATAAAAAGCGCGCTTAAGCTCGCTTAGGCGCTGAGCGGAGCAAAACACCTAGCGCTCAACTGCGCTTAAATGTGCGCTTAGCGCTTTAATCCTTTAGAAAAGAGAAAAGCGGAGAGAAAACGCTCAATTAGCGCCTAGTGCTTAATAGAACCTTGAAATAATCATATAGTTACAAACGGCTATTCCAGCCACTATACAAATATTGCTGGATTTTTGGTTGCCACACAAGGCGTAACCAAGTGGACGTTATTGTTTACTATATTTATTTAAAATAAAGTAGTACCCAGTAGAAAACTAGAAATAATGAAATATTGCATATGCATAGGGAAATAGGGAAATTATTCAGTTGTAAAAAAGTATGATTCGTGCGATGAAAGGTTTGTTGGAAAATAATGAGGCTTATAATCTGATAATGAAACAAAAAATATTGACAAACATAATATATTACATACCTAAAGTAATTGTGTGATTGTGTCTGATGTGGTGGGTGACAAATGGAAAAGTTGGAAGCTAAGAAGGGTGTGGAAAGAAAAGCTGGAATCCATGTTTAAAAGGATAAACTTGTGTATGCTAGATGCAGTACCGAGAATCTTTTGTACATTTACAGTCCACTGTCGATACATTCAAGAAAAGTAGTTCAAGGGAAGTTCCGTTCAAAACCAAAGTATCTTTAATCTTTTATCAAACCTTCCAAGGATTTTCAAGATGAGAAGGAGAACTTAATACTCTCTAAAATAAATACCAAGTTAATACCATCAATAGCATTAGAGTAAAAAAAAATCTGTGGTTCTACATATCACCATATGTGCAGTATACATTATCCGCAGCTGTACTTGCATTTAGAGTTAATTATCCTTTGAAAACCAATGACACACACACACTTAAGCAAAGGCGTGCTTAGTTAAGGATCAATGATAAGTTGGCCATGATGAGAGGGAAAAGGAGCAGGATCAAAATGGGTTTGGTAGCACAGTAGCACACAGTTAAAAGATGGAGATGGAAGAGCAAAAGAAACGTCAACACAAGGCTCTCTTCTGATGGTACACTTACATGTCATATCTATGCACCATTCAGGTGACTCTCATTTGGAAAACGAGAATGGGGATTCACTTATTGGCATTGTGAGCTGACACCATACGATCGATCATTCGCACGGCACAGGGTCCAAGTCCCCATCAGAGGCGTTGTCTTGTGTTTGCTGAACAGAAGCTTGCACACCTCCGCTCCCATCAACGTTTCGATCTGATTCTTTTCGATCTTGCTAGGTGAAACTGTCAAAAGGAACATGCATGCTAGGTGCCTCGCCGACGAACCAAAGCCCAAAGGTTGTTTAGCCTAAATTTGTCAACGGATATGAGCCCAGGCTTTCAAAACGAGAGCCATGTTTCCCTGCACTGCAGGTTCAGGCTACGCTTTGAGCTGTCGTCGTAGAAGCCCAGGAGAAGAAAACCGCCGGGAGGACGAGCGACGCACCAGACGGCAGAGCATGCGAGCGAGGGTACCTGGGGCGTGTTTGGTTGCTCACATCCAAAATGGCCTTCCGTCTCTGTGGCCCTGGCGGGTCTGAATCAGGTGAAACACGCGCTGATCAAAGTTCTGCAGCCCGTTTGATTGCATGTATATCGTCTTTTTTGTCTATTTATTTTGTATGTTCGGGTTTGTTTGCCAGCACTCTTGGATGTGGGTTGTTTAGCTGTAAATCACGGATGTTTGGTTGCATGCAAGTTTAGTGTTATGTTCACCACTTTCAAAACTGGTCATGTTACCACCCCTAACTGACAAGGTGGGATAGATCGGAACTTACCATGAGTGTTGCCGATGGTGCACGCGGTGGAAGGGGCAAACTCGACGCCGGCGGTGCAGGAGATGAAGGGGTGGATGTGGTGCCCAAGGTCCGGAGCAGGCGGGCATGGTTACTGACACCAGTGACGACGCGTGCATTGGTGTCACCAATCCAGTCGGCGCCGCCGCACGCATGGCAGGAGCGGAAGGCGCGAGCGTCGTGGATGGCCCCTCTATCGACACGGCGGCCGTTGCGGCGACCGATGATGGCCCCCGGTGACAGATGTGGGAGGGTGTGTGAAAGTGCCTTCGGAGCTCCTCCGTTGACATCTGCTTGCGGAAGACGTTGGTCACCCACCGGGATGTCCGGGAACGAGGGTCAGCCATTCCGAGGGGCGGTGAGGCCGAGAGGTTGAGACAAGGGAGAGAGTGGGCGGTGACATGATTGGGTAGTGAGGAGTTAACGTGAAGCGTCGCGTCTCTCGCGCGTCCCAACGCGGGCGACTGATTCGGCCCTTCCTCCACAACCAGGTCTAGCTGATTTAGGATGACTCCAACGGGCCGACGCATCGAGTCCGCGTCGGTCCGTTCCTATCTGCGAGGGGCAAAAAGACGGCCCAACGGGGTGACGCAAACGGACCGCGCGTCGCTTTTTGATCCGCCGCGCGTCCGCCCCGACGCATCCCTGGCCCAAATTTGGGCAGCCGATGCGTCGGGGCGGACGCGCGGCGGAGAGAAAACGCGTCCGCGCGCCCACACGTCGTGTCCGCCCCATCCCCACCTGGCAGCGACCCCGCGCCGGTCAGCCTCCCCTGGCCCAGTCCTTTTTAATGCCAGGGGATAGGGACGGACAGCCCCCACCCACCCTCTTCACTCCCCACGCCGCTCCCTCTCCGCCGACCAAACTCCAAACCCTAGCCCTCCCGCCGCCCAGCTCGCCGAAATGCCGCTCCGGTGGCCTGGTTTCGGAAAGGGCAAGAACGACCACGAGGCGGGGTCCTCGGGTGGTTCCAGCTTGCGCTGCCGCCGCCGCATGCGCACGCCATCCCCAACCCCAACCCCATCTCCTTCCCCACCCCGTGCGCCGGCGCCGCTCCCCGCCGCAGTCTTCCAGTTCGCGCCGCCGGGCGCGGCGTTGCGCGAGCGCGTCTACGTGCGCAAGGAGGACTGCGAGTGGTACTGGAAGCACGCCACCCCGCTGCCGTGGCCAGATGTCAAGCTCCCTGAGCACTGGCATCTGAACCCGCAGCGGATCCCCGTGCCCCCGATGCCGGCGAGCAAGCGGGCACGGGATGAGGAGATCGCGCGGCGCCGCCGCCGCCTCCCCCGCGAACTCCGCGCCGACCCCGCCTACGCGGCCACTTCCTCCAACTGGGGGCAGTGGTTCGACGACGAGCACGACCTGCGGCGGCAGGCGTACTACACCATGCCGCCTAGGCGGCCAACTGGCCAATGGTCTCCGCCACCGCACACACGGCGCCGCGACGCGCCGCCGATGACGCGCCAGATGCGGATTGGGTCTCCGCCACCGCCCCCGACGCGCGTGAAGACAGAGCTCACCAAGGAGGAAGAGTGGGAGGCCGTGAGGGAGGCCTCCCTCATGCAGATGGCGGAGGACGAGACGCGGCGCTGGGCCATGGTCCTCGCCGACGTCGACCAGGAGCAAGCAGCGGCGGCGGAGGCGCAGCAGGCGGCTGTCTTGGAGCCCCAGGCGCCCTGGTACGAGGCCATGGAGGTGGACCTGCCACCGCTGCCAGCCGGCCTTCTAGGGCAGCGCTGTGTCTTCAACGACGGCGCTTGGGAGGTCGAGCGCGCCGCCCGTCGCAGAGGAGGCGCAAGAGCAGCCGGGCACGCCGCCGGCCGCCGTCCCACAGCGAGGAGGACTACCGGCGCACCTGTGGAAGGAGCCGGTGTACATCATCCTCGACGGGGATGACGACGACAAGAAGAAGAAGTAGAAGCCCGCGAAGGACAAAAAATATTAGGCTCTTTAAATATTTTTATTTTTAAAAATATTTTGTAAAAATGCCGTTTGTGCCCCACCTCCCCTATATATGAATGAAAAAAGGCCAATATAGGGCCTGGTTAGTTGGAAAAAAAATATCAGGGCGGACCGTTGGGCGCACGGGCACCAAGGGTGAACAGGGGAGGACTGACCCTGTCCTTTTGACGACGCAAACGGACCAAACGCGCATCCGTTTGCGTCGGCCCGTTGGAGTCCTTAAGGTTCGTACCGATGCGCAAGGATTTTTTAATCATAGCACTTGATTGAGGAGCTCGTGGCTACTAAACACGCCCCTGATGAAGCCGAGTGGATGGCCTGTAGTTGAACAGCCATTTATTCCCCTGGCCACCTGCAGGAGCATTATCCTGCATATGTGCAGTGCCCAGTGCAGGGTACACCTCACCACAGTGCGGAAGCAACCATAAATGAAAAGGTCGAAGGCATCTCTCTGCCTACACAGAAGCGTGTGCGTGTACGTCCACGCCTAGCTCGGCCGTATTCCTCACAGAGTCACAGGTCGCACGTCGCAGATACATCGGTCGAATAGCGCCACCAGCGCCTGCCAGTGCTTGATCGAAAGGTAAAATCAGTGTCCTATGTACGGTCGATCATGAAGACACACACAACTGATTTCTTGCTATGTTTCGTGTTTGAGTTTTTCTTGTCGATAGACTGAAGATGTCTGTCTCTAAAGTGTGAAAAATGTTGAATGGTTTCCTACTGAATTTGTTGTTGTTATGAATTCTACTTGTATGAATGCTATCTGGTTGATGTGGGTGCAAGATTTCAGTCTTACTGTGTTTGCTTTCATTTAGTTAACCAGAAATGGATTTTGCCCCCAACTTATTCGTTCCGCGGTTTAAAATAAGCGTTGCTCTTGTCCTCCGAATCAGGCTGTTAATTTTGCGTTTTGCGTATGCTGATTGATAGCATTTTTTTGTACATATGTAAATAAAGTGATATATGAACCAGGCACGCTGCGGTTTTTACATGCAATGCATCAGCTGTTGTGTATGCAGGATGAACCAAGCACGAATTGTTGCACAACAAGCCACACAAGACTGAGATTTTTTATATACGTCAATCGATACTGATGGTTCAAGCCACCCAAAGCATGCGAGCACACAACACAAAGATAAAAATACAAATGCTCCAAACACAAAACTCCTACGTCTCCGACACCTTCCCCGCAGAATAGTCACACCCATTGCCGGTGGTAACTCGAGAGAAACACATCGGCAAAGGAAGCAAACACGAGCGCACAAACATGATGACATGACAATACACCGAGAGTCATCCATCAAGCAACGTAGACGCTTTTCTTGTAGCGTCACTCTTCTTACTTCTACACTTGTTTGATCTCTCGTTCATCTTGCTCTTATCCCTCTTAGCATTTTCCTTCAATAGAGAACCAATCGTCTTGTTGGATCCAGGGTTAGCAGCTGCGAGAGTAGCGAACAATCGCAAATTTCCTTGATGACGAGAGACCCAGACACTCTGGATATAGCAACCACATCACCTTTAGAACCTTAGGAACCACGTGCCCGCTGGAGTAGAGATAGAGAGAGAGAGAGAGAGAGAGAGAGAGAGAGAGGCTGCACTGCCCACATCACCACTCTCCTCCAAGTCTAACAACTGGCTCAGTGGTGAAGCCACAATCGGGATGTCGAGCGAGTCCACCTTCACTTCTTCGACGAACATAGGCAAGATCGATTCCCTACATAACTCATGAATCTCGGGCATGCAACACTGGAGCCATCATCATCATCGAGGTGGCACTAGAACGAGGAGACAAACGACCATAGAGGCCCACTTTACTTTCGCCGTTGAAACAAATATCAGATGCAATCGAAGGGCGTAGCTTGGGAGCGGTGGTCTGCAACGCAGGCGCCGTCACATAGGGCCTACTAAGTGCAACGTCATCCCGCTCCAGGAAGCTCGACATCCCGATTGTGGCTTCACCACCGAGTTAGGGTGAAATTAGTCGAATCTGCAGAAGGCACTAGGGGTATTGCTCCGAGTTAGACAACAAAATTTAGGTGTAACAAACTTGGTAACTGAGAGTGTATGAAAGTGTCAATATGTAATATGTCATCAGATGCTCCTTTTCTATGTCGCTAGCTAATCCAAAATTCCAGTATGGCCAGTTGGAGCATCCGAAAGCAAACATCACAGGCAGGCAGCTGACGTACTTGGATCACCTACAGCTTACGTACATGCATTGATGCATGCTTGTGCGTGCACGCTAAACTGGTAATCATTTCGTTCGTCCAGGACCAGAAGGATGCATCAAGGAGGGTAAAAAGTGCAAGATGCACGTAGCGAGGTCTGTGAAGAGCGAAAATCCTACACCTAAGATGGAGTATATTTTTAATCAAAATTCAACATTAATTTTGACCATGCTTATTAAATATTTACAAGATTTATAAACAAGATTTTTTGGTGGATCTATTAATACTAATTTGGCATTCTAAATATTAACTTTTGTCTATATGAGGATCGGGACGAGGTACGCCCTTGGCAATCGAGAGGGGGTGATCACCTTTTTTTTTAGAAAAGGGCGCGCCCAGCCTCTGCATCAAAATGATGCATACGTCTTGCTTTATTAATTTATTCAAAGATGTCTTAACCAGTCTATTACACTCATGGATCGCAAAGGGTCGATACATGTATCAACCAACGAAAAAGTCTGAAGCAAGTAAAATTATTCATAGTTCTATTCTCCTCTCAAAACGCCAGCCCGCATGGTTGTAGAAGTCCTTGGCGGCAGACTCCAACCGGGTACATCCAGACTCCATAGCATGGCGTTGCTCCACTGGTTGGAGATAAGACCATGATCGAATCCAGTGAGTGATCAACGGAATAACCTGCAAGAAAGATTGTTTTTTTTTGGCTTGTTAAAAACAGAATCATTCTGAACATTCCACATTGCCCACAATACTGCACAGACACCTACTCGAATTGGTTTGAGCTCTGGCTTGTCAATGCCCTTTAACCAATTACCGAACAGATTTGTAATGTTTTTTGGTGGGGTAATATTAAAAGATATATGCACAATACGCCACACAATTTTAGCAAAAGGGCATTCGAAAAAAAGATGTTGTATTGTTTCTTCAGTATCGCAAAAGGAACAACACTTGTTGCCATTCCAGTTACGTTTCGCAAGATTATGCTTAGTTAAAATCACTTTTCGATAGAGAAACCACATAAAAATCTTGATCTTTAGTGGCACTTTAATTTTCCATATATACTTTTTAAGGAACTTGGTGTGGCCATTCAAATAGTCCAAATACATCGATTTAACCGTAAAAACCCCAGAGCTAGTGAGGCGCCAAACAAACCTATCTGGTTCTGTTGACAAAGTGATGTCCATTAAACGGTTGACAAGGTGCAACCATTGCTCCCACTTGTTTGCTGTAAGGGCCCTTCTAAAAGTGATATTCAAAGGCTGGGTTAAAACTTGAGCTACCGAAACTTGTTTTTGGTTAGCTATATTATACAGCAAAGGGTGTTGTTGCGCTGGGGACGAAGCACCTAACCACACATCCTCCCAGAACCTTGTGTTCATGCCATTGCCAATCACAAACGACCCTCTATTGAAAAAATCATCCTTTACTTTCATCAATCCTTTCCAAAAAGGAGAATCAGAAGGTTTAACCGTTACTTGAGATAATGTCTTAGAGTGGAGATATTTATTTGTTAACAATTCATGCCACACTCCCTGTTCATTCATCAGTTTAAATAACCATTTACTTAGCAAGCATTTATTTTTAGCTCTAGAACCTCAATTCCAAGTCCCCCCCCCCCCCTGATCTCTAGGTCTACATATGATATTCCAGTTAGTGAGACGGTATTTCTTTTTGTGACTATCGCTCTGCCAAAAGAATCTTGATCTATAAAAATCTAATCTTTTTCGTACTCCCTTTGGAATCTCAAGAAAAGATAGCATGAACATTGGTAAACTAGTGAGAACCGAGTTTATTAGAATCAGTCTATCACCATATGACAACAGTTTCCCGATCCAACTACTGAGCTTTCTCTCAAAACGATCTTCAACCGGTTTCCATTCACCATTTTTGAGTTTTCGGAAGTGAATTGGTATTCCCAAATACTTAAATGGAAAGGATCCACCTTCACAACCAAAAAGTTGTCTATATTGTTCTTCAACTGTTTTAGCTTGTCCAAAACAGTAAATCTCACTTTTATGATAGTTTATTTTCAGACCTGATAATTGTTCGAAAAAACTAAGAATTAACTTCATATTCAGAGCCTTGGCTATATCATGTTCCACAAAAATAATCGTATCATCGGCATATTGTAAAATAGAGACGCCCCCTCAACTAGATGAGGAATTAGCCCCCCTATTTGACCATCCTCCTTTCCTCGGTTGATCAAAATAGCTAGCATATCTGCCACCACATTAAACAAAATAGGAGAAAGAGGGTCCCCTTGCCTAAGACCTTTTAGAGTTTGGAAATTATGACCTATGTCATCATTTACCCTTATACCTACACTCCCACGGCTAATGAATTCTTGAATCCATTTACACCAAGTAGGACGGAAACCTTTCATATGTAAAGCTTGTAATAGAAACGGCCACTTAACCTTATCATACGCTTTTTCGAAATCAATTTTTAGAATAACTCCATCCATTTTCTTCCTATGAAGTTCATGGATAGTTTCATGTAGAACTACAACTCCCTCAAGAATATGTCGCCCTGGCATAAAAGCAGTTTGAGTTGGCCGTACTACCGTATGAGCCACTTTAGAGACTCGGTTAGTAGCCACTTTTGTGAAAACTTTAAAACTTACGTTTAGTAAGCAAATAGGCCGATACTGCTGAATTTGTGTGGCATCCTCTTTCTTAGGTAACAAAATGACCGTCCCGAAATTTAAATGGAACAATGGTAGATCTCCCTTGTGGAAAGCACCAAACATCTCCATTAAATCTTTTTTTATAATGTTCCAACATTTCTGGTAGAATTCGGCCGGGAAACCGTCCGGTCCTGGCGCTTTATTTTTTCCATTTGAAAGATCGCTTTGTGGACCTCTTGTTCTGTAAAATTGGCTTTCAAAATGTTATTCTCCTCCACCGACAGTTGTGGGATGTCATTACTTGTTGACTCATCCATTGAGAAAAAATTCTCTTTCGACGCCCCAAACAAGTTTTTATAAAATTCCGTGATATAAACTTTTAAGTTTTCTTGTCCGACAACAATACCATCATCTTGTTCAAGTTGGAAAATCCGTTTCCTTCTATGTTAGAAGTTCCCACCTTGTTAGAGCATCTCCTGTCGGGCGCCCAAATGGCCGCCCAAAGGCCTTCCGGACTGGGCCTTTGGGCGCCGTCCAGAAGGCCTGACGCATTTGGGCGCCGTCTATCCCCACTCGCGCTGCCCAAAGGTGTGTTTCTCATATGAATTCAAATATTTTGGTAAGGAAAAATCAAACATACATAAATATTTAATAGTTCAAACACATAAAATTAAGTTCTACATGATATCGAAAAACAAAATTACAGCTCAAACGTCTCCCCCTTCCTGGGCTGCCGCCGCCATGCCCCTTCGCGCCCACAAACGGTTCGCTAGATCGGCTTGGAGTTCATGATGAATAATTTCATCACGAATTTCCAAATGCATTGACATATAATCAGCGAAATCTACCGGCACGTTGTGATCAACCTGTGCATGAGGACCCTCAAAGTCATATGGCATATGATCCTGCACCGGATTATGGCGCTCACTCTCGATGATCATGTTGTGCAAAATCACACAATAGTTCATCACCTCCCACATATGCTCATTCGACCATGTCGGAGCAGGGTACCGAACGATAGCAAACATTTGCTGCAACACTCCAAATGCCCGCTCGACATCCTTTCTGGCACTCTCCTGCTCACTTGCGAAATGACAAGCTTTGTTCCCGCGAGGATTGGTGATGCTCTTCACAAATGTTGCCCACCTTGCCTAGATGCCATCGGCAAGGTAGTACCTTTCTTGTACTGGTGGTCATTGATCTCATAGTTGACAGGTGGAGCATGACCTTCAACTAGCTTCGCGAACACATGAGAGCGCTGCAACACATTAATGTCGTTGTTTGATCCTGCCGTGCCGAACAATGTGTGTCAAATCGATAGATCATGATCGGCCACAGATTCAAGAACCACACTGCAATATCCTTTGTGGCCTCCTTTGTACAATCCTTGCCAACCAAAAGGACAGTTCTTCCAGCTCCAATGCATGCAGTCTATGCTTCCAAGCATCTCAGGAAATCCTCTTGCAGCATTATGTTCCAAGATCCGAGTTGTGTCTTCTTCATTTGGTCCTCTCAAATAGGTCGGGCCATACGCACCAACCACCGCCCTACAGAACATGTGCATCGACTTGATAATTGTCGACTCTGACATCTGTAGGTACTCATCTACAACACCAGCAGGTGCTCCATATGCAAGCATTCTTATGGCTGCAGTGGACTTCTGGATTGAAGAGAAACCAATAGTTCCCATGACGTCCTTCTTCAACTTGAACCATGGATCATACTCCCTCACACCTTGCACAATCTGGTTGAACAATCCACAGTTCATCCGAAAGCGTCGACGAAAATCCTTGGCGGTGGCGACCGGAACGTCGACAAAGTTGTCAGAGACTAGCATGCAATGGCCTTCCTTTCTCTGCCTCAGCTTGCTCTTCCCCTTAAGAACGACGAGCCTCCTCGTTTTGGTGCGGCATTGGCGTTCTCGGCGGCTTGAAGTTGGAGAAGACATGTGAGAATCGCTATGTTCTCATCTTCCTCCTCGGCGATGGCGGCTTCTTCTTCCAACAGCATCACAGCCATTAACTTGTCGTCGCTATCGATCTGCAACACATGCCGGCACGTTGTGAGCAATGGTGCCGGCTGGAGTCTTCGGATAGCCGGCGGATTCAGTTCTGCAGAAAACCAGGTGTACCAGTAATCCCGCCGAACACCTTGCAGGCGGGGTGGAGAGGAGAGGCCGTCGACTCCAGCTGGAGTAGTCGAATTGCCGGCGGTGCGGCCGAGAAGCAAGGCGAGGCGAGGATGATAAGCCAACAGCGTTACCGGCGTCGAGTCGGGGGTCGGGTGGAGGCAGCGGCCGGGCTACGGGCGTTCCAGATCTTGGCGACGGCGACGAGGAAAGTGGGAGGGCGACGAGACGGAATTAGGGGGAGGAGAAAACGACGAGTCTTTTAATCCGTGTCTCACTGCCAGGCGTGGCCCGCGCGTCGAAGGCGGCCGTTTCGTTCTGTCCGGAGCCGCCCCAAGCCTCCCCAAGTTGAGGGTGTGGGCTGGGCGTGCCGGACAGAAAACTGGTCCGCGCCGGACCGAAAACGAATTTGGACGGCACGAGTGGGGGCGAAAACATGTCTTTCACGCACCAAAAGCCTTTGCGCGGCCGTTTGGGCGCCCCAACTGGAGATGCTCTTAAAAGCAAGTTATTTCCAACATAAACAGACATGCCAATGTTGATCTAGCTTTAGTTTTTGTGTCCACTACATTCAACCCTTTCCAATTAAACACATTTGGAATACTAGTGGGTGGAGGTAAATTATAGGCAAACTGAACAATAAGCCAAACTATTCAAGAATGAGAAAGAGTGAAATAAATCTCCTCTTGGCTCCTCTAAATGACAAAAACAACACTTTTTTTGACACATGTCATTGTTGTTTAGCTAAATTATCCTTAGTCAATGAGATATAAATATTTATACTTTTCACTGGAATTTTATTTTTTAAAAAAAATTAGGGTGAAAGCTTCTATATCCATTCATAAGGTGGGCATACATAATTAGGGTAGCACTTGCAAATTAATTTCTAGGGTGTACTCTAAATACTGCTCCTTCAGGAGCTTTAGGTGCAGATGTAGCAAAATATTTACTCACAGCATAAAAACAAAAATAAAACCAGCACATCAGTCGATCCAAAGAGGTGGAGTGTGAACAGAAAAAATCGATCGCTGAATAAGATACCAGTAGTTGGCGCGTCCACATCACAAGACAGAGACACCGAGCAGAGCAGGGCGTTTACGTTTAGGCTGATTCGACCATACTCTGCTGCCACAATATATTTCCTCGAGCAAACTAACAAATCTGAAAAACGGCTCCTTAATGCTGTCAGAACTCAGAACACGCCGACTCGTCATCGTTCTTCGTCGTGCATTTTAGCTAGATGTGAACTTGTGATCAAAGTTTGCGGTTTCCGAGTTCAGTATTCTACGCACGCGCCGCGTCTATGCACCATTGCTTTCAATACCCCCGGTCCTTAAAGCTCTGTCCCGGAATCTGAGACAAACATGTGTCTCACGAAGTCACGAGACCACGAGCACCGGTTTTCCGCCTACTTGCATACGCAGGTTTCACAAGGAAGTATAGGGCACTCTGATATGATGCGCGGCCGACATGGGCACGGTGCCACGGACCCCGTTATTCAACTCCACAACAGGAGAGGAATCCAATCTTGTCCTACGTTAAAGCGTACCCACTGCCATGCATAAGCATTGACATTGGTGTGCATGCCCTACGTGCGAAATCAACATCTTGCAGACGCGTTCACATCGATCATCACATGCACGCCAGTGCCTAGGCTCGTACCACGTCGTCAACACGAATTGAAGTGCCCGTGCTCCATGTTCTGTCCCCTACAAATGCAAGTGCGAGCTCTGGCTAATGCCGTTCTTTCTTATGAACTCAAAAAGTTACGGATAGATATTAAATTTTCAGAGATTGAGGTGTTGTGTTAAAGGATTGGTATTTTTTTTCCCACTTGATTCGTGTGTGTTATCCTTGCTAATCGTCTATGTATCGTCATAGTTCTATTGGATATCCGGTGTCTCTCCCGAGTGCAAAAAATATTGTGCCGCCAGGAGAACCCACCCCAAGCCATCCGGGCATGGTTCCGGCTCCGGGGAGGTTCCCGGTGAGTCTCTGTTGAGTACTGGCGAAGTTCTGACCAACTGCGGCTAGGTGTCGTGGCGACATAAGTAGCTAGCAAGGGACGAAGAGGTCAGAATGGCGCATGAGGCTTGCCCGCCTTCGAACGAGAATGTCGATGATGGGTGACTATGGTCCAACGATACCCGGGGATGGTCCATCTACGTCCCTCCACCGCTGCTGGTCCTCGGCGAGCGAGTTCAACTTGGATCTATGCATATTGTGGCACAATGGTGTTCGGCGAAGATTGTGCGGTGGATGAAGGGGGAGTAGCGGTGATGGTTCTTTTGGCGACATAAGGTAGCTTTGCTTAATCTATCATTCATGCTGTTTGTGCTTTTTCACTGTTTTGGCGGCTTTGACTTATATGTTCCTTCGTTGTAGGGCTATTGGTCAACTTATGTTGATAAATGAAATAGAAAACTTTGATGCAGAGGACGGGAGCATCCCATTTGAAAAATAATAATATATTCAGACTGCTCCAACATTATTTACATTTTCTTCACCGAACATGACAAAAACGGATAACATGAGTTATGAGGAAAAACATAATGATCTCGTGCACAGAGACAACAAAATATCTCCTACACACGTACATGACACTGAATCTTGAAAAAACCTCAAATCAAACCTTAAACTTATGGAGCTCAGCTAAATTGAACCCCAAACTTATAATCTCTTAAATCAGCACACCGAACTTTTAAATCCCGGTCTATTTTAAACCTTAAGTTGTTTGATTTGCAATTTTGGTGACATGGCGGGTCAAACCGGGGATAGTTGACTTAGACCTACGTGACATATGCATATGCTGACTTGGGACGCTCCCTGCTAGCCATGGCGGCCTCGAGTTTGGCCCGCAGGCGGCCATTCTCTGCCCGGAGCCTGGCCATGATGTCTCTGCACCGCCCCCTGCTCAGTCCTCTTGGCGGCGACTTCCATCGCTGTCCTTGTACTCCAGCGCTCCTACAGCTTCTCAAATAGGGCGGAACAGGGCGACGTGCTCCGCCGCCTCCCAAACTCCCGCTCGCCGGAGTACCAACACCTGCCACCACAGCAGGTGGCGCTTATTCGTGACCAATCACTAGGCTTAACGGCGACGGAGAGCCGCTTGGCCTAGAACAACAGCTTCCTGAGTGCAACGAATAGAAGGGAGAGCACCAAATAATTCTTTAATTCCGGCAGCCCAATCTTGACGGTGGCGACCAGCCGAGAAGAGCTACCAATATATTAGTTGGCTCGATTTTATCCTCTACCATTGTATTGGTCACATCAAGATTCTGGTCAGTTCACCTTGTGTGCTAGCTTGCCGATTGATACCAAATCAATCAATCTATCTACTTCCTCCGTTCCGAATTAATTGACTAAGATTTAGTACATGAGTCAATTAATTCAGAACGGAGGGAGTAGGATCTAGTAGAGCTGGCTTTGCAGGGCAGTCGCTTCCTTGACGTCGCGGTAGCCGCTGCCAACGACATGCGTAGCGGCCGGCTTGCTGACTTCGCTTTGGTCGCCGACTTTGACTTGTGACATTGGGGAATTTACAGAGATCTTACAGAGACTAGAGAAGAGGATGGATATGACACGTAGCCCCGTTTTGTCGGTGAGACTAAATAGTTTTCCTGGTCGGGATTGTTTCTTTCCCGGTCCGCCAAACAGATACAAGATTGAGATTGATCGGGATTTTAAAGTTCAGTGTGCCAATTTCTGGGATTATAAGTTCGGGGTTCAATTTAGCTGAGCCCACAAGTTTAAGGTTTGTTTTGGACTTTTTCCTTGAATCTTATACTTATTGAACTACCTTGATAAAGTCAAGCAATTTCCCAAACCCATGATCTCTGCTGTTCAAACTTTACACAGGGATAAGTCCTTTCATTTGGAGTTTACCTACATCCATGAAATTTAACCAGTGCGATGAATTTACATACTTCTATACTATAAAGACCTCCAACAAATGCCGCTGCACCGGTTCTGGCTTGATGGCAACAGTGATAGAAACAACACGAGTACCATACATCTCCTGCATTTATTTATGAAAAGAATTCACCTGCACGATTAGCTGCACGTTACATCGCCTGCATCGTATCGTGCAAGCAGCAGCTCTAACACTAACGGGCAATATAGTAGTACTCGTTGTCCTCTCCTTTCCCCCTCTCTGTGAACAGTGCTCTGAGGCGAGTCGAGGACGACCTAGGGTTTCCTCCGCTTCCGCCGGCGAGCCGCGGGTTCCCTCGCCCTCCGCCGGCCGCTTCGGCGGCGGGAGGGTGGGGGAACCCCGGATCTCGGCCTGTGTATAGGGATAGGGTAGGGGTAGGTTTCGTCCCGGTCGGCGGCGTTGTGGAGGCGGTGATGTCGTCGGCGTGGTGTGTGGTGTCCGTGAGCTTCCCCTTCTGCGACGGTGTCCTCTGGGGCTCCGCCGTGGCTCGCGTGTCTTTTGGTGGCCGGGAATCTGAGGATCTCTCGGTTTGTGCAATGGCCGTGCGTGGGTGTCGTGCCGAAGGCGATGTCCACGTTTTGGTCTTCTGGTCTTCTGGCTCCTTCTTCGTGATGACGAGGTTGGCTCCGTCCTCGTCGTGGAGTCTGGAAGCCCTGCTTTGCAGGTGGAGCGGCGCCAGGTCGGCGGGGAGGTGTTCTGCGCCTCCTTTTTT
Organism: Poa pratensis; assembly: GCA_947311845.1. Lineage (NCBI taxonomy): Eukaryota > Viridiplantae > Streptophyta > Magnoliopsida > Poales > Poaceae > Poa > Poa pratensis. The sequence goes on along the minus strand of CAMZMU010000119.1, from coordinate 15,516,287 downwards.
CGGCGGTCAGGTTGGTGGTGCTGCGGAGGTGGTGGAGTGGTCAGCGGTGGAGGGATCTGGTCGCTCTGGGCCAGATCGGATGCGGTTCGAGCTCAGCGTGCGTCGCCGGCCGATGTTCGTTCAGTTCGCCTCAGATCCAGTTCTCCGGAATTAGTGGATACTGCGGCTCGTCAAAGCCTTTTGGCTAGGAGTTCTTCCGTCTCCAGGGTTTGGCGTCGATGGCGGCTTCTTCACGGGCGTGCGTGCTGGTGGAGGTCCGGGTCGATGGCGTGAGGTTGAAGATGAAGATGGCCCTCTGGGTTTTCACCTCCTGTATCCGTTCCATGTGCTCTTGTATTCCTACGCGTTTGTATGTTGTATCCTTACTACTGTTTGTTGAATACAAGTTGTTACTTTCAAAAAAAAAATAGTAGTACTCGAACGGTTGCAACATGCAACCAATTAGGTTTTTGAACGACTACATTCAAAACGGAAATTCACAATTACTCCCAAGTTGATATGCTCCTGCTCATTTTTTTTGAAAAATGGTAAAAACATTTAGAATCTTATTTTTTAGGAGAATATAGTACAACATTTGAAAAATCAAATCAGTGAACAAAGTGGTATTTAAAAATAGATTTTCGAGCACTGATTTTTTCGTACATCATTTTATTATGAAATTTGGCAGGTATTTATAACACTTGAATATGTTCATGACCAATTTTTTAAAGAAATATAAAATATTTTACTATTTTGTAGATTTTCTAGCCAATATGCCAAAGATCCAAATTAGAAGTCGGGCAATGGAGCAACTATTTGTTGCAAATTCATGTTGGAGGTAACACAAATCCTCCCACAAGTGTCATTGTTTACTTTGAGCAAATAAATGGTCAAGGCTTTTAGTGTTCTTTTCCCAAGCATATCCAGATTGTTGTGTGGAATCTAATACATGGAGGGGCACCAAATTGTCATTGTCCCTAACCTCTTCACATACTGCCCCTAACCTCTTCACCACTGCAAGCAAGCGACCTTCTCCTTAGATCTGCGTCTGGCTCTTCCTGGTACCCTCTGATTGCAGTCCCTAGCTACCAGTTAGTGCTTAATTAAGCGCCTTTCTCTTGCCAACTTTTTGGATGGCGCCTATATCTTACTCATTTGCTTGGTTCTTGGATAGGCTTCCTCGTTTGGGTTGGCTCACATTGTCACACTTGCCATCTGCTCCAAGGAGGCTGCCAGTCTTGGCTGCTTCTCTGACTCTCGAGTGATCTCCAAGCAAGGTAGGCACCCCTGCTTCAGTGAAGTAGAAACGGAAGCTTTTGGTTCTTGGTTGGAGAAACAAATTCAGCCTCTCTGTATGATCCCCGTTGTTTTTTTCAATTCAAATTGCTGCAATATATCTTTGTATTTGGAATTGATCAACGAAGTTGTTATCTGGCAGCAGGTTGAGGGATGGGAGAGTGCGGCGGCAGCGAGTACCGGTGCTGGGAGGAGCTGCTGCCGGACGCGCTGGGGCTGGTGTTCCGCAACCTGCCGCTGCAGGAGGTGCTGACGGTGGTGCCGCGGGTATGCAAGTCGTGGGGGCGAGTGGTGGCCGGACCTTACTGCTGGCAGCAGATCGACATCGAGGAGTGGAGCCAGCAGCGGCAGAGCCGGCCGGAGCAGCTGGTCCGCATGGTGGAGATGCTCCTCCGCCGCAGCTCCGGCTCCTGCCGCCGCCTCAGCGTCTCCGGCCTCCCCTGCGACCCCCTCTTCTCCTTCATCGGCGACCAGTAAGCATTCTCTTGATTGATCAGGCTGCTAATTTTGTGACTGTGAAGTTGGAATTGACGAAATTTATTTGCTTTGCCAGTGCACGGGCTCTGAGGACGCTGGAGATCCCACGGAGCGAGATCAGCGACGCCGTGGTGGAGGCCGTGGCGCCCCGGCTGCCGAACCTCACCTTCCTGGACATCAGCAGCTGCACCAAGATCGGCGCGCGCGCGCTGGAGGCGTTCGGAACCCACTGCCGGCACCTGGTGGGGCTCCGGCGCGTGATGCACCCGATCGACGTCGCCGGGCGCAACGCGTGCCACCAGCACGACGAGGCCCGCGCCATCGCGCGCACCATGCCGCGGCTGCGCCACCTGGAGGTCGGGTACATGCTGGTCACCACGGAGGCCATCCTGGAGGTGCTGTCCCGGTGCCGCGACCTGGAGTTCGTGGACCTCCGCGGCTGCTGGGCCGTCGACGAGCGGTTCTTGCGGGAGCGGCGGCCCGGGCTCAGCTTCCTCGGTCCCGGCGTGGACGACTGCTTCGAGAACAGCTACTGGGAGGAGTGCTCTGTCGATGATGAGGACGTGTACTCGTAGGAGCTCATGGACGACGACGAGTACTACGCCGTGGTCGGCAGCGACGACGATGAAGACGAGGCCGTGTGGGACGACGGGCAGGGGATCGAGAACCTGGAGGTGAGGTTCTACGGCGGCGGGTTCAGCGAGAGCTACGCTGGCGTCGACTGGCCGGCGTCACCCACCGTGACAGACAGAGCCGTAGTACGTGTTTACCTTGACAAAAATGGAGAACACTAGGTACATCTGGATGTAAAATGTGGTTAAATTCAGTGTTTACGACATGAATATGGCGAAAATTCACCTGTATCACTGTCATCCTACCCTGCCGTGCAGATTGCGCTAGAGCACAGTACAGTGCGTACTCCAGCTTGTGATGCTTGTATTTTCGTGGTTGGAAGTTTGTACTTTTAAATCTAGTGTCATGGTACTAGGATGGAGCGTGTACTCCCTGCGGCCTCATCTATTGGACGACGAGACCAGTGTAGGTAGCAGAGTTGCTGTGCCAGCAGACAGAAATAACCTTGATCTCGTTTACGATTTTACATCATAGACGGTTAAAAGCGTCTCAGCTTTTATGCCGGCCGGACCACGGCGGTCGGCGGCCAACCGGAGCCAAATCCTAAGATTTTGGTCCCAAAACCAGGCGATCTTTTCTCATCTTTCCAGAGAAAGCGTAAAAATGGGGATCCCTCCCACACCAAGCGCTGGGCTGCAGATTTTGCACCGCACGGGTGGTAGATTCTGTTGGCTGGTTGCGAGCAAGGGCGCTCGTTCCCGGTTCCGATGCCTGCAGCTCATTATTGTAGTATCTGCTTCGAGGTATGGTCTGCTCGGGCAGGTCTGAGGGTATGGGTCTGCTCTGGATGGATGATGATATCCTCTGCCTCTGCCCAAAATATTTGATGCCCTGCGCTGCGATGCTTTGCTAGTTTTGAAATGGTTGGGACACGGATGCATCCTAGCCCCCACACTATTTTTTACTGCATGTTTGATCATGCCTTGATTCAGTATCCATTTGATCAGACAGAGAGCTTGCTGCGCCTGTGCTGAGTTGCTGACTCAGGATTCAATGGATCAGGGTCAGCAATTTCTCTTTGTATGTATGTTCTTTGTATCATGCTCAGGGTGATCTTTTCAAAAAGATGGGAAAGGGATAATAAACACTAGTAACATTTGGTAATCGACAGTTAAGCATCATGATTTGTTAACGCGATTCCGTGAATGGGATGTCTGTGCTCTTTCTACCGCCCCATGGAACGGAAGCCATGTTCCCGACGCTTTCGGTCGGCGTTTTTCCGTGTGTCGTCGTCCTCGCCCTCAGCTGCCCGGCTTTGTCCCCTGGCCTTTATCTACACTAGATTTCCTGGCGCGGCTTGCCGCGCGCCACCCGCCGTTGACACTGGTTTTCAGTTTGTAAAACGCTATAACAAACATTCTTAATATGACACAATTAACGCACGGCCCGTGTGTTAAAATTCAAATTTGGAAATGCCCGTCATGTTAAAATTCAAAATTAGTTACATCATTAGAAGCATCATATGATGATCACCGTCATGTAAATGTTAAATTGTGAGAGATTCTAAATGATGGACCACACATGTGGGAATCAGATGCATAATATAACTTAGTGTACATGAACCTTCATGAAACATCATCAAACAACGAACCAAAAGATCATGGCACCGAGATATTAAATGCTCAGATGGAGAGAATGTTTTTTTTTTGAGGAAATACATTTTCTGTGCGTTTTTTTTAAATGCGGGTGTATGATTAGGTAGATTTAAGTTATATTGCTTCTAAATATGTTATCTAAATTGGAATGGTTAAATATAGTTCGATTTTGTTATAATTTCCCTTTTTACCACCATATTTAGAGGAAACATATTATGGTTGTGCCTAAATATTATGTTTTACGTAATTTTGTTTCTTGGTCAGAGGAGATGTAATGTGTTAGGAACTGTTAAATTCAAAATGATATTCAGAGGAAAATAATTTAAGATTTGTTGAAATGCGCATGTAACTAAGCATTCTTTTAATTTCATTTAGTTTTTAAAGAGAGGTAAGTTTAGTCCGAGCAATTCGTAAATTGAATTGCATATTTGGAATGAGTTTATTTACATGTTATTTTGTAATATTTGTGTTTGTGCTATTTTTTATAGATTTTTTGAATTAAATTTTGATCTATGTATTTTTGTAAATTACGAATGGTTTTATTGTTTAAGATTTGTTTAAGATTTGAAACAATTTAAAATGTCGCGAAGTAGTTTTAATGGCTTTCTTTATTTTGGCATTTTTTTAATTGTAATTTGGTCTTAGTGGATTTGGAACTGTTTTTATTTGCGTTTGTGCTATTTTTTATAGATTTTTTGAATTAAATTTTGATATATGTATTTTTGTAAATTACGAATGGTTTTATTGTTTAAGATTTGTTTAAGATTTGAAACAATTTAAAATGTCGCGAAGTAGTTGCAATGGATTTCTTTATTTTGGCATTTTTTTATTGTAATTTGGTTTTAGTGGATTTGGAACTGTTTTTCATAATTTTCTGGTTTTAAAATGTGTTCTGAAAATTGTTTTTTTTTTGGAAAAGGTAGAGGGGAAAAAAAAAAAGGCCGAAAGGCCGCGCAGCGCGGTGGCCCGGCCCATCAAGCGGCCCAGCCCAGCTCAGCCGCGCGGCGACGTCAGCGGCGACGTCACCGGGGCGGTGGCTCGGCCGCGGCGGCGCGGCGGCCACCGGCGGCGAACGACGGCGTCCCAGCACGCGTGCCTGGGCGCGCTGGGTGCGCGTCGTCGCGGGGGGGTCTTTGGCGGTGGCGCTGCCCCCGTTTGGTCGCCGGAGCGGCCGTAGGGGTGGTGAAACGGCGGCGATGCTCCGCGGCGAGGCGGCGGCGATTCCGGCGAGCCCGCGGCCTCCCGGAACGCGGCGTTCGGCCAGGAGGCGGATCCGGCGACGGCGGTTCGGGTGGTGGTCTCCGGTTCGAGCGGGGAGGTCGGGAACGGCGGCGATGCGCGCCGGCGGCGACGGCGGCCTCGGGCCGTCGCGGGAGAGAGAGGAAGAGGAAGGGGAGCGTGCTCTGCGGGGACTTTTGCAAAAAAGTCCTCGAGCTTTCCGAAAATTACGATAAGGTCCTTTGCGGGCGTTTTTCTGCAAAATGTCCGCGCAGTGCATTTTTAGAGGGAGAAAGGCACCGGGGGCACGACGCTGTGTGTCCCTGTCGAGCGGGGCCGGCGTGGGACCGGCGGCGCCCTGGGCCCACAGGCAGTGACACGGAAATCGCACACCACCACGACGGACGAAAACACTGTAGCTGCACCCGCAATCGACGGCGCAGATCGCACGGCAGCTGGTGGATCCAACGGCCGGCGTGCGCTGAGCTCTGAGGAGCCTCGGTGAGGTCTCGAGGTTTACCTCTGTGGAAACTCTGCGAGATTCTCTTGTTGGAACTTGCAGTTGACAATAGAAGTATATATCGGGTCGCTCGAGCCTATCATCGACCTGCTCCATCGTTGCCGCTTCTGCCGTAACCACCATCATCTCTTTAACACGTGAGCTCGTCTCGTCACCGAATCAAAGACAAGCCGGCCATGCTAGATCACTGTAACAAAAGGTGGCCACCTATGCTAACCAAGGATCGACCTGGATGGGGATTCGAGTAGTAGTTGAGCCTGGTGAGACCGGGAGTGGAGAAGACAACGGACGATCGGAAGAGTAGCAGCACGCAACACGGCGGCGACACCGTCGCTGTTGCTTGCCTCACTAGGCCACGGGTGTCGCTGGGTCACGGAACACCAGAACGAGGGGAACAACGCCTCGCCTGACAGAAGCAAGCACAGGAAAATTCCAGGGTGAAATCATGTGTGGCCGCCTGGCCCCTGTTCCATAATTAGACTAACTGACTAAGAATTATGGAACAGAGGTCATTACCTCCTCAGGAAAAATAATGATTTTGGTCAGCTGAATCCAGTTGTAAAGAATGAATTCGTCCTAACTGTTCATATACTTGACTGCATACTTCATGAGACACAGTGCACAACTGCCAAACCAATATCACATGTTTCTGATATGATGCTAAGGGTTTGGATCATGCAAGCCAACGGTACAAATTCAACACCTTACAGGAATAGGATAGCAGGAGCATCTGCCCGGCGGATTATGTCTACTAGTCAAGTCTCAATAATATAGAGCAGCATTCAGAATTATTCCATGAATCGGCTATTGTTCGCACTGCGTTGGACTCCATAAAACCACAGTGCTTTAGAAGTAAGGCCTGTAGCGAGTTGGCCGACGGAATCTGGGAACTCTCCTGAAAGAGCGCCAAAGAAGATTGATGTCAGAAAGGAACATACAGTTGGACATCCACGCAGTTCAAAAGCTAAAAAACTCACCCATAACCGTACGGTGGGAAATACGGTGACCCGTATGATCTATAAGGGTAACCATGGTAGGGGTTAAATGCTCCGCGTGGTGGACGCTGCTTCATCCCAGGGACATTGGTCCTCTTTGGTGAAACCTGATGAGCACAGCGTGAAGGTTTCAGTTTGATTCAAGGAAAAGACACTGCTCAAAGAAGGTACTGGAAACTCGTATCTGTTGACTATTTCTTACCTTGATCTGACGACCATGCAATTCAGATTCATTCAGATTAAGAGCCTCCTGAACTGCTTCCTGCTCAAGAAATTCCACGTAAGCAAAGCCTTTTGGTTGTCCAAACTTGTCAGTCAAGATCGTCACTCTGTTGACAGTCCCACAAGCTTGAAAATGCTGCTGCACTTCCTCCGGGGTACATGCATAATCAACCTGCAGTACAAGATCAAGATTATGTCAGAAATACGAACTTTCACTGAATGGACATGAAAGATAAAACAACAGATATTCAGCTATATATATAGCTGACACGAGTCTACTCGAGATCGATTTACCATGCTTGCACATGTGGAGTTGAAAAATATCATATAGTTACAACTTACAAACAGCTATTTACAGTCGCTAGTCAATGATATATATTGCTGTTTTTTTGGTTGCTACACCAGGCCAGGGTCAAAGTAGATAAAAAATAAATGGTAACCAAGGGGAGTTTATTGTTTACTATATTTATTATTTAAGAAACAGAAGTACCCAATAAAAAACTAGAAATAATTAAATATTGCATATTTGTAGGGAAATAGAGAAATTATTAAGTCATGAAAAAAATATGATTCATGAGATGAAAGTTTCATTGGAAAATAGTGATAGCTTATATCTGAGAAATGGATTTTTTTTTTACAAACATCATATATTACATATCTATATAAAGTAATTGTGTGACTGTCTGATGTGGCGGGTGACAAATGGAAAGTTTTAAGTTAAGAAGCGTGTGGAAAGAAAAGCCAGAATACATGTTTAAGAACCTAAACTTGTGTATAGAAGATGCAATATCTAAAATATATTTTTCTCTACAGTCCACACTGCGAGACATTCAAGAAAAGTAGTTCAAGGGAAGCTCAGTAGCATTAGAGTAAAGTTTTGTATTCAGTAGCCGCCTTGCAAGGATCTTTAAGACGAGAAGGAGAACTTCCATGTTAATACTCTAAAAAAGACTACCATGTTAATACCTTCAATAGCATTAGAGTAAAGTTTTGTATTCCGCGGTTCTACATATCACCATAAGTGCAGTATACACTATCGTCAGATGTACTTGCATTTAGAGTTAATAATCCTTGAAAACCAATGACGAACGCATTTACGGTAACGCAGAAGCAAACGCGTACTTAGTTAAGGAACAATGATAAGGTGGCCCTGATGAGAGGGAAAAGGAGCAGCACCAAAATGGGTTTGGTAGCACAGTCGCATACAGTGAAAAGACGGAGGTCGAAGAGCAAAAGAAACGAGTCAACATAAGGCTCCCTTCTGATGGTACACTTACATGTCATACCTATGCACCATACAGGTGACTCATTGGAACGGTGGTTAAGAATCACAGCAGGTCCAAGTCTCAAGCTCCACTTGCAAGTGTGTACAGCAGCTTTCTATACTTCCTTGGCTTCTTCAGTGAGGCAGCCTATTCTATAATATATGAAAACTTTTTTTTTCTTTCTTTCTTTTCCTTTTTTCCCTTTTTCTTTTTCGGTTTCTTTTTCCCGCATAAAATATTTTTTTTCTTTTTTTTTGCAGGGATACCTTTTTCTTTTTCTATCTACTACTAAGCACTAATACTAAAACCAAGATGGTAGTGAATCATACGAACTTGATTTCAAAAGCCTACACCTGCGACCATCACCATTATTTAATTAATAATGCACCAGAGCATTAGCATAGAAGAGAATGCCAACATAAAGAAAATAATAGACTCTTTCTGACTATTGTAGCAAATGAGCGTGGTAAAGGCAACCAAGAAACCAGCAAGTGCAAAACTACAAATGCAAATTAAATTACGTTGTTCAGACTCCTTCAAAAAATTGTGAAGTAGATATACATATATTGCCTGCTGACAGCAAAGACAGGCAGGAATGAAGCGTTTAAAGACCACCAACCATGGCACACTAGGCCTTGCAACAATTGAAACATGTAAGAGAAGCTGATAATGAATCAGGTGTTTTGACATAGAGTATAATTTATCTAAGTTAGTGCACATGTATCAAATATCTGATGACGTTTTGGATTAACATATATTCATAAATGCACGCTCCACATTTTATTCTACATAAGATGATAAGACAACAATAAGAATACCTTGGTAACACAACTACATCTACTATAATGCAGACCCAATACTTGAAATGTGTGCAACCACGGTGCATGACGAAAGAAAGAGCTTATGAAATCTTACATTGCCAACATAAACAGAGCGAGAGTCCACTTGCTCCTTTGCCTCAGCTGCAGCTGCATTGGCATCTCCTCCTACAAAAGATAATGAGTAACCGCATAAGAGAAGTGGTTGTAGGTACAGGGTGCTAGATAATGCAAAAAAATACGCTGACAACAAACAAATTTTATTTGTGCTATAGAACCTACTGTAAGCACTAACTTGCCCATTACAAGTAACAATGCACTATAACCTAAATCAAAGGCTCATCGACACACACACAGACCAATACAAGCATAAGCATAACCATGAGAAATCACATAGAACCTTACACACTCATTTTAAAGACAGGCATAACACTTACCCCTGCCCAATAAATTACCATAATCTCTTAATATACATCCGTGCCGAAACAAATGAAACATGATGCAACTACTCAAACTATACAAGACAACACAACTACAATGAAGTTACATGTTCATTTCAAGCACTTAAGTTTATTGTTAGTAATATTATTCTGAAGTAATCACAATTCACAAGAAATAGAATCATTAGTGATAGGTGAGTATTATAAAGCGAAGAGAAAAGGGATACTATGATAGAAAATACCAACAAAAGCCAAGGGAGGAGTTCTGCGAGATTAGAGCAGTTGACAATTGATTAAGTACAAAAAATATTCTTGAAATGCATCTCCTGAGTATATAAAGAAAAGCGTACAAAAAATAAGCCTAAATGAACCAGACATGTAGACTCCAGGTCAGGACTAGATGCAGAGCAGGCAGCAAAATTGACCCAAGTTACATGTAAGTCCATATTATGCAGAATGAACTTCTAAGATAGCTAATGCATGATTGTCACCTCTGCACATTTGTACTGTATATGCAGGGGCGGACCCAGAAACAATTAGGAGTGGGGGCAAATCAGGTGACTGGGGGCAGTCTTAGTATAAATTAGCAAAATCTGAAGAAATTTATGTAAATTATGAACAAATACCATAGGGATTCAAAAAATGAGTGGAGGCCAAGGCCCCCACACTGCTACACTTGGGTCCGCCCCTGTGTATATGCAAAAGAACTAATTCACCAAACTTGCCCCAGACTACAGAACAAGTCATCAAGTAAAGAACTTTGCAGGTTCACAATTACTGATTATAATCATAAATAAATAAAAAACTTGTCAAAATTAAGGGGATCAATCGCAAGTTCGTAACTAACTTATCAAAGATCCTCATGGCCAATTCTAAGCATGAAATCATCACAACATATATCCAAATAGATTCAAAGCGCCTAAACCAACCCAAGCAAATCGCAGCTAGAACAGCCGCGCAAGCATGAAAATAGTGAACGCATCTTGTAGAAGACAACCTTGCATCTCCTTGGCGACCTTGGCCTGCATCTCGCGGAGCGCGGCGGCCTCCTCCTCCATCTCCTTGAGCCTACGCTTCATCTCATCGAGCTCCTGCAGCTGCGCCAAAGCCCCGGATCAGACCTAGCTAGGGTTAGGGTTTAGCGGGGGGACAAAGGATCCATCCAGGGGGTGGAGTGGGGTTAGGAAGGGGGACCTTCGCCGCGTCGTCTCCGGCGGCGGTCATCTCGACGTCGCCGCCTTCCATGTCGCCGTCCACGGGGATCTCCTGGCCGTACACCTCGTGCTCCTCCTCGTCCATGGCGGCGCGCTCCCCTTTTCTCTTCGATCTAAACCCAGTTCGGTGGATTTGTTTTTTTTTCTTTTGAGAAAATTACGGTGGATTTGGTATCGGGGTAGGAGACGGAGAGGGTGGGCTCAGCTATGTGTTCAGTTGGGCCAATGGGCTCTCGCATCATGGGCCGCTTGCCTGATAGCTCATTGGGCCCAACTCTTGTAGATGGGGCCGAGCATCGCCGCGAAAAGCGTCGGATGCATTCGTGCGCGTTCTGTTTCTCAAAAAACAAAAAACAATTCGTGCGCGTTCTGGAATGTTCCGATCGGAGCGGCGCCCCGACATGTTCGTGAACCTTCTGAACCCTTCTCCAAGCTCGGCCGCAGATATAAATCTCCAGAGTCTCCGGCGAACCGGGTCATTCAGCGCGCCACAGAAACTGTGCTTAACTTGATTTTCTTGCCCCCGAAACTGCAGATGTTTTCCGTGATCCGTTCAGCGCGCCACAGAGCCTGGGCCGGCTGCTGAGCCTGATGGACGACGTGGCACTGGCGTCCCGGTGTCCCGCGCGGCGGCGCCGCTGCACCGGCGCGGGTGGAACGCGAAGGAGGACGAGGAGGCGCTGCACCTGCGGGTGGACATGCCGGGCCTGGGGAAGGAGCACGTGAAGGTGTGGGCGGAGCAGAACAGCCTGGTGATCAAGGGCGAGAAGGAGTCAGGGGAGGAGGATGACGCCGCCGTTCCGAGGTACAGCGGCCGCGTGGAGCTCGCCGGGGACGTGTACCGGATGGACCAGATCAAGGCCGAGATGAAGAACGGCGTGCTCAAGGTGGTCGTGCCCAAGGTCAAGGAGGAGCAGCGCAGGGACGTCTTCCAGGTCAACGTGGATTAGTAGTGGAGTGGTTTTTTTTTTTCGAGTTCTGCGTCACTAAACCGCAGATCGATTGCCTGGTGTTAGGACCGTTATCCAATAAACATTTTCTGTCGAAGAGTGTTTTTATGTGGTAAATCGTGTTGGATGTGATGGTTTGTGAAGTGCTTTTACGATCACGAAATAAGAGATGTCGATTCTTGTTTTATTGGTGGTTTAGTAATTATCACTTTTTCATAGAGTCAAATTTTTGACTAAAGAGACCAGATACAAGAGTGAATCGTTCAAAAAAGACCACCTTGAAATATCTATAGAAATATCTATAGGTATAAAAGTGTCTGTGCGTTGCAACGGGTGACACAAGTAAAAGATGTATCACATTTTTTAATTAATTCACATTTTGTATGTATACGCATACCGCTCCTTAACATGTTGCCTCCGAGGTTTTTGGATCTAGACTCATGACACAGGTCTCCCTCAATAATTAAGGCGAGTATCCCTATATGTAATAAACAACCAGAACAAGTTAAAACTATTTTGTGACGAAAAGGATGTTTGTGCGTTGCCACAACCTATTTTTCTTTTGGCGCCACAAAGTTTGAAAAAGATGGACACATAGTATTCTTAAAAGATCAAGCCTCCACTAAAGTGTATTTTGATAAAATCTATAATTTGACGTCGATGAACATAAAATTATATTTGGTTTACTAATGTCTCTTTTCTAACGTGCTTTATTAGGTATTGTCAAAGATCAATAACTATATCATATCAAATATTTAAATGCCCGTGTGCTGCTACGGGAGTGTGAATATTATATCAAGTATTGAAAAGTGATAGACGAGAATGCAATGGGAAATCAAAAAGATTGATATCCCTAACTAAACTAAGCAAGTGAACAATGAATTTTCTATACGAACAATGAATTTTATTATCCTTTTTTATCGTAATCCATAATATGTTCTATAAATTTCAGGTAAATTTAATGATTAAATACGATCCAAATCGTACAAAATCCAGTAAGATACAAATTCATGAAGTATGCATACGTGCTACAATGAACAAAGTATAAGATAAATCGGATTAACTTGGATTCTGTGGTGCTAATGGGGTTATCTCGTAAGAAAGAAGACATAAACATGCTAAAACTCTCTAGATCCATATTCTAACAATTTAAGGACGTTGTAATTTCTACAAACTCAGAATAAACAAAGCAGGGAGTGAAATTTAATGATCAAGTAAGTTCCAAATCGAACAAAATCCTATAAGATACAAACTCATGAAGTATGCATACGTACTACATGAAGAAAGTATAAGATTCCTCAGATTAACTTGGAGTCTGTGGTGCTGATGGGGTTATCTCGTAAGAAAGAAGCAATAAACATGCTAAAACTCTCTAGATCCATATTCTAACAATTTAAGGACGTTGTAATTTCTACAAACTCAGAATAAACAAAGCAGGGAGTAAAATTTAATGATTAAGTAAGTTCCAAATCGAACAAAATCCAGTAAGATACAAACTCATGAAATCGGTAGGGGCAGGATCGATATTGCTGTGGGTGATCTTACAGGTAAACACTTAGCCGTAGTAGTATGAAATAAGTGTGTGTGATCAACCCTATCGAAGGAGGGATCCCGAATGCGATGTCTAAATGGTCGTTCTGAGCGGCGGTGAGGGCGCATTTCTGGGCAACCGGATAAAAGCTTCCAGACCAGGCCCATATGCGGTGTATGTTCGGGCCGTAAAAATTGTCAGAACAACATATCAGCCGGATTTTACCGTACCGGGTTATTTGGTGTCGGAATTTTCCATTTGTGGTGTGTGTACTTGCGGAATTGTATCATGGGTGAATAGACTGTGCAGACAATTCGTTTCAGCGTTTTACACATCATGGCTCTATTTTTTGGGGGCAAAAGGAATCACTTTCTATTAAGAAAAAAATCTTTTGCTAATTCTCGGTGAACCAAGATTTAAAAAATCAACTACGGGATTAGCACAATGCACATCCTGGATGGTGTCCAAAACGGATCCAATTTTTTACAAACTCCGGCAAGACCATGAAAAACAGCGGTACAATCCCTTGCTGTTTTCAGAAACAGATGCTCAGTAGCTCAACATACTGTTCAAAAGAGCGAGTCTGAACTTGCAATTATCTCCATCTTCAGCCTTAATTTACAAGCTGAAGAGCAGCTGCTCTGTCTTACAACTAACTGCTTCGCTACCAAAACTGTCACTCATCTATGAGTCAAGCTAGAGATTACTACTACAGCTACAGAATTCAGGCTTCGGTTTTGGCAGCAGCATTCGGCGTCCACTTCGCCATTCTGACCTCGTAGGACTCGTCCCCGGTGAACACCATGCCAGGCGTCCTGAGCGAAATCGCCGTCACCTCGCCATCGCAGCGGATCTCTCCTATCGTCTTGAAAGACGGGAGGTCGTAGACGCGGACGGCGCCGTCGTCGCACGCGACGAGCAGCACTGGGTTCCCGTCGGCGTCGTGCGTCCCGTCCATGGCGGCCACCCGCTGATTACCTTTTTCTTCTTCCCTGTGGTGGATGTAGTGCACCTTGAGCTCGGGATCGCCGCCGTCGTTGTGATCCTGCTGCTTTGATCTCCAGACCTTGACTGTGCCGTCGTCGGACAAGGAGAGCAGGAACCGGTCCCAGCACAGCAGCGCGGTGACTTTCGAAGCATGGCTGGCGGCGATACTGCAGACGCACCGGCGCGTCTCGAGGTCCCAGGCCCGGACGCTGCCGTCCGTCGCGCCAGAGTAGAGCGCGCCCCTCCCCCGCGCGAGCGACGTCACGACGTGCCGCCGTGCCCGGCCAGCGCGGCGACCTCCTCGAACCGCCGCCGCTCCCGGTCCAGCCTCCAGATGTAGATGGCGACGTCCTCCGCGCCCGCGAAGAGGTGCTCGTCGTCGTCGTCCAGCAGCGCCGTGACCTGCGTCCCAGCGGCGGGAAGACGCAGCCGGCGCTCCTCGCCGCTCCCCGTGTGCAGCGCCCTCACGGCGCCGCGCGTGCCCGCGAGCAGCCACGGGCCCACGGCGGCCAGGGCGCTCACCTCGCCGTCGTGGACCGGCGCGGCGTGGACACACTGCCCGGTGGCGCAGTCCCAGGCGCGCACCGTGCCGTCCAGGCTGGCGGAGTACAGCCTGCCAGAGCCGTCTGGCACCGCGACGCCGGTCACCGCCTTGGCATGGCCCGCGAGCCGCGCGACGCCGCGGATGCCGTCGCCGACGCACCACGCGCCTCCTCCCGCTGGTTGCTCTTCTTGGTCGTTGGGGCAGCCACGCTTCGTAGCCAGCGCGTGCTCGTCCTGCTCCGCGTGGCGCTTCGTGGGCAGAGGAACTGCGGCGGCGCTGCTGGGTTTGGAGGAAGGGTTGCGCCACGGGTTGCTGCGCTTCTTGCGGGCTACGGCCGGCGGATCGGCGTGGAGGAACCGGCCGATCAGGAGCAGTTTGCGGATTGTATTAGGAGAGTAATAATTACGACGCGAGGATGGTTTTTTTTCCACTGCGTGCGCGATGGAGGTTTAACGAAGAGGTGGGCAGTTATATTAGGAGAGTAATAATTACGACATGAGGATGATTTTTTTTCCACTGCGTGCGCGACGGAGGTTTAACGAAGAGGTGGGTAGTTATTAGAAAAGGAAACTGGGAGGCCGAAATTGATTTTTAAAAAAAGAAAATGTGGGGAGAAAACTGGAGGCTGGACGAAGGGAAATTCTTCGCTTTTAGATAGGAGAGATAAAAGCATTAATGTTTCTTGTGATACGTCATTTTTCTTTCAGATTTTATCCTCCGACCAAATCACATATTACACACATATGCCATTGAACCGTTTTGTTTTACTCCCTCCGTTCTAAATTAATTGACTTCAATTTATCCACATTTGGATGTATCTATACGCGTAACATGTCTAGATACATCCATATATGCACAAATGGAAGTTAATTAATTTGGAACGAGGGAGTACTTATTTACATGACCTGCCACCGAACATCCTGAAATTCCCCTCCAGGCTATGTGTGTGTGTGATCTGAAGTTCTGAACTAGGTTCGCCAGCGGGGTCGATGGGATGAGATGCAGTGGTCGGCGGCTGGAGGCCGGAGCGGGAAGAGCGGCGGCGACCGGCGGAGGTGCAGGTGGATGTTCTGACCTTTTTTTTGCTGTCTAAACTATTCCCCGGCGCTGAGACCGCCATCTAGCTTCTCCCTCGATGCAACCTCGCCAAATTCCGTCTCCCTGCTTGCCCCGCATTAATCTCCAGAGTCAGCTACTCTGCGCACCACCCCGATAGCTCTCCTGCACGTCGCCGGCACGGCTCCGTCCGCGGCCGCCCCCGTTTCCTCCAGCCAGCGCTCTCTCCGGTCGCCAAACGGTCGCCGTACTTCGGTCTTCGCGCCGACCTACAAGATCTGATGCTGATCTCCTGTCCGGAAGCTTCGTTCTTCTCCGACCAACTCAAGAGCTGCTGGAGTTATTGTGAGGAGGCCGTGCCGGTCGGGTCCCGTGGTGTGTATGCTGTGTGCGCACGAGTAGACTCCCGCCGCCGGCCAGTGCCCCCGTGAACGCTGCAGGCCACCGCCGTGCCGCCCCCACGTGTTGTGCCGGCCGCTGGTTTTCCTGCCTCGCTGCGCTGGTGCTCCCGCCTGGTAAATCGTCGATACGAGCGTCCAGCTGGACAGCTCCATGTCCACCGCGTCTGAATGAACTTCAAGACTCTGAACTTATTCAAGTGAGGCAGCGAGGCAACCGGCAGCAGCATGCAGTCCTGCTTTGCTTTCTGGAGTCTAGAGAGTTTCGATATTTTATTTATTTTTCTTAGTTTGTGGTCTTATGCTATATGTTTCGTTGTGTAGCCAGTGGAGTCGAGGAGAAATTCATATGCAGGACTGTAATCCGAGCAGCAGCTTTGTACAGAACACTCTATGAGGTACAATAGATTTTTATTATCACAGATCAGCTGTACAAATTGGAAAAGATTGCTCAGCTTATGACCTTTTCTCTGTGAAGTAGTACAAGTTAGCGCCATTATCTCCGAAGATAGAGCATATACGTTATGATTTGGTTGATGGCACTCAAGTGCAAACTATGCTTTCTTCAGCAAATGGAATCCAGAAGGTGAAGGTTGTCGCCATGATCGTACACTAGAAAATTGTGACGGTCATGATATTTGCTTTCCAGGTATGCTGAAAAACTTGATGACGAGTTGGAAAAGTACCATATTATGCTGATGATGCCGATGCATGTGATGCAGGCCTTCCCTGTGCAACGCACGAACACGTTTCTTAGTATTGTCGAAAAGGACCACTTTATCGTGGCGGCCTTGTCGCTAGGTGACACGTGGCATATGCCGCCATCGTGTTGGCCTGACCGAGAACATGATCGTGTGGGATCTTAACTGCATGCATGCATGCGTTTTTAATGTGAGACGGATTTCATCGCGGTGGACAGTGCCACGACCTGGCTGGCGCCATGCAATGAGGCGCCTAGCTCCACATCACGTATTTTCGTTCTGATGCTAGGAATAAAAAAAAAAAACTGTTCGCACCAACCTGCCGCCATCGGCCATGGCGGCATATGCCACGTGTTGCGTGGCGACAAGGCCGCCACGACAAGTGGTCCTTTTTGACAAGAAATTTTGGAGGTGGTCTTTCTTGATAATTCACTCGCATAGGTGGCAAAAATTCCGTAGAGTCGATAGCCTTTTCTCGGACTCTCGCGCAAATTTCATTCCGGTAACACAAAGAACCAAGGGTCCTCCTTGTAATTTTCTGAATTTCTTTTCAGCCCCTTGTACTTATGAAAAAAAAACACAAGGCCACTGGTCCAAGGACCAAGCGAGATGCAGAATCGTGGAGAGTGGAGACTGGATAGGAAATTTCTTTACTCAATGATCCGTCACACCTACCCGCGGCCGAACCTCGCCCCGCGCCCTACCGATTACGAGTTCCCGCGCTCGATTCGCTCCCTCCCCGCGCTTTTTTCACCCACACACACCGAACAGTAAGGAGAGCAGAACCAGGAGGCGGCCGAGCCTCGCATCGACGGCCACGCCGACGCCGGTGAGTTCCGCCGCGCCACCCCCTAAAAATCCTTCTTCCTCCGCTGTGTCCAGCGTCTCTCTATCTCGCTGCAACAACTGCTATCTGCCCCCCCCCCCCCGATGGCGCCTCTCCTCGCATTGCACCTCTTCTCCCCTTGCTTGTACTACTACTGCCATGGAAACAAATCTGATCCTGTCTTGCCTCTTTCAAGTCAGTTTGGTGTTGCAGATGAAGTTTCGGTAGCCAACCAGATCAAGCCCAGAGGTAGTACATTCTTTGATGTGCTACTGCTAAGATTTTTTTTTTGTTAGTAAAACCCCCCAATCTCTGTTATCTAGGCAGTATTTTTTTATTTGACACTACTGTGGGTTGATGCGAAATCACCCATTCTTTGTTATCAAGGCAATATGCACTATAACTATAAGTGATATTACTATTAGTTGATGCAAAATCCCCCATTTTTTGTTAACATTATTTTTCAACTTAACATGTACCAGCATCAGTACCAGTTGCAGGATATTGAGTATGTCCATAGTTGGATGTTGGTGCTGTAGCAATCGGAGTATGATGTGATATTTGCGGCTAGCGTAAATATGCTTCCCATATTAATTTCCTTCATATGTTGTGCTGCTTGTATGCTCTGATTGAAATATGTGCATCTACACCATGCCGAAACAATCTTTAGTTTTGCTTTCTCGTGTAGTTAAGAAAATAAAAGGAGGAACACTAGAAGGACTTTCTTGGGAGAACTTCTTTATGTAGTTATTGTTGTAACCAAGTTAGATTGGACTCTAGTAATGAGGAAACACGAGGAGACACAATGACACATACGATTAGGAAGTATTAGCTGAAAAAAAAGTATGATGGGCCTGAAGTAACATGCTATGACGAGCTGCGTTTAACTAAAAGGGAGCTGAGTGGATTGTAGGATTTCTTATAATGGGATCTTTTACATTCTAGCTCGACTTGGGGTACCGGCAGAACCTCCTTAGATGGCTCCCCTAATTCAGCCTTTGTGATATAACCGTATTGTGTGTGCGTGACTCTGTCAAGATTGACTTTTGTATTGAGGTAAAATGCATGAATGATGAGCAGTTTTAACTTGACGTGGAATGTATGGACTTATGCTGAATCATTGATCTTGTTAATAATGCTCATACACTTGCTGAATACTATTTATGTGGTATTTATTGGCGTACGTTGAAGTGAAAATCCTTTCCCATAGAATGCAATGTGTGCTAGGTTTCTTGTAACCTTTGTGTTTTAATATGCTGGTTTGCTAGTACAAAATTGACGAAGTGGTATTGGTTAGGGTTTTAGTTGGTCACTGATTTGGGGTATTGTTTTTTCGTAGTTTAATCTGCTGGTAATTTGTGGTGAATGAGGTAAGCCAAGATTGAAGCTCCCATCACAAAGTTGTGGAATAAGCCGTACACTGAAGTGAAAATCTTTTCACGTAGAATGCATTTTGTCCTAGATTTCTTGTAACCTATGTGTTTTTTCCATCTGCTTGTTTGCTCGTTTGAGTATACTGCAGTATGGGAGGGTACAAATTTGATAAAACAGTGTTGGTTAGGGTTGCAGATGGTCGCTGATTTGTAGTGTTGTTTGTCGGGGTTTAATCTGGTGGTGATTTATCTTTGAAGGACTAGTGCTTGCTGTTGCGAATGAGGGTAAGCTAAGATTGAAGCTGCCTCCGCCAGCGCTGCTGTCTACATCCGTGGTGCACAAAGCTATTTCTTGTAAAAATCCCGCAGTTTGATCCCCAGATGGATGAGGTAATTTTGCTTTTCTTGGGCAATTTCTGTATTTTGCCTGTCGGAAGTTCTCCATTGATTTGACTACTTTTGCGTGAAGATGGGAGAATCTGAAAAACTTGTGTCTGGTCCTAAACAAGAATTTAGCATGTTGGATGAGATCGTGAGGAAAACGCAGCGCTATTCGGAATTGCTCCTTGAGGATTTACTTAAAAAATCTACCATCGATGAAGCTGGCCTCACAGAAGAAGAAAAGTGGGAAAAGGAGCATGCCATTCTTTTTCCATCAATGACTGATGTACGGTTGGATCCTTGCCTGATAATGGGTGTCAAGTGGCTAATATCGCTGTGGCAAACTGGGCTAAACGGGATAATAGAGGATCAAAGCGGATATGGGGTATATCAGACACTTGCTTTTCTTGCTCATCTTAAAGAGAATGGTTTGCATGGTCCATACATGATAGTTGCGTCCGAGCAGAGGGATGCTATCCCAAAATGGTTGAGTGGGATAAGGTAAAGTTTCTAAAGTTACACTGTATTCACTGTTAGTTGATGCCTTACTTGGACATGCTTGGTTTCAGAGCATTTCCCACTTTGAAGAAACTGATCTATTTTGGAGATAAAAAGAGTCGGGCAAATATGAGGAAAGAGTTTGCGCACAAAACTGTTGGCCCTGATTTTCCGATCATATTGACCACACATCGCATGGTCCCGCCAGACAAAGAATGGCTTGGTCATTATAAGTGGAAATATGTTGTTGTGGATGAGGTAATGGAAAAAACACATGCCCAAATAGTTGTCCTCTACTGTTTCTCCCTTTTATATTTACATGCCAGTTACATCTTTTTCTAGACTCATGAAAACGTGAAGCAATGGGAATGCGAAATATCAGAGAAGTTGAAGCACGGGCCAGTGGATAATAAGCTCTTGTTGGTAAGGTCATATTCTATGAAGAACCTAGCAGAGCTGCGGTTGCTATTGAAGTTTGCTTTGCCTCATGTGCTCTCATGTCATGAGGAACTTGATTCATGGTATGGGTTACCAGTTAACACTCAAACCGCTGATCACCCTGTACCTTATGCACATTTACATGATATTATATATTCCATTCTATATTTTGTGAGCTAGAGCACTCCTTGTGTCCATCAGTTGATTCATGGTATGGGTTACCAGTTAGCAGTGTCTTTGCCATAGATACTTATAAAGTTATAATTCTAATCTGTTCCCTGTTGTGCTTGATTTCCAGTGGTGAAGAAGCTGGCTCAGTCCCAGACTGTCTACTCTGGCAGGCATGCAGTCCAAGAGAAAGGCATTCATGGAGGATACATGTTTGAAAGAGTTACCTACTTATAATTTTGAGCTTCAGGGATGGTCAGATTCATCCCTATTAAAAGTAAGACCATTATTTTGAATTGATTTGGTTCATTTCTGGATTTAGCAATTACATCAGATTCACCCGTTCAATCCTCTTTCATTCATTTCAAATACATAGCAATCACTGTTAGGGATAACACACTGTTTCTCTTATTAGGAGGACAACCATCAGACATGAATACTCAAAACAGGCTAGCGTGAACATGTGGTATGTGGAAGACAGGATTCGTAGTTAACTCACCTTGGCTAAAGATAGGAGGCGATGGCGACCAGGTCACCGGCGTGACACCCGGCTTCGTTGGTACCTCGTTCGTATGGCGGAGCTTGTGCAGGACACCCGGCGTCGTTGGCACGGCGCGACACCCAGGTTGACGACACCGAAGCGGCCAAGGACGACTGGTTGATGTATTATTTATTTTTTGATTGTTTCAGATATGGCCGTTCGTGATTAACTGATTGCGCGGGGCAGACTGTCGGCAGAACATTTGAGTTGAGCCGTCGATTTTGTGGCAGCACGATTTGTTTGGATGCCGGTCGTTGAATCATTATATGGAAAGGAATCGGTATTTGTGGGAAGTAACGCAATAACGCCGCTGATTTAATCTGTCGCTGTTTACGTTTTAGGAAATATTTCTTAATGGGCCGGCCCATATAACTCGATCGAGCAGGAAACGATCCGGCTGGTCTGCCTGGGACGTAAGAAGTAACAACTCCCACTTAAATCTTTACTATTAAAGGAGACCGTAGTTGGTGTCACACTTCGCTATAATTACACGAAGATGCCACCGCCCGATTATCTCTGGTGGATGCGCGCAAAAATATGTGGCACGCTAACAAGCTAATCTTCTTATCTTATCTTAGCAAACAAACGAGCGGGAATCTCGCCAACAGACGCGACGACCATGAGTTTGACGCCTCTCCTCGTGGCCGCCCCGCACGCCCGTTCCTCCGTCCCGGCCATTGTTTTTTCTGCTCGGCGGACATGGAAGCTGTTGGCTGTTGGCAGCACTGATAGCTCACGGGCAATGACGCCATGGACATGGACTGCTCTATCCAGCTCGGAGGATAGCGGTGTGTGGTTCGTCGTTGCACGACATGAACGCTGGGAGGCTCGTCCATGTCCACTCTATTTCGAGTTTTCGACAGATCCGAGGTTTTCGGCGAGTACGTCGTGTTTCTTGGTACGTCGCTCTCCCAATCTGTTTGATGCCTCCTCAAGCGTTGTCACATACGCACGCTCCCGACCTACGGGCTCTCGCATACACACGTTATCCAATTGCGGAAGCGCCGCCGCCGCGCCTCACGCATTGTATGACTCCGGTTGCAGCTGTCGTCGCTGTTGAAGGAGCTGGTGCCGTTCAAGGCAGCAGCTTCGGTCAACCAGGGACTGCCGCACGCCCCCTGCGATCTCTCCTCGCCGGCGTGGTTAAAACCTGAAGGAGGAGCCGTCTGTCAGTGAGCGTTCTTCTCCATCTCCCTCTCCCTTGTGGCCTTTTCCGCCCATGGAAAGCTCTCATGATACATCTCCCTTGGTTTCTCACTTCTCCCTCTCAGATCTGAGTGTTGCCTCCATGTCATCTATGAGGTCCAGAGGCACAAATTCTCCGCAGCAGGTAGTGAAGTAGAACCTCCAACCAATGGACCGTCGGTTTTGCTCAACCAGCCCTTACAATTTCTAAGAATAGAAGGAATTGCTAAGGCGGTATCCATAGCCTATAGGTGCAAAGCTTGAAACTTGTATGACTTTCTTCAATTGGTTTGGATTTGGTTTTCAGATAATTAGAAGTAAAATGGCTAACTATATTACTAATTTGCACGTGAACTGTGATCATTTTGAGTAACGAGAAGAGTATACATCTCATGATCTGGGACAATGCGTAGCTCGTCCCTGTTTACTCTGTTACCTTCCCAACCGATGAATGCTAACCACACGACACACTGAATGAGGGTGTGTACAAGACAAAGGACCCAGTAAGTCGCCCATGTTTTGGTTTAGAAAAGCACACGCCCACGTTGTCATGTCCAGCTTACTCCTCTCTTTGCTCAAGATAAGTACAACCATGAACATATTTCTGTTTGTGATCAGTGTATAATGGTTATCGAAATTCATGTTGTTGTTAAGTGCAGAAGTACAATAGCGGCAATATCACTCAAGCGCACTAGGAATGGCGCCCCTCATCCGTTTGACCAATTTCTCACGGGAGTCCACTAAAAAACTCTTACAAAAATACTCCCTTATTTTGAAATGCTCAAAACTTATATCATCCAAAAGGTACGATGCTTATCAAGCTCTCAGAAAAAATTAAATCGAATATACATGTGTTCATGCATATCCAGGCTTCAATGCTAATTTGCTAAATGAAGGCATAGGAGTTCTTTAAATCAGTACAACAAGGGAAGCTGCAGGGGTATTAGCATCAGGAGTTCCATTTTCAGTTAAGTATCATGGCAGTCTGAATCGCATGCATCACACTGTTATAATCTAGAATTCCCAGTGTACGAGTCGGAAGATAATTCACAAGGGTCGAGTATCATGGTGCATCTTGCTGATTCAAGGTATGTGAATTAAATACTATCAAGATCACATTAAGGTGTGCTAAGTTGTTTGTGATTTTCTTGACAAACTACATCTTGCAAATAGGTTCTTACTGCATTGTTAAGAAACATTCAATGTTGCTTGATATTCTTCAGGTGAGTCTATGAGACATTTTATATTGAAGTATTTTGTAGAACTTTTATGATTGCTATTTGGAATACTCCGGTGCACAATCAATGGACAGACTCATCGGTCGAGATTTTAGTAGATCCCCACACGACCACACATTTTAGGCTTACATGGCAATATAGCATGCTCCAGGCAGCCAGGGTGTGCTTAGGTGTGTCTTTATTATCTCTCCAAAGGCACTTTGTCTGCAGTTATTCCAATATAATAAGATTCATATTGCATTACAATGAGTTGTCGTGATCTGATATCCACATACCAGCACTCTGCAGCCACAAGCATTTCTCTCACCGTCGCTGGTTTCTGTTTCCTTGAGAAGTAGTATATTTTATTTGATAAGTGATACAATGTCTATTACCTAGCGAAATACAAACTGGAGATGATATATTGATCTATTGGACGTTGACACAGACAAGGTCATATGCATTATCTAGCCTTGCTATAAACATTACATTTGCCAGTTCTACACGAGTTTCTTTGTAAACTATGGTTTATTTGTAATCAGAATTCCTGGTTACAAAATGTCTAATTTTTTTCAAGTGACCACTTTTCAAGAGCTTAAGGCCCATTAGGGAACACCCATCCCCATTGAGTGCTTGAGTTTAATTTATAATATCAAACACTATATGTCCTATTTTTCCCTTCCCTATTGTTAGGTTACTGCCAGACTCGGAGCACTACAGACTGTTAACTAAGCTATCATGTAGATTTGTTTGCAAAGAAACTCAAAGAAAATCCAGGTCAATTAATTGCCAATCATATACATGCACCACAACTTTTTTTAACTAAGCTCAATGCCTGGTATTCCTTTCAAAGAGGAAATCAACAATCACTACCATGCTTCGCTTTGTCGAAGCAGTGACTAATTGACTACCGTGTTCAGATGATTCAGAGTTTAAAAATTGTGCATTTCGGAGGAGCAAACCATCACCTCAAGCATCGGAGACGAGATCCACGCATACGCCACCAAGGACTTTGTGCATATTGCATCCCTATATGAAAAATATTTTTATTATGCGTGTATGTGTTCATCCTAGATTTTTGGGTGTTTTTCAGATGTACCTTTTGATTTACGACTGATGCAAAGATGAATTGTTCTATGGTTTAAAATTGTTCTGGCATGGAGATTCTGCTTGTATTTGTTATTTAGGGGAAGTTGATTGGACCACAAATTTTTAAGAATCGTTGATAATTGATTGTATACATGCATATATCTTTCAACTGTTTCAAGGAGATCATGTGTAGAAGTTTCAGTTCCAGGTTGTACGGGGGTCTGATACACGCTCCTTTATAAGAATATAAGTATCGTGTAATAGTGGCTGCAACTCATAAGGTACATGTTATACATGTTATGTATAGTTGTGAGTTATAGTGTATCCTTAGTTAATGTCTCTATCCATATGTTTTTCATATTCCGTAGCAACGCACGGGCATTCAACTAGTAGTAAAGAAATGCCCGCGGCCGAAGCAAACATCCCTACCTCATGAACGGGGTACTGTTCGCTCGCATCCCAGACCCGCCGTCCTCTACTCACTCCGACGCTAGCTCGCTTGTCCTCTGATCCTCTCCCGCCGGCGAGCGGCGCACCGCCGCCTTCCTCGTCCATCCCGCCTCCGGATCTTCGCCTCCATCTCCTCCGTGCTGTCCCGCCCAAGCTCGTCGCCGTCTCCTCCCTGTCATCCCCACCGCGAAGCTCCTCCGGCCGTCCTCGACCGTCCCCGGCCCCCAGCTCACCTCCTCCCGCCGTCGCCCTACCAGCTCATCTCCTCCCGCCGCCCAGCTCACCTGCTCCTGCCGCCGGCCACCGGAGATTCACCCGCGGCCACGTCGGGCTGAGCATGGCGGCGTGGAGCGGGAGGGCCACCAGGGCTGAGCTCCAGCAAAAACAACCTCCACGAGCAGCTCCTCAACGCCCTCACTCGAAGAGCCACCAGATCTGGCCAGCTAGAATTAGTTTTCTTTTTCTGAATTTTATTTTTGTTGTTGCAGTCAACAGATATGACCGCTGGTCTAGCATGTACAAAACTACAGAACTACAGATACGATGTACATGATCATATTTGTGTACTCCTGAATTTTCCGCGATTTATTATGTGAAATAAGTACTTATTTTTATTTGTGTAATTGTATAGATAAGTTTTGGAAATTCCAAATTATATTAGTTCTTTGTTCTGTTTAATGTTGTATATTCCTGTTATTTCATACTGAGAGATATGATTGTACCCTTTAATCAGTAAATACGAACTCTCAGGGTATTTTAGACAATTCATCAACACACGGCTAGACAACCAGTCAAGTTGCCAAATAGTGACACTCAAAAAAGCAGCTTCCCTACACAACAGATTTCCTACACAGCACCACAGCCAGCCACAACCCAAACAAACACCCCTATGCTAGCTGCTTGACTAACTGGTGACGACTGCCAGTCGTTTGCTGGGTACTTTTTGGATGGCTTACGGCCTAGTCCTCTTTGCCAACATTGAAGACAAAAGTTCTGAATATGTGTTAACATTCGGGCAGCTTCCAGACAAATGTCCTCACATTGAGTCAAAATAAATATATTTATACTAAACTTTAATACTTGTTTACATCTCAGTTTTTCAATTCATAGTCATAGCTATTATGTTGTTACAAATTTAAACCATATTATGCAATAAAAATATTATTGTTTTAATAATCCAACTTAAAAAGGATTTTAAACTAAAGTCTCTCAAATGCGAGAAAATAATTAAAAAATCACATGTCTTCTCGGTTGAGTTTGTTTCACTTGCTTGAATACAAGGCATGCACTAGTGGGCGTATATTAACCTGCTTTGACATAGATATCTAAATTATATGCTATAGAATATCTTGATAGAGATTTCTCGTTTATGGTTAGGAATACCAAGTTAAAAAATGTCTAGAATATATATGCTATTTAATAGGATATTGCCACTAAATCAATGCATTGTTGCTATATTTTGTGGGGTCAAATGTTTCTTACATGTGATAGTGGGTTGGGTACATATCATCTCTCTACCTAAGAGAGATTAGCTAAAGTTTAGATGGTGCCAAAAGTCCACGAGCTAAGCTAACAAGACCTACATTGACCCCTTCCGAACATTTCTAATATAAACTCAGTCGAGAACCCATCCGGTCCAGATACTTTATTGTATTTCGTATGGAAGACCACTTCCTTTATCTCCTCTTAGGCAAAGGTAGTTGTGATGATGGAACTCTCGTTAGAGGTAAGTTACGGTAGTCATCATTTTTCTGCTTGAATAAAGCAATCTAACTCTGCATATGCAAGTGTCCAATGTTCCTTTAGGTTAATTTTTAGTGGACTCAAAAATATAGCTTACTTATCCCATGCAGATGGTGTAAGTCCCTACAACAGTCTTGTCTGTGATGATAGCCAGTTTGAATCTCTTATGGTGCTCGTAATGGACATGAAGAAGGATTGATTTCTCATTGAAATTGGAAACAATTACGATACCGATTGGATTTACTTGTTTAGATGTTTCCTGATTAGTAACTTGAATCCAAACTTATGATCCCAATGCTCCCATGAATGATTATGGTGCTCACATGCTCGTGGTTTTTATGATTAATGGCAATCCATACGTACTACGATCGCATTGAGTTATACTTGTAGAGCTTGTCAATAGAGATGTTAGTTTTAACTGTTCAAAAAGATTAAGCCATGACCAAGATGTTCGAGATGTGATCCAAAAAAAGTTCATGTTAGTTTTGAACATATTACAAGTAGGTAGGTATTGAAGAAGAAGATAATGTGATAATTTATGTTTATCTTCAAGACATCACTGAGGTCGGTTACCTACAAGGTTGGAGAAACCGAAATAGAGAGGAGATCTATATTATTTCTGCAATCCATTTGTACTGTTAGTGAGGGAAACTTTGGAGATCAACATCTTGGAGGCATTTGGTGTTCTCCTTATTTGTTCTTCCTGACGTACTACTCTATAACATTAGATGATTTAGTTGGATTTGAAAGCGAGAGATTCTACCACTAAGTGTGTTCTTACCATTACATCAGTCGTGCCGATTTGAATTATCCAATATAGTTCGTGGAAGTGAAGTTGAGAAGTTTTTTACCCTCGGGGGCTTGGGTGCCCTAGAGCTTGTTCCTCTACCACATTGAGTGTAAGAAATGAAGCAAAAAAAATTGAAGGATGGTACCAATAAATGAACGTGCACTAGATCAGTTTTCCTTCGCTATATACGCGCCAAATATGGTAACCGAACCAGATTTCTTTTGGTTTTAAAACTTTAAATGATTTATTTTTCAACCATAAATAAAAAATCAGATATGTTGTATGGTTGACTATGTCGCGACAAGATATTCAAAAGTAGATCCCATACTGGCATGTTTCGATAATTTTTCCTGACCCTACTTGTCATATTATAGTCACTTGGTTACCAAGCATACTCAAGTTGGTTAACTAAAACCAAATGGTTGAAAGGGCTCCTGAACTTAGCTTCTTCGGGATGTAAAGCCTTTGTTGATGGTAATGCCATATTTTAATGGCCCGAGTCCGACTCGGCCTGGCTATCGTGGCTGCTCTCTCCCGCGATGGCGGTGCACAAATAGGCGAGCCAAGAGCGCGTACGCGTGAAACCGATCTAGGGCACGAGATCGCAGGGGACGAAATCCACCTATCGACGGCCGGAGAGAAAGGTATTCCAATTCGGCAACCGAGTCCTACTCAAACTCCTCTTCGTGTCGATCGCCGTGTGACCTCCTGCCGCGCGGGTGTACAAATACGTACCCGTGCCGCGCCTGTGTTTCTCCGCACGCGCGATCGAGAGACGCAGCCGCATCACCATGGCGCGTGAGAGAGGAGAGGAGGAGCCAGCCGCCGCCATGGCGCAATTACCGGCCAATATCCCGCAGAGCGACGTCGACAGCGCCCTGAACTTCTTCGGAGTCATTAAAGAGCGGTTCGAGTCTGAACCGGAGGTTTACGAGAAGTTCATCCGCCTCTTGTTGGGCGTCAGCAGGGGCGCGATAACCGATCCCCGCAAGGCCACGGCCGACGTGTACGAGCTCCTCCATGGCCACACCGACCTCGTCCGCCGCCTCGACGACTTCTTCCCCGCACCTGAGCCCGTCTACGCGCCGCCGACGCGGCCCAAAAGGGAGCGCCGCCACACGGCCGCCGCGGCCGCCATCGACGGCAATGACGCGGGCATAAGAACAGCCTTGAAGTATCTCGAACGGGTGAAGCGCAGCCCAATCCCGGGGCTGTACGACAGGTTTCTTGCGCTGATCTTCGAGCTGGGGTCCGAAGAGACGGTGGACGCGAATCAAATCTACGAGCGAGCCCGGGCAGTCTTCGGCTCGAAGGACAGCCCTCTCCTCCGCGACTTCACAAAGTATCTCCCGGTCCCGACGGAGCGGCAGCGCGACTTGTTCTCGAGACCACGTCGCGCCAAGAAGGAGCCATCGCCGGAAGAGCAGCACCCTGCTCCGGCGCCGAAGCGCAAGACCGTCGCCGTCGCGGCCGACAACCACGCGAAGAGAGCCCGCGGCGCCGACGACAGGAAGACGACGAACCGGCGCGCCAACTCCCCCGCTGACGCCGCCCCGAAGAACAGAGGGAGAGAGGCGTGGGAGTTAGAGACCGCGTTCACGAAGCTGGTGGACACGATCAAACGCACCGAGGCGCTGCTGAGACAATACGAGCCGACGAGGAAGGACGCGCCGCCGCCGCCGCCCCGTGGCCGGCGCGCGTTCGAGGAGCTCTTCCCGCACCGCGACTGCCAGGAGGTGCTCCGGGAGATGTACCGCGATAAGCTGGCGCCGATCAGGGCGGCGCTCGAGGACGACAAGCGTACCGAGCTGGCGCTGAGGACGATACGGCGCAGGCTGGAGATGCTGGAGCGGGTGGCCGTGAAGGTGGCGATGGAGCGGCGGGATCGTGACCGCGTCGAGGCCAGGATGCAGAAGCTCGCCGTTGATCGGGTGCTGTTTCTACGCAAGAAGGCGGAGAAGCAGATGGCGAAGCAGAGCTCAGGTTCGACGGGTCCGGCTGAAGAGCGAGAGGTGTAAATATGATCAACCGGTAGTAGAGCGGCCGGTGATCTTGTGTATGCAAGTGTTTCTGTTAGTAATTTCCAATCTTTTAATCCTTATTAGTTCGTCTTTTATGATAGCAATTACCT
Source organism: Poa pratensis (assembly GCA_947311845.1). Taxonomy (NCBI): domain Eukaryota; kingdom Viridiplantae; phylum Streptophyta; class Magnoliopsida; order Poales; family Poaceae; genus Poa; species Poa pratensis. The sequence goes on along the minus strand of CAMZMU010000119.1, from coordinate 15,486,618 downwards.
CATTTAGCATAAATTATTTCAGGTTACCCGTTTAAGTGTGATCTTTGCGCTCATTTGTACCCTTCAAGCCTAATGTAGCATGACACAACTTCACCCTCTATGGTTGAAATGCTTTCAAGCCTTCTTGCTACACAAGACATATTGTCACTATTTTTTTTTTGGTTCTGTACTAGGATTTAGCTCAGCATACCATATACAATATTTCTTTAGAAGGTATAATCACTGTGCCCTTTGATGTGAACTGACTGAGTATTTCCTCTGTTCTTACTGCTGCTCCCTGATGGCTGCTGGTCTGCTGCATTTGTTAATTGGTTTAGTCTCATACTTTGGGCGGTTGAAACAAGAACGACCGGGGACTACAACAAAAAGGAAACATGTATGTGTGCAGCTCTAGGAGCATGCAGAATTTTGGATATAACAGGTCCAGGAAAGAAGGACGTGAGTTATAAGTTGATCTATACGGTAAAACAAAACTGAGAACTTGCTGTCTTTGTTCTTTCTTTATTTGTAAAGCTGGCATCCCAGCGCTTGTTTATAAGATGTGTAAGTTGTAACCCTTAGCCGGTTGTTGGCTTCGTTAATTCAAAGTCAGGCTCTTTCGAGCCTTCCGTCTAAAAAAAGAAAGAGAAACGAAGGTCAAGAGATACAAGGCAAGACTTGTGGAAAGAGGTTGTCAGACTTATGGCACTGTTTACGATGAGACCTTTACACGAGTGTCAAAAATGAGCAGCGCTATTTTACAGACATCCGAAGCATAAAATCAGTAATCACCATACTAGTTGTGTATATTGATGATTTTATCATCGGCCGAGATGGTTTGGATCTCCTCCCTCCAGGTTGACTCGGTAAAGTTGTCACTTGTCAGCTTGACAGCTTAGAGAGTTGACATGTTGCCGACTTGGGGAGTGTCCTAAGTCGAGTCATTGAGTCTGTTCCGACTCAGCAGTAGATAGACCCAGGAGACGTCAAACTTGTGGAAAGAGGTGGTCAGACTTATGGCACTGTTTACGATGAGACCTTTACACGAGTGTAAAAAATGAGCACCGCTATTTTACAGACATCCAAAGCATAAAATCACCATACTAGTTGTGTATATTGATGATTTTATCATCGGCCGAGATGGCTTGGACCTCCTCCCTCCAGGTTGACTCGGTAAAGTTGTCACTTGTCAGACAGCTCAGAGAGTTGACATGTTGCCGACTTGGGGAGTGTCCTGAGTCGAGTCTGTTCTGACTCAGAAGTAGATAGACCCAGGAGACGTCAAGTCGGGACTCCTAAGACGCACTGGTATAGTTCGTGGTTCTGAGTCAGTGGGCATCCATAGTAGATTTACGTCGTCAACGGTGGCGATGAGTCATGATGTCATAGGACCCGTCACATCAGCTCCGGCCCTATTTAAAGCATTAGAGAAGAAATGATTGAGACAAACCATTTCCCACACACTGCATCTCATTTAGACTTGATAATTTCCAGCAGTTTACAGTGTACTCAAATTGTTGTCAAAGAAGCACCAAAAATCTAGAGATGTACTAGGATACAGCAAATCACATCACCTAAGCAGCAGCGGTGCGAAACGTTTCCTCTGTCAACATCAGAAGGAAGAACCTATGACCTGCCCCCTGCAGCCATATTATCATCTCCATCCCCTCACAATTCTGTCACTTTGTTGAACCTATACGGCTATGCTTCCTCTGATTCCTTTTTATATCGTCTTCTAAAAAAACAAAGTGTCTTATAAAAAAGAAAGAGTGAGTACTTGCTAAAACATATGTGCACAAGACGGGCATGCCTATATTGAAACAATGGACAATGTGCCTTTTCCGTTTCAGTGTCTTCACATTTTATTTCCATCGTGTGAAAATGAGATCAGTAGATCTTTCTAGGCCACTATATTTCAAATACTTGTGGTTGTATGATTTTAAAAGTCAACATATCTGAACCCCAAAGGTATACAACTCAGCATATTAAAACCAGTAACGTCTATCAAAGGTACACTTTCATGTGATATACAGTGAGACACCTTGTCAGCTAGAAACCTAGAATGTAGCCACTATTTTCTTCTCTACACTATTTTCTTCTATATAAACTCCTATAGAAAATGCCCATGTGGAGAATGCATTTGCATTCAGAATTTTCAGATGGTAGGCTGTGGTTTGTCCTTCAGCTCAGCAGCCGGTACCAGAACAGCTAGCTGGTTTTGCGAGGCAGCCGGTACCAGAACAGCTAGCTTCCGGTACCAGCTCAGCGTCGCCTGCTGCTGATGATGATAGCATGCCTTCCTTCAGTCTCTGCAGCCTATAGTCGAGTCTACACACGTTCTCGATCACATCCAAGAAAGGTTGTTGGTCGGAGGGCCACCTCTCATCTTTGGGAGAAACCACCCCCTCGTCAGGATAGACATGGCGATCTGGTAGCAAGCATCATACCCAGGAAAGGATCGTCATCCAAGGCCACAGGGTCCTCCCGAGAAACAACTCCGTCATCAGTGTTGATGTTGGGATATGCTAGGATTGCTTCCAAGAAAGGATCGTCAGAGGGGCCGGTGTCCTCATGCAAGACAGCAGCTCTATCCTCGGTGATGCTGCGATCTGCTGGATGTCTAGGATGTGTGTTCGGGCAAGGCTTGTATGTAGGTGATGTACTCTCCTGAAAATATGTTAAGACTACAGTCAATCGAATGCATCTAACCAGAGTAGATTATTCCAGGTTGAGTTTGTTGTTAATTCATGTTAGATATGCAAATTACCCAATGCAATCAAACTTTTGCATTTGTACCTTGACTACACCAGTCGGATGTGAGGAGGCTCCTTTATTGCGTAGACACCTCCTCATAGTTCTACCAGTCGACTCTAACTTCGCCCTCTCAAGAATTACTGGTGGATGTGTAGGTACATTAATGTTTTCAGTCAGAGGAAGAAGGTTTGAATTATCCACTGAATCAATCTTAACTGAAGTTCCAGCTTTTTCTACACTCTTTCTCGAGCTTTTGTTGCGACCAGTAACATGACTACTTCCTTCAGCCTGCAGACAGCACTAGTGTTAGGAAAACTGCGTGTTTATTGTATGACCACAAGATCTATTAAAAATGGAACCAGCATTGTTTACTTTTCAGAAGTTATACATACGGAACTGAAACATATGTTGTGACGAAGGAAAGCAGTAGTTGAGTGATAGGTCAGGTTACGCATCTCATGACTGTATGCATTTCTGTAGTAAAATGGATCCGAAGAAATGATTTGTCATTCATGCACTTCTAACAACCTTAGATTCAAGTATGGAATGAACACCCCCACTATCATTCTCTTAAAGTAAGTCCACTTTACAACCCTAAACTAAGTTCACTTTTCAAGCTTGAACTCAAAAACGCTTTGAATTGCAACCTTGAACTATTGAGATAGTCTTTCACAAGTGGTATCAGGTGACATGGATGCCACATGCCCAACATGAAACACATCACTGGTAGAACAGAAAGACTGCAAAAAAAAGATCTCCAAAAAAGTACCGTCTAGATAATAAACTTTAACGAAAAAATTCTGCAAATGAAAGAAAAAAGAACAGAAAAATAGATTTGTTTTCTACATGGCAGCAACGTGGCATTGAGGTGGCACCAAGTCAGTCAAAATCACTTGTGAGACCACTTGTAAAAAGTGACTGTTTTGATAGTTCAAGCCTTCAAGGTCATTGCATCTCAAAATGGTTTGACAGTTCAAGGTTGAAAAATGAACATTTGCCATAGTTCAGGGTTGAAAGGTGGGCTTCTATTCATGGAGTATTTAGCACTTTGCATATAGGTGACAGCTGAAATGTTTACAAAGAGCAGGCAGAACAAAAAAATAGAGAAATATCACTAGCTGTATCAAACACAAGGGACCAAGTGAGAATGCAAGCACGTGCTAAAGAATCAATGAAACCGCCAAGAATGAATAACCATGAGTTAGAAATGCATGCCTTCCGATCTCTGAGAGCAGCACACCTTGTATTTTTGAACCACTTGTCAATCTGTAAATGGATCATACATAGGTTAGTAACACTTTTTCAAAAGCTGCTTATACTTTTTTTTACTTCAAATATGCTATGTCCATGATATTTTATAAGAAATGAGAGAGCAACCAACTATACTATGACATGAATGTTATGGGAAGCACTTGTAAAATAAGCATTATATTTTAATAAGTGTAGTGTATGTCCCAGACAGTGTCAAAGGGTGATTAACTAGCAGAATGGAACTAAGGACAATAATCATGTGTACGTAATCTGTACTCAGTAATATACAGCTGTCAGATTTATTCAATCGAACACAACAAACCTTTTCAAAAGAAATACCCAAATCTGCAGAGAGATTTTCTTTCACATCCCGAGCTGGAAGCTCATTTTCAGCAAAAACATTGCGCAGCACCTAATTTAGCAAAATTAAGGGAATATTAGAATGTGGTAAGCAAGGTTGAACGTGATGTAAACAACACATTTTCACAATTACAGGCACAATAAGCCCAATGTGAAATCTCACAGCCATCAGTTGGAGTGTAGGTTACGTGAACGTGTGTTAATTATCTACCAAATACCATGAGATGGAAATATAATCGCAGAGGACAAAAGTTTTCAGAATTCCTGTTAGTCCAGGTAAACAGTGCTGTTAATCAGCTAAAGAACATAAACTCACTATACCTCTTTTTTTAGAAAACAGGTAAGAAAACCTTACATGGCATGTGAACTACTCTCAAGAAAGAGAAAGAACACCCACTTGGAAGCACTACAAAGAAGGCACCATCAGCTATCATACAGGTGAGCCTTTTTTCCTACACGCCACTCTCGCAACCCTTGAGCCAACCTCTTGAATATGAGTCTGAACTCTATCATGTCCCTCCACAACAAGGGCAACAGATGGGAACTTAACTGCGTCTATGTGCAAATTAGACTAGGTTGCTATCTGTGTGTCGGAGGGTGAAGACAGCGGGGTGTGGACGAAGAAGGTTTGCCTATACGACGGCTGACCTGTCCTGATGGAAATGTGGTGGGTGTTATTGTCTGGTGTTTCTCCTTTTGTGAGTATTTCCGCACCGTGTAAGGGTTATTTTTACCGGTTTGCCCAAAAAATGAGATATTTGTATCAAATTGATTTCTTCTTAATTAATAGGCACAGCCCCTGCCATTTTTACCAAAACTAATTAACATCACTGTTTACCTCAACAGCCTCAGGAGGAATTCGAAAAAGTTTTCTCCTCTGCGGTTGGACTTCCTCATTTGATTTGACATCGGAGAAACCCTCGTCAGAGTTAATTCTAACACCAGCTGAATCTACTCTTCTTTTCTTTCTCCTATTAATAATACCCCAATCTTCATCTTCACTCAGCTTCTCATTCTCAGTCAGCTTTCCAAACATTTCCTGTGAAGGGTGAAAGGCAGTCAATATTCCAACCTGTTGATCCAACTTAGTGCTGTTAAATAAGTTATTCAAGGTGCAACTAATAGTCTAATACACAACACATGGCTAACTCAAAATGATGTTCCTTGATAAAATTATATGTTTTGTTTAGCGAAATACACCTCATTAAGTCTTTTATAGTCAACCTCTTTCTTTGGCCTTTGGTAGGTAAGAATGTCCGCAAAATCAACCCCAGAATCAATTCCCAAATTTGAATTGGTGTGATTGAATCCTTCAGCGTCAGTGAGATCTGCTGATATAATATCATCATTTGGAGAATCGAGTGGACTTCCTGAACAATTGGACTCATCCGATATACTTTTTTCATCACTATCTAAGCTGCTGCTCGTGATGTCATTTTCTTCAGGGTCATAGTCCTCATCACCTGAATACTCAGATAACCAATCCTCTCCTGCTCCATCCTCAGAGTCTATTTGTTCAGTTGCTTCCTTAAAAATATCCTATAGAAATCAAGTAGTGTCAAGATTGACCGAATAGGATAACATCCTTGAACCTAAAATGGATAAAAGAAGTGGATGCAAAAACAATGAAAAAGACTTACTTTCGAGGGACACGTCACTGTAAAGCTCGTTCCTAAATGTGCATTGACAGCTTCTAATAGTTTCATCTTACACAAACAGAATTTACAAAGCCATCCATTACCACCAGCAGAATGAACTGAGAGATAGCACAATGCAAAGACAGGTACAATATATAAAGTAGTTAGGACTGCAACATGTGGTAAGTCATATTAACAAATATGTAAACACATCTCAATTTACACCAAAAAACTGCAGAAGGCAACAGGAAAGTCTGTATATATATAATTATATAATTATGAGAATGGAAGGTACACCATGAATTTGTGCTATTGCAAACTAGATTATCCTGGCAAGTATTACCTGATTTCATCCTTTCATTCAATTAAAACGTGAGCAATATGAAGATTTGTATTCTTAAGCAATTTCTGCATGCTAAAAGGTTAAACAGCTTTTGTGTATTGCACAATAGCATAGACTACTCCACAGTTCAGTTTGTTTTCTAGCGTTTGAAACTCACATTCCAGAGTTATCTGATGTTATTCAACGATTGCTTCAGTCCAATGGATACAGCGCCAATGGATAAAATATGAACGCTCCCATAACCATAAAATTATTTACTAAACGTAGGCAGTGATTAACTGAGCTAGCATATGTTAGGGCGTAAGAAATTAGGACACAATATTTTGAAAATAAAACTACCTCAACTCAATGTGACAACTTATTTAATAAAGGATATTCTTGCATAAGAGATGTTGTGTAAGATACACATTGCCTTGTTAAGATTATTTGGTATTGGAAAACACAGCTTCATATTTTGAAGACGAACCCCCAAGAGGTGTTTTTTAGGTGATCAGGATGAAATTGCTAACCTTTACACCAAGCAAGGATGCATGTATGCATGTTACAAAAACATGTGCAAGCTAATAGTTTGAAAATAAAAAAGAGAAAGAATACCGACTTGTCTCTAAAGGAGGCTCCAAACATTTTTGGTGATACACCATTTTGCAGGCCCCTCCACAGAAGATAAATTTATTGTCTGGAAGTGATTCTAGAGACTTACACCTTGAACATATGGTCTAGCAAGGAGAATATTGATAATCCATCAGTTGCAAAATTGTATGGAAGTAGGCAGAATGACATTGACTTGATGATCATGATATACATACATTATCATAATTGCCAGGGTCATCTGGAGGCATCACTGAATCATCCATGTTCCCACTAGAACTATACAAATCAAGTTGATGGATAATATCACGGATAGCAATTTTGCATTTAATAATCTGTTTGGTAGCACGCTGCAGCTCCTTCTCTGGCTTTAATTTCTCTCGGCTGTTTGGAAAAGTAACCTTCAATAAATATAACTAGCACGCTCTTATTTCACTGTGAGAAACTTACAAAAGGGGAAAAGGAGGAAGGGGTCATATGTACGTATGTAACAAAAGTGAAAGTGCAAAACATATATTAGGGACCAATAATTAGACCTGTTTGGATGATTCTATCATGACAACTGAAAGGCAAATCAGACTTAGCTTACGCCACTCAGTGACAAAAGCTACTTCGGTACACTTCTACAAAAATGGGCGTGGAGTCGTGAACTAATCAAGTCCAACAGGTACTTCCCACAGATAAAGATATCAGCATTGTTATAACTAACGAGAATCTGAATTGATCAGTCATCAAAAGCCACTACCAATGAACATAGCACGGACTGTGATCCTCCTAAGAAACAAGTTGTAAGTAATTAAACTCAATGTTGAGGAAATCATTAATTGGTAACTTCTCGGTTGTCTGGTGAGTAGAGATTAATAGATGAATTGGCCAGTTACTCGTCCGACTAAATCGGCTACTTGGTGACCCTACAAGAAGCGATTAACTGACCCATTCTTCGAACACCAGTAGAAAAATTATGAGTTTTGATATGTTTTGAAAGCACAAATTCTTTTAAAAACCTCGTATATAAATTCCTGCACACAATTGTTCCAGACAAACTGGAGTAACCTAAAACCATAACATACTTACATTTGTCCATGCTGGACTCGATAAGAAAATTACCGGTAACTTTTACCTTTATATTCATTGGCTTGTAGTATAATTAGCTAGATTTAAGATGTTCCTATACCAGCGCTTGACAATAGTGAGAGAGTTTAGTGCACACCTGTGCCCATTCCAGCCATCTCCAGAGTATGCATCTAGTAAATTCTGCTCCGCTTTTATTTTGATCAGAAAATACTTTGCCCTTCTTTCCAAGCGAGTTGCCTCATCACAATTAGTATTGTGCCTTCTCCGTTTGCGGTTCCTCCTCCTAATTGGTCCTGTTGCAGATTTGCCAGTAACAACATTTGAAGCCTGCCGCTGGGACAGAGGACTACAATAATACTTGTTCTTTATATATTTTGCCAGATTAGCATTCCTGGCTGTTCTTACTGTTCTCTTGGGAGGAGAACAATGATCTGGCTTATAACTGCTGGAGGTTTTGCGGCGACTTGGTGTTTTTGGTAAAGAAGAAACCAACTCCGAAGAGGACTGTTTCTTCCGCCGTGATGATCTTCTAGGGATGGAGGATACCGACTTCTTTTCTGAAGTATTCATTGTAAGTTTTTTTTTGCGGGTAAAAGTATTCATTGTAAGTGGAGAGTATCACATCCAATTGAGACCTATTACCATAAAAATGATATGTTAATTGGAAAGTGAGTATTATATGAAACTATTTAACATATTTGGTAGTAGCAACCAATAAGAAAAATGATCTGGCTATAGTGTGTTATAAATAAATAGACATCTGTATCCAACATGCTCAGTTTCTTAATCATACATTTATTTCTACATTTTGGTGCAAACTAGATATCAAAAACTGGAAAGACAAAGAAGCACAGGGGCCAGGGCCATGGACTGGCATCAAAACGCCAAGGTGCCTAACACATGAACCTAGCCAAGCGCAACGCAAGAAGCCAGACATGGCAAGCCAAGACCATGAGCATAACATGAAAAGGCGTTTGGCTGTCTCAGCGTGAAGGTCCAAACGTCTATTTATTTTAAATACGCTATAGCCGGAGCATTTTCTTCCTGTTAGTTGTTACTACCAAATATGTTTTAAAAAATCATAAAATACTCATCGTGATATCAAAGGCTGGGCATTCCATTAGAACGAACCGATCAGTTTGGTTCTTGGGGTTTTCAAAATAGTTGTGCTCTGAAAAAGTGAGGACGATCGGTCATTTGCAACAACAAAAAAAACTAACCGAGGAGTTGGGTGGACAATTCGGTCCGATCGACGGTTAACACCCGAACTGGCCTATAGATTCGGGAAAGGAAAAAAACAGTCACATTTCTGAAACTGTTTTGGAATAAACTATGATGCACCACGGAAGAAGTAAGATCCTACAAGTAAGAATCAGATTCTACAAGCAAGAACATCACACGACCTAATCAAGATCTCACATTATCAGGAATATCCAATCACATAAAGAGCGGAAAGATGCCATCGCGATGCACTTAAATCTCGACACACGCCATTGCCACCGCGGCCCGACGGATGGAGATAAGGACCGCACCTGCCCGCCTGTATGGGCCGTCGGCTGCCCGCCAGCCGCCGCACCGCACGCCGCGGTGGAGAGGAGTGTCAGCACAGCAGCCCGCCGGTGAAGAAGGAATGTCGGCTGCCGCTCGCCGGGTGGAGAAAGAGAGCTACTGGGTTAGGCTAGGGTTAGGCTGTGGGTGGGGATCGGGGCTCGGGGAGTGGAGGCACAAGCGTGGACTTCACCGGAGAAGAAGGTGCTCGGTACTCACAGGCCCTGTTCAGTTGTGGGCTACTGGGCTGGATTACATACACACTGGGCCACGTGCACATCTATATATTCCCTATTTCGGTATCCTCTCAACAAAAAATACTTTTTTTTACAATCATATTCTATACCATATACTTTTGACAATCAATACCATCTATGTAGTGGAAAATAGTCCATGGTAGCAATAAATGAGCTGAGTACAACTATTATAAAATAGACGAGCAAATCTTTGAGCTTGAGTCAAGCCCTTTCTTCTTCCATTACACAGTACGCCTTATACTTTTAGCGTCCATGGACCTCTTTCCCGTTCCTACTACAACACAGAAATATGTAGATTATTCTCGAGTGGCATGTTTTTAGTGTCTACCTTCTATTTCTTTATTATTTGATTATCGTGTGCCCCAATAGACAGGTAAGAAGTGCAGGATTCCTCTCCGGTGGAACTGGGGCGATGGAGGGCTAGTTCCGGTGTGCGAAAATATGGTTCAGAAAAATAGGTTTGTGCGTTTGTGTGCCTAGCTACATCAGGGGCACCAATAGGATCAGTTTCTCATGTGTATTAGAAAACCATATTGTGGTTTGCACACCGGTTTTTTAGCGTGATTGTGCGAGAATAATTTTGTACTGATGGGCTTGGGGTGTCGCCTAAATAATTTTATAATGAAATATGTGTTAAGTATTTTCCAATTGAGTGAGGAGCGTTCGCTCCGATACCATGAAAGCGTAACAGGGAGGGATGATTTCGTGGATCGCACAACACAACTAGGACCGGCGTTTTCCTTTTCATTATACTAGTAAAAGGGCACGTGCAACGCGTCTACAAGATAATCATAGGTATATACATAGTATGTCTCTAAATTATTGTTCATTTGTTTTTATTATCCCCTTCTTCTCACCAACACCGACCACACATCCTGCTACCACCGCCCTGCCCTGTTGAAATCTTACCTCTGTCGGTCTATAGCCGCCCCCATGATCCTCCCAAGCTCCCATGGCCCTTTCTGCCATCTAATATCATGAAAGAAAAAACTCAAGATAGACGCATAAGGTAATGAATTTACCATCTAGGAGTTCTTAGCAGGTGAGATTTGTGGGGGTACAGGGTTGAGGTACAGCGAAAGAGGTACAACTATCATCTGTAATCCGGCCATAATCCATATGTTGCTTTTGCATTGCTGGAGTTTAATCTGCACATGGGCTTGTACAATTAAACGACAACCTATCTTTTTTTTAGATAAAGAGTGTATATTAATATCGCGGAGATACAAATTACACCCAGCCTCTGCAACAACGTAATAACCAAAGCTACTACGGATGCACACAGCCGAAAGACAATAAGAAGAAGAAATAAAAAGAAAAGTCCCGCTACAGAGTTACAGTCCTTGCAGCAGCCGCACAACCACCACCAAAACAACACCTGATGTCCAATTCTTCAAAAGCAACGCCTTCAAGAAGAACAGTGCCAGGCACAACCAATTAAGGCCAGACCTTGGGCTTTCACCCTGAAGATAGTCCTCGCTCTCAAAACAATGTCTTCAGCAAGACCACTGTCAGGCACAACCAATTAAGGCCAGACCTTGGATTTTCACCCTGAAAGGTAGGACTTCGGACTTCACGTATGTTGTCGCCCCCACTTACATGCCGCTGCTTCAAGTCATGAAACACCAAGACAATTCCTCATCGCCACCAGGAATCGAACCACCGTTACTAGTCTTCAAATCTAGGCCTCCATGTCCTTCTCCGTAGTCTGACTTCACCGGGAAACAGAAAGGCATGTCCCCAATGGCAACCGACTGCAGAGCTTCGCGACGCTTCCTCTGAAACCAAACGGTCAGAAAAAACATGGCTGCGCGCGACCGAATCCCACCCGATCCGACAATCTCCAGGCTTGATTGCCCAATGGAGTTCGCCGACGGAGCCTTCCGAAACTCGACAATCCGGCCAGATCGAAGAAACAGGTGTCAGGCAGATCTTCTTCTTGGCGCAAGAGGAACCAAAGGACCGCCGCCTTTATTGTGCAGAGCAGCAGGCCCCCACGCCGCCGTCCGCCGGCCGACCTCCTCCGGCGGAAGAGGAGGCCCGACAACGAAGAACCACGCGCGCGCGCCGTCCCGCTGGTAACAGCAAGGCCGAACACGAGCACCGCGCCGCCTCCCCACGCACCTCCGGGCGACCGACGGCCGCACCGATGATGGGTCTAGGCGGAAGCCTAGGACCTACAGCCGCCGCTCCACTACACGCACAGGACGTCCATGGTAGACGCCATGCCCGGGAGAAAGCCGCCGCCGCCGCAGACCGGGGTCGCCGCCCCGGATCCCGCTCGCAGAAGATCAACGGCGCCGTCCCCGAACGCCGCCGGTGCTCCGCCGCAGCGATGCCCCCAGCACCATAGGCGCTGGGCCCGCCGCCACCGCGGCCCTCGCCGGCGGCAGCGGCGGCAAGGGAGGTCTCCAAGTGAAGTTCTTTGGGCGACGAGGGTCTCGCCCCGGTGCCGCCTCGGGGGACAGCACGGGAGCGGAGGGGAGAGGCGGGGGAGGGGACGGGCGGCGGAGGAGAGAGGCCGGCGGCCGGACTGGTGGCGGCTAGGGTTGGGGAGCGGAGGGTTCGTGGGAGCGGAGGGAGTTGTTGTGCGGGGACTGGGTGGCAGGCCAGGTTGACGACAACCTATCTGACCTTTGCTTTCACTAGTTCAGATTTCTCTAAACAAAACACAGTTGCTATCCAAACTGACCGTATGTCAAAAAGATGTAGCTTTGTTATGCAAAATGCATTTTGAAAAATATATAATCATATCTATATTGATGTCTCCAGCTGATGAACTTGTACTATCGAATATCAAATGTGCAAAAGCAAACTATCACACACTATAGTATTCGCTATGCACGACTATGATCAACATAGTTTAATTAACACATCTCAACATGGCAATTACAAGATTGTCAATAACATCTGCATGTTCTCTAACAACCGAGATTGTATATTACTCATACTTCTACGGAGCACAGATTAAAAGAAAACAGTGTAAACTTGCAGAAGTTATAGCAATGTGAGAAGCCACAAAATTAAAGCCTTGTAAGTATACCAGGATAAGTATGTAAGCGGAATGTTAACTTCAAACACAAATAGTTGATAGTACATATATGCAATGTTCTACCAAGCAGCTACATATATTCTGCCTTTGTCTTGATTTCGAAAACTACTAAATACAACAATAAAAGGTAGCTCGCCATGTAATGCAAATTCAACATCGTTTCTTCCCTGAATGGACTGCATGATGCATCTCATACTCTTGTATTGACGGCTCAATACAACTCTCACTAACACATAAGCTCATGCCAAGTATGTAATCGCGCAATATTGTTGTTAGCTTCTTATTGCAGATGGCTGAAAGCTTGAATACCGTGAGGGGTGCCATATACGTATAGCAAGATATTATTTTCACAGTGGCCACCAATGCAGACCCACTGAGGAGTCATGTTCATAAATCATAATGAGCAAATGACTTATCTTAGGTTGAGGGGAATTATATGTCCCAGCGCTTAGTGAGAGCTCATACCATACCACACGCAACCAAGAATGCGTCCACACTTCTACAATTTCTGCTAATAATCATGGACATGCTTCACCAACACTGACCTTTTCTTCTGGCGATTGTTGGGCAGGGGACATGCTACAAGCGCGTGGTGTCTGCCGTGCTGGGGCCAGCCAGTGAGCCAGGCGTCGGATGGGCGCCTCGAGCGGGTGCAACGGGCAGGCAATGGAGGCTGGGACAGTGTCGACCAGGGGGAGATTGAGGCCGTCTGGCGGCGGCAAATCTCGTCGCACACGCGTGGATGGACATGCAACAGGTAATCGCGTCACACATGCGAGGATGGAAACCGGCCGGCCGCCGGTGGGCGCGTCGGTTAGGGATGGATGCCGGCGAGCAGCGGGCGATCGCGTCACGCAGGCGGGGATGGAGGCCAGCCGGCGTCGGGCGGGCGCATCTGGCTTCTGGCAGCGGTGGGCGCGGAGAGAAATCTCGATCTGGCTGCGCGAAGGAAGCAAATCTCACTGACGCCGGCGCCCAGGTCTTCTGTCTCCAGCAAGCCTCACCAACGCAGGCATGCGGCACAGCGACGCGCCGACGCACATGTCCTAGCGGCGCTGTGCAGCGACGCAGGTTTCTGCCAGGAGCGAAAAGAAAACGTTTCGCGGGGTGGAAGATTCCGATGGAACGATCTGAATCGTTGTTTGAATATTGAACATATCAAATTTAATGTATCAACATAGCACAACACATGTTTTCTCTTTTAACAGTAGTATAGATAGATCAAAACCGTACGATTTAGTACAATACAAGCCTCAATATGTACGGCGTCTAACTATGTATACAACACGCATTCTATCTAAAGGCGTGTAACTACGTATAAAAGGCAAAACTTTTGCCTAGCTAAAAAAACATATTGCATTACTCAGAGAAGATCACGGAATTGAAAATCATGGCGAAATTAACAGGATCTTTTTAGTGGGAATCTTTTGGCCCCTTAAATCAGTGGCTAGATTTTAATTCATAGTAGTCACTTCTCACGGGTGATAAAAGGTACCTTAAAATAGCCCTAGATTTATTAGACAAAATCAACTAGAATATCCATTTTGTGCTGGGTTTTAGGGTCAACACCCAAAATACACCGATTATAATTCGTATAGTGATACTCCAAGATCATCAATATATTATTTCCTCAAGGCATTGAACATGCGCCGGTGTAAGCGACCTCACATCCATGCTGAAGCAGCTGGCCACCATACATAAGCACGTCCAAGAAAGCAAAGCAGAGCGTGCAACGATAACAAGCATGGTGGCCGTCCGGATCGTGTCCCGGCGCACCGTCCGGCCGTCGCAAGATGCCATGCCGATGCCTTCCGATGACATCCAACTCACACCCTGGGACATCAACGCCATCCGCGTCGGGTACAACCATAAGGGGATATTCCTTCCCAAGCCTCCTGCCGGAGGTGAGATGCTCGTCGACACCCTCGCATCCTCCCTTGCGCGCGCCCTTGGCCGGTACTACCATTTCGCTGGCCGTCTCGCCGTCGAGGAGCACGGCGACGGCACGGTCACCATCTCGCTGCGCTGCACCGGGGAAGGCGCCGAGCTTGTCCACGTGGCTGCCCCCGGCGTGACCGTCGCAGATATCGTCGGCTCCGTGTATACCCAATCGTCGCTGATCTCTGCCTTTTTCCCTCTGCGCGTGAACGGGCTGGTAGGCGCGGACGCGGCCATCGACTCTTCGATCCCTGTGCTCTCGGCCACGGCCACCGAGCTCGCCGACGGTGTGTTCATCGGCATGTCGATGAACCACATCGTTGGCGATGGCACCTCCTTGTGGGAGTTGTTCAACGCATGGTCTGCCATCAACCGAGGTGTGGACCAGCTCCTCGGACCGCCACCGGTACTACTGCACCAGAGGTGGTTCTTCGACACGAGCTCCGTCCCGATCCCCTTGCCGTCTAGCGTGTTGCAGGACGCCGTCCGGCGGATCAAGCCCCCGCCGGCGCGAGAAGGCTTCTTCACATTCTCCGCGGCGAGCGTCAAGAAGCTCAAGATGAAGGCGAACGACGAGATGGCCTGCAACGGCATCTCGTCGCTCCAGGCCCTGCTGGCGCACCTATGGCGGGCAGTATCCCGAGCCCGACGCCTCCCGCTGGGGCAGGAGACGACCTACATCATGCTCATCGGGCTCCGGGGGCGCATCCGCAGCATCCCATCCACGGGCTACGTGGGAAACGCCATAACCCGCGGTGTAGCGGCATGCACGGTTGGAGAGATACTGTACAAGGGGCTGGGTTGGACGGCGTGGCAGCTGAACCGTGCCGTGGCGTCCTTCGACGAGGCGGCCATGCGGGAGAGGCTGGATGGATGGGTCCGGAAGCCCACGTTCGTGCCGTCCTTGAATGGTTGCGGCACGAGGATGCTGGTTTCAAGCTCGCCGCGGTTCGACGTGTTTGGGAACGACTTCGGGTGGGGCAAGCCGGTGGCCGTGAGGAGCGGCCCCGTGGACAAGACGGACGGGTTAGTGACTGTGTTCGAGGGGCCAGAGCGGGGAGGGAGCATATCGCTGGAGGTGCGCTTGCCGCCCGAAGTGCTCGAGAGGCTCATAGCAGACCATGAGTTCACCATGGACGCCACACCATGACCGAGCAGTGTGCCCCCGTGATCATATGTTGGCCATGGACTCGCGAGTGGCATCCATTTCATGTTTAATCTCGCTGTACACGTCCATTTGTTTCCCTATTGTATTTTTCACCGGTGTTTCACCCTTCAAAATGAAATCTCCATCAAATATTAATGTCCTAATAAAGCATTAAAAATACATTTCCTATTAAAGAGCTAGTTGTATTGTAATTGGCAAGCACTCCCTTCTTGGATTGGCCGATCTATTCATGACTCTCATCGCTCTCTCCTTCATTTCCTTTTTTTTTGTGTCATGGCTGAGTCAACATTTTTTATTTCCTTGTAGTTTTTTTATTACACGTGTGGGTAGTGTGGAGGTTTAGGCTTACACGTGTGGGTAGTGTGGAGGTTTAGGCACACACTTTAACCCAAGTTGGTTTCTTTTTTTACAACGAAAGGGGCCTCGAAGGACCCCGATGCTTGATTTCATTGTCGGTGGGATACATCTAAAGAGGGGAGTTGAGAGGGGGGAAATTACAACGCGCCCCTTCAAATTTGCATAGAATACACTGGAATGAAAAGTGAAACAGGTTCAGTTCATCTTCCTCCACTGCATCGAACCACGCCTCCGACCTTCTCCTCCATCATCGGGTACCTACCACTTAAGGTAAACAAGATGTGGAGCGCTAACATGTCAAAAAAGAAGAAGAAGAAGTGGAGAGCTATAGCTGATCTGCTGAAGATCAGAGGCGGCGCTGGAGTAAATGTAACCGTGGTGCACCTTGGAATGCCGGCTGCACACTTAGCGGTCTAACCTGATGCATATTTCCTTTTTTTAACAGTAAGTAAGGCTAAATTTCTTTTGGACCCTGATGCATGTGCATCATGGCAAGACCATGCACCTCCGCCCCTGCTGAAGATAGGCCTCCACAGTAGGCTGATTAGATGTCTCACCAACATTGTCGGCCAAAGATCATGGCTGTGTCAAAGACCACACCATGTGTGTGTCTCCAACATAATTTTTGACAAAACCGTTAGTAAAAACCGACCAATATTTGTATTGACATCACATGCAAATATATTTATGATGTTTCAACAACAATGGTTTGTCTTATGGCAAACTACTTTGGAGGTCCGAAAAGCTGATGATCAGCGATGGAGCCGCGTCGAGCTCAGGTGAAAAGGTGATCTGTTTATTTTTTCTTTGGTGGCTGCTACGGTGGTGCCGAAGAAGATGGATAGGCGTTGGTTTGTCACATAGGTTTATTCTATCTTTCCAGATCTGTAAGATCGGTGTATACGTACTTTGTACCTCGTCTTTTATTTATCAATGAGAATCGTATTACCATGCAAAAAAAAAGGTTAGATATTAATAATTTTTCTATAAATTTGGTGAAATTCTCCATCATTTGATTTTTGAAAAAAAATCATGGCCTTCGTTTCCAGGAAGGAGGTACTTTTTGTTGAATCTGCTGACCGTTTCGTATTAAAATTGTATATTTATCTGCGTACGAGTCTATATAGATTTGACATCGTAGATATCCCTAAGTTTTTTCTGGAAATGCAGTCAAACTTGGGAGCCAATAGTTTTGGAAGGAAAGGAGTACTTCATACGTGATTATAATCGAAAGCAACTGGTCGAGTATTTTTAGTACCAGTACATCGGGTCAAAAATAAGTTTAGTCCGAGGGAGATGTATTGCCACGCATCATTCATTCGGCGGATCTCCTCCAATTTTGCGTGCGTGCTACTCCCCTCGTACCGAAATTGCCAAGAAAACGAGTTCCTGGTGCGCACGCCGAGCCCACCACCATCTTCCTTCCTACCGCTTCCTTCGCCAGTTCTCCGGCGATCTCCCGTACCCCACCTCGCCGCCCGCCAGGGGGAAAAGCTTCCGAGCCAGTCGGCCCCCCGCCACCGCCACCGCCACCGGCTCGCTCCGCCCCTCCGCTTCACCGGCCGGCGGGGCGAGATGTGGGTGTTCTACCTGATATCGCTGCCGCTGACGCTGGGCATGGTCGTCGTCACGCTGCGCTACTTCGCCGGCCCGGGCGTGCCGAGCTACGTCGTCGCCACCGTCGGATACGCCTGGTTCTGCTCCCTCTCCTTCATCATCCTCGTCCCCGCCGACATCTGGACGGTCAGTCAGATCTCACGTCCCTCCGCGTCACCCCCGACCAACGAACCCCTCTCGATCACGATCCGCGCCGTGTTTCCTCACCCGCCGGGTGCGGCGAGATCCGCCCCGGGCTCACCTAATAGCGTGCTCTAGTTTTGCGCCAATTAGGATGCACTGTATTGGGGGATTATTAGGACATGCATTTAACTGAGAGAATGTCTGTTGAATCGATCATTTGGGTCCCGGAATGAGGTCTGGGTCAATAATAGGGTATCAAGTACACCCCTGCGTCCATCCGAGAGGCCATCTGTTCGTTCATAGTTATGTCAAATGCAGCATGTTAGTACAACCTAGCGGAGCTAAATTGGCACCATAGGGTAACTGCATATGGCCTGCCTGACTACAATGAGCTTCTCTGAAGTCTCTCTTCGCACCATTTGGTACTCTGTGATTAATTGGCACCGGGAAGCTCCGTCGTCTTACTCTGGCCCCCTTTGCATAAGCTCTTTTGCTGTTTGTTTGGAGTTTGCCTACTAAGTAATCAGTTCACACGTGTCATGCATGGATTCAACATTATGTTGGGTTCATAGGAGCATACGACACGTAAAATGGAAAAAAAATGCACCCCCAGATAGTTGTTAGTTCACATGAATGTAGCGACGGAGCACGCAGCTGCAACAAGCAGCAACATTGAGCTCAAGGAACTAAGAACCAAATGATGGGTTTGAACAATTTAGACATAATATTCATCAAACTTCTTTAGACAATGTAGTTCAGCTTCACACACACATTCAGTCTGAACCTTGTCCTCTCTTTAGCTGTATAGCTGCATGAATGTCGAGCATGAATTTGGCCATCTCCGCGATGCATAGGTATCAGGTGCAGGGGAAACATTAACAAACCAGGTTTTACCATTTGATACCAAGAAGCCCTAGGTCAGCTACATTAGCATCCCTTACATTTTGTAGATACATGTTCCATTGTTGCCATGCTCATTTGGGGCCTAGTCATAAATAGTGTGATCCCTGTATGCTAAACTTGATTCACACATCGTGCTCGCAAATGATCATCGTATACTTGTTTGATCTAAACTCTTACATCACCTCGAATGCAGACATTACTTGGCTTTGATAAAGGTGGAATCGGCTTTTCTGGAGCTGGTCATATTGGAGCACATTTATCTTAACATGGTACGCAACTATTATCATCAACATGTCTTTCATGGCTTTCTGTATGTCTTAAGCAAGATGTCAGTATTACTTTCAAAATGCCAAAAATCTTTCATTTTAGATCCGACTCCTCAGTTCCCAGATTAATGATTTAGCAGAACAGCATTTTCATGTTACCTCTGTTTCATCTTTAGATAAACTTACTATATATGTGCTTGAAAGAAGTCATTAAGCATGTAGCACTGCATGGTTTGTAAATGCAAAATACTACAAAACACATTTCCTCTCTTATTATGCTTTCTTACCTGTTTGATCCTTCAAAAGAATTTAAGCTTGCCTTGTTACTAGAAGGTTGCTTACTCTATTTTTAGTGGAACAGTCGACAACCTAGTGCCTTTTTATGGGTACTACTTTAGTTATCAATTCGTATAGTTATTTGTCATCGATGCAGTAAAATTTATCCTTGTCATCTTCATTGGTGTTTATATCTTAAACAAGGCTTGCGTCTATATCTCTAAACAGGGCTGTAGTTCCTACTATTCAAGGCTATGAAGATGCTGGGGATTTCACTGTTAAAGAAAGGCTAAAAACTAGTATTCACATGAACTTGCTCTTCTATTCAATTGTGGGAGCTATTGGCCTCTTTGGACTCATACTTCTTTTGGTCATGCATAGAGCTTGGTATGTTTAAATCTCCACTTGAGCTTCTTTGTTCTATGACTCATCTGATATGTGGATAACCTTGTAATTATGTTGATACTTTTACTTGTTGAATCTTGAATTTTCATGGAACATATCTAACATTTCAACATGAAACAAGTTATCCAGCATTATGTTTAGATATAGTCACCTTTGATTAGTAAGAAAATATTATGTAAACATTACTACTGACAAAATACTACCCTCCTTTGCATATTCATCTGTGTAACCTTGAGCTCTGACAAATTAGTTTTCAGATAATGGTGGTCATTTAAATATCTGTGATGTATAGTCTTACTGTTGACCTGGAATAATATTTTTTGACAGGGATGGAGGGATTGTGGGATTTGCAATGGCATGCTCAAATACCTTTGGACTTGTGACTGGTGCTTTTCTTCTTGGTTTTGGTTTGAGTGAAATTCCAAGAAACATTTGGAAAAATGCAGACTGGACTCACCGCCAAAAAGTACTTTCCCATAGAGTTGCCAAGATCGCTGTAAAGCTTGATAATGCTCATCAAGAATATTCAAATACAATTGTTGTAAGTACTTATCCAAATCCTTGATAACCATTCGTACCCGTTGCAGTTTGCTGAAGTGTTGTTCCTTTTCTAGGTTGCTCAAGCCACTTCGAACCAAATGTCAAAGCGTGATCTCTTAAGACCTTATATGGATATTATTGACCAAATGGTTGCTCAAATGGTACCAAAGCAATTAATATTACAATTTATAGTTGAATTAAAAACCTTACAATTAGAGACGACAACGTGTGATTTTATGTACATTTCAGCTACGGGATGATCCGTCTTTCAAGCCTTCTGGTGGCAGATTAGGTGAAAATGATATGGACTATGACACAGATGATAAATCAATGGCCACTCTGCGACGTCAACTTAGGAGGGCCATGAGGAGTACTATCGGTGTAAAAGGTATTGCGGAATAAACCAACAGAGGATGATATTACTTTTCGTGTATCTCTTAGTAATATCTAGTATAACCAATGCAGTTCGGAATTTATATGGAAACTGGAAGTGTAACAAGCTTGGTTCACAGCCTATGGTTTCCTAACTTTGCCACACTCTTGAGTTAGGCAAGTATGACCGATGTAGGCAGGCGTTTGATTGAAGCTACAGCTTAGGCAGGGTTCTATATGCATCGCGATTTTATGGCCAACCATTGTGGGTAGAATGCTAAAGGCCCAGGACCATGTTACTGTTGTTTCTTTCTCTTTTTTCTCAGCTGTGCCAGATATGCCATAAACTCCAAATTTCTCTAGGCTTGCCAAAGTAGTTCTCAGAATTCTGTTGTGTAGAGAAAACGACATTCTAGGTGTCGCCGGTGCCTCTTTTTAGTTTATAATACTAACTTTATTTTCTCTTATTGTACAGTGAATATATGACTTATGTCATGGAAGCTCTCAATCTAGAGGACGACATTAAAAATTATGAACTCCGTGATGCAACTGGATGGTGAGTTTGTCAAGCCTTTTGTTAAATATTATCTACAGAGGAGTATGTTAATCATGAAAAATTACACTTACAAGAATTGTCCTGTAGGTCGTAATGAATGCTTTTTGATAATGTATTTTAGGAACTTTTTTCTTGAACTGTAATGCCTCACAAACCTACACCCACTTAAAAGTTCTGTTAAATAAGTGATGCCGAGTGGCACACCATATGATGGAGGTTTCATTGACCTGGTTAAGCAGGTAGAACTGTGTACGAACAGGGACTGCTGATAGTTCCACAAATGGCTCGACAAGTTTGCTGGTTGTATTTATATGTGTGACACGTTGTACTAGACATGAATAGCTTGATAGGTGGTCTGAATAATCTTATCGCCATTCTAGATGCGTGAGCTGTAAAATATCCTTCAGTAACTTATTTGCAAACCTTAATCAATATGTACTGCAAACTTACTATACTTGTCTGAAATCATCTAAGAGATCCAACATCTACCATAACTGATTTAATTTCATTTATCTAAGCAGGAAATATGTATCAAGTTTTAGGGAGAGTCGATCAGGCACATTCGGATCCCTGTTAGACACTACGGGTAATCCTTCTGACCTGCACGAAATGTTGTTATTGCCCCTCTCTTTACCTATGGACTAGTCAAAATGGCTTAAAAGCTATTTCTAGATGAAACAATCTAAACTTTAACCAAGCTTCAGAGATTCTTAGTAAGTTGAGGTAATGCCTGTAACTCTTCACTAGTGCACGGAACCACTGGCGGATCTGCAGCTAGCTTAGGGGGTGCACAGGACACCGGGTAAATGGAAAATCCTTTGCAAAACAGCAATTTTTCACCATGTGTGCACCCCTCAACAATGAATTTTATCCAATTTTGCACCCGTATGCACCCTGGTGCTGAATACTCTAGCTCCGCCACTGCACGGAACTGACTCAGTGGTACTTTTCTGCATTATCAGAGTTCATTTGGCGCTGTATATTGAGAAATCAGCTTCAGAAAGCACTTGCTGTTATTCTTGGCTGCATGTCTGCTGCTATACTGTTGGCTGAAGCTACTTTGCTGCCAAGTGGTGTTGATTTATCTCTTTTCTCCATTCTTGTAAAATCTGTCGGAAAGCGAGAGGTTCTGGTCCAGGTAAGAAATCGGGTGCTTCATGTAGATACTAAAAATGTCTCTCTCCCATGTTCAGCTTACATGGAACTTTTGTACTTACTATGGGCTACGGCCTACGGCTCTCGCTTTTTGCAGTGCAATACATTGTGCTAATAGTGATACCATTGGTAGTTTGTTTACACTGGGCAATGTTTCTTATTTAAACACATGCAGACTAATACAAGCCAACTTATTTAGCAGGCCACTGAGTACAATAGGCCATGCTATCATTTATGCATTATATAATATCTATCTTAAATACTTAATCAGTGGAATGCCCCCAAGTATAATAGGCCATGCTATCATGTACGCAGTATAAAATATCTATCTTACATTCTTAATCAATGGAATGCCCCTATACTGTGATCCGGTTGTACATTCATTCTGTAGCATCAACCTTGTTCTTCATGATTGTACTTACGCCCTATTTGTCTACAGGTTGCCGCGTTCGTCCCTTTGATGTATATGTGTCTATGCACATACTATTCACTATTTCAGATTGGGATGTTAATGTTTTATTCTCTGACTCCACGACAAACAAGTTCTGTCAGCTTGCTTATGATTTGTTCGTAAGTTTATACTGTTCTGCTTTTTATGTTTCATGTGCTTCCTGTCCCCAATTCGTTCAACTCATTCTAGGCTGTGCACGGAATGCTATTTTGCAGGATGGTTGCAAGATATGCACCTCCCATTTCTTATAACTTCCTGAATCTCATTCGCCTTGGTAGTAATGTTAAAACTACTTTTGAGAAGGTAATAGCTTGTTAAGTTTCTCCATGTTACTTACGCTGCGTGCTTCTGTTTTGTGAAGGCTATACTAGCTGATATTTCAAGAGGGAATGCTCCATAGCCTTGCAGTCTTATTCCTATGCTCATTGTTCATGATATGAATAAGACCTAGCTAACCGTTGAACAAACCATATTGCAGAGAATGGGGAACATTGATGACGCAGTTCCTTTCTTTGGAAGAGGCTTCAACAGGATCTATCCACTAATTATGGTTGTTTATACTCTACTTGTTGCTAGTAACTTCTTTGGACGTGTGATTGACTATTTCGGAAGCTGGAAAGTGTTCAAGTTGCAGCGCGAAGAAGAAAATCTGGATGGCTTTGATCCATCTGGAATGATCATTCTGCAAAAAGGTTAGAACTGCATAGCTTTCTCTGTGGGGGCATATCCTTCTTTATCTTAGTATGTCAGTAGATTTTTCTATGTAGATGTCTTTTATTTCTCATTCGCAAATCGTTGTGTTTTTTTCTTTGTTTCTTTTTCAACTGCTAGCCCCTTAGCTTCCACCGAACCAACCTCCATGTTATTGTTTTCTTCTGCGACGGAAACACACATGTCACTGTTGTGAAGAATATTCCTGGGCTATCCAGCTTTAAATAGAATTGCTGATTTGTCTGATCATTTCATCGAACTTTTTGTATATCATTGTAAACCATGGTTTAAATACTGCCTTTGGTTTGGTCACAAACATGGTCTGCCTAAGCAAAATGTGTACTTTCTTTGCAGAGAGATCTTGGATTGAACAAGGATATAAAGTTGGCGAGCAGGTTATTCCATTGGCAAGATTCAAACACACAGATGTAGAATCTGGAAAGGTACCGCGTTGGCGTAGCATAGTTTACTAAACTTTTCCCAAGTTTGTTAGTATATGTCTTTGTTCTGTTTGAAAGGTTTTTACTGTCATCAGACAAAATTTACTAGCATTTCTCCTTATTTATCGTTTTCTTGTGTTATTAACAGGTTGAAAATTCAGTGGAGATGAATGAGGGAACAACTTCTGCAAGAGTTGATGGAAGAGCTGGTCAATCGAAATATGCTCAGAACAGGGAAACTATTGCCAACAAGTATTCATCTGTCAGAGATCAGAGTCGGCAGGCAACAAAGCCAATGAAAAAGGAAACTGTGTCAACATCTGTATCTCTGCTTGAAGAAGGGAATTCTGAACAGCGCTTGCCTGCTGGAATCACCCAAACATGGGCTTCAATGAAGAATGGTTTTCAGACCTTCAAAGCGAATATGGGCAACAAGAAGTTCACTCCACTGCGCCAGGATCCAGGATACTCTCCTCATTCGAATGTCTCTTCGCCTGAATCTCTTGATGACATCTTCCAAAGGATAAAACGGCGCCCTGCAGATCTGCCTGTAGACTACCTTGACGACAATGACGACGATGACGATACTGGAGACATGGATCCTACATTTCCAGGATCAAGAAGATAGTCCATTGGGTTTCTCTTAGAAGTTAGAATATTGAACTCAGAAAATTAAAGGATTTGGTAACAATAGCTAGTAGAAGAAATACAGGATGTATAGATCAGATGATTGGTTTCGGTGTGCTTCGTGGAAGCTCTGAGATCCCTGCCCATCTGGAAAGCTGCTGCATGAAAGCATGACATGATGACGGGCCTATACAGAAAGGACAGCTGATTCTCCCAACACAGATCATGGGAGCCTGACCGTACGGCACCCTTTCTGCTTTACACACTATGCAGGATTAGGACTTGTTGACATGTTTTTTTTTACTAAAAAAATGTTGAATCTGTATTGGAGATGACCGATTCATACTTGAGGCTGACGAGTTTAAGCTGTAAAGGTATGCATACGATGTATGATGCGCGTTGAAAACATCTGACTGATCTAAGGTGTTATTATTAAATGAAAAAAAAGGAAGTGCACAAGTGTTTTTTGCGGAATGTCTAGCTTGCATTACCTATTTACCTGGTGGTTATATTATCCATACTGCCACCGATTTATGTGCTGTTACGCTGACTGAAGATATGCCGATTTTGTAAGTAGGTCCTTGGTCCTCTAATCGCCCAGGCACATCCAAAAGTAAAATCAACCAAATTGCACAGTAACGAAAACTCCCATAGTAATGTGCAGAATTTTGCTTCAAAGAGTGCGTTATACAGCACCAATTAATATGAATTCGCAAGGGACCAACTCTTAGTGCGGCTGTGCGGGTGGTGGACAGATGTGAAACTAGGATCATTTTGTCCCAATGCTATGGAGCTGTGAGTGCAGGGCTGCGCCTGCTAAGATTAAAATTAGGACCGTGTAAAAGCTTTTGCGAGAGTCACGGTTTTGCACGGTCTTCATCGATTGATTCCAGACATGTGTTTGAGGGCGTCGTTTGCGCGAATGCGTGCCTGTCAAGGAAATAACATTGACTCGACTCATACATGAAGATTTTGAGTAGTAAAATGGCCAAGACTTGTTCTCCATCGTATAGCAAGATTATCCATGAACAGCTTCGGTGTATTCCGAAGAAAATTATAGCTATCAGAGAATAACGGTCAAGTCATGTAAATACCCCTGAAATCTGTACATAACATGGACATTTATCGGCTAAGGTTAGCAGCCTCTCCGACGTCCAAAGAGAGCCAAATACCAACAACGAAATGAACCAACAAAAAGAAATAGAATGCTACACAAATGGAGCTAGATCTTAATCAAGGGACGTGCAACTCGCATGGGCTCAGAGCACGATCCACTTGGTCGCGGCGCTCGTCTCCACCGTCTTGGAGTGCGCCACCGCGCACCCGTCCTTCTTGCCGCCTCCTCCCCCGGTCGCCGCACGCAGCAGCTTCGTCCAGAAGCTCGTCGACCTCTCCTGCTTCTTCCTCCTTCTCACCACCCCGTCGGCGTCCACGGCCACCACCCGCTCGTGCCTCATCAGCAGCGACGGCCTCGCGGCGCGCCTCATCTCCCGGTGGAACCGGGGGCTGGCGGACCCCGACGACGCGCCGCTGGACGCCTCCGTCGACGACGCGTCCGAGTCCGAGCAGGATGCAGAGGCGGAAGCTGCAGCAGCAGCTTCCTGCTCACGCGCGACGACGACGGACGGCAGCGACGTGGAGAGCGAGAGGCGGGACAGGCGGTCCCGCAGGCAGAGCGGGCACACCCCCGCCACCGCCCCCTGTCGCCGGTGCCGCCGGCACCGCGCGACGCCGTCGACCGCCTTTTTGCTCGGCTTCTTGCCCATCACCATTTCGCGCGCGCCAAGAAGAGGTTCGGGTGGATGAAAGCTAGGATCGATGATGTTACGGCCAGTTCGATGATCACGTAGCTAGGTGGAGTAGTTGTCGTCGTTGTTGGTTGTGCGTCAGGGGCAGCGTGTGGGCAATATATATACGCCGTGGGTCAGGCGTCGTTGAGGGGCAGTTTCGTGGAGGTTGCATGGGAACCGTGGCGGAGTTGCGATGCGATCGGGTAGTCGGCTGGCCATGGCGATGGCGCGCGCGCTTGGCTGGTTCCGTGCTGGCGGCGCGTGCGCACGGGCGGGCCGGGCTGTTCCTCGCCCGCACCGGCAAAGTGAGTACGGTAGCCATGCACGGCTTTGTTTTCTGTTCTTTTTTTCACCTTTTGTAAGAACTTTCTTTTGTTTTTCTTGGTAAAGAGGTCTTTTTGGAAGCTTCCGGCCCGGAATATGGGATGGCGTGCGATGAGAGTGGGAGGCATATTCATATTCATTATATCCCTTCGTGTTGGGAATTTCGCTCCATTATCGCCTCTTCTCGGGTTGCTTTTCTCGATGATTTTGACTTGTTTGCGAGGAAGATAGGAAATGTGCCTATAGGGTCGACACTGCTGAGGGAGGGGAAGTGTGTTCGGAACAGACACCCTCTCGCGACCGCGTCGTCCCCCGCGCGGGCGACCGGTCGCCGCCGTCGTTTCTCGCCAGAGCGCACGCCCCCCACCTCCTCTCCTCGCGGCCGTCGTCGGCGTGCGTCGCCGGGCTCGTCCTGGGTGGCGCCGGCGGCGCCGGCCCCCAGCTTCTCCCGCTCGCCGTCGTCCTGGTGCGGGCTGGCACGGCGACGAGCGGTGCGCTCAGGCGGCGGAGGTCCGGCTCAGCGGAGCTTCTTCGACGAGCACGGGTGGTATGAGCCGCGGTGGCGCCGCCGTTGGTGGCGGGCGTGGAAGGGCTCGTCGGCCGGGGCCCTGCATGCCCAGATTTGGGCCCTTTGGGCCCGATCTGGGTCAGGCGGATCTGGTTCGTCCCTTCTACACCGGTTGGACTGGGTAACGAAGCTTGTGACGGGAGTGACGGCGACGACGCCGCGCCTGCTGCAGCGTGGCGGGCGGGAGCTTCGCGGACTCTTCCGAGTTCGGCCGGGCCTGTGGAGCCATTAAGGTAGCAACGGCGGTGACCTGCGTGTTGCAGTGTGGCGGCGGAGACTCCACGGGCCTACCTAGGCCCGGCCGGGCCTACCTGGCCTGGTGTGTCTCTGCTGCCGCGTCCGGTCGGCACCCGCAGCCGGCGGTGGAGGATGCCCTCCTGGTGGTTCTGCTGCTGCCGCCCTAGGGCTCCATGGTGGCCTGGTGTGCTCTTGCCTGCCGTGTCCGGTCGGCTACCATCTATGATGGTGGAGGTTGGTCCCTCCCGCGTGGATGTGGTACTGCCGCTCCTTGTTTACGGCGGGTTCTTCACAGTTCAGTCGGCCTCGCAGCGAGTACCATGGTGATACGACGATGGTGATTTCAATTCCGTGGTGGCGTTTGTTGGTGGGTGGCAGGACGGATGGAGCGCTTCGGATTGTCCAGGGATGTGTTTTTTGGGGGTCGGGAGAAATCCATGTCATCTTGATACCGACGCGGTGACGCTTGCGAGTGTCGCTGGTCCTTCCTGAAGGGCGTCGGGTGTACCTCTTCCCCACTACCTGTAGCGTATCGGGGGAAGCCCTAGGACCAGTCCGGGCAACATCAGCGTCGTCGTTGTTTCCTTCTTGGAGGTGTTGCTTGGTACGCGGCGATTCCGAGCGATAGGGTTGTGGTGGGACTTTGCCGGAGAGGACACAGCGGTTGCGAGTCACTTTTGTTTTCGTTGATCCGCTGATGTTGGCATTGTTTTCTCTTTTTTCTTCTTTGTCTTTTCTTTTGGGCGTATTTGTGCTGTTTGCCTCAGCTGTAACTTATCGGGTGGTTGCTATATTAATATAGTGGGGCGAAAGCCTATTTCTGCACTCCTGAGGGAGGGAAAGCCATGATGCTGAGTGTTGAGTGTGTTCGTGCGCTGTTGCACTCGCACTGCATCTGCCGGCGGGAGGACAAAAAACAAACAACGGTATTTGCGACGGAGGCCTCAAGTCAATATTCTTGTATATTCCTTCATCATTGTAGGCTGTATGATTTGAGGGTGCAAAATACACAATTATCGCTTTCGATGGAACGATAGAAACAAGATGGTACAAAAGGGTTAATACTCGCTCGACTAGAGAACAAAAACGTCATGCTAGTCGTTTTAAAAAGGGGCCGTCAAGCTGGGACTGCGAAGTAGGAGCAGGTCAGGAAGCAGCTAGCGGCGAAAATGTTTTCGATCAGATCGAGTCTGGTCATGCGCCCCTGGTGTTTTCTGTGGAATTGGTCTCTGCTGCATGGCTACGCACCGCAAGATTTGACAGCTTCCATCCTGGTTCCAAGGAAAGCCAGAGACCCCTCTCCGGTTTTGCGCAAGACCGACCGAGCGCCCGAAAAGAAGCCGGAAAGTTAAGCCGGCTGCCTAGGTCGATTCAATTGACATGCACGCAAGTTACCAAAGTTTATTTTGCTTGTCTTGTGCGATGAGGAATTTGCCTCGGAATTTGTGGCACCGTGAAACTCCGTGGCGAGAATGATTAAAGTTTGCTTGGCACATGTATGTATACTAGGGATGAACAATAGCGGATATATAGAGATGGAACTAGTTGATACCAGGGCCGTCTCCAGAAATTGGAGACCCCTGTGCGAAACGTAAAATGAGGCCTAAACTTTGAAATTTTCACACTACATAGAAGCAAAATACGTTCAATCTATTACATAAATTTAATGTGTGTTATTTCGTACAATATATAGAAACATTAGTTTTATAAAAAAGGTGCGAATAAACCAATAAACTGACCTTATGTTCTGCTGAAAATCATCATCCGTCTGGTATTTCTTGAAATGAAATCTTCAATCATATCTTCATAATTAATCTTCTCTAGGATATCATTTTTAAGTGCTATTGTCGCCAATCCATTGAGTCTTTCTTGTGTCTTGCTGGTCGTCAGGTCGGCACTCGCCAGCGAAACCAAACCGTCCTTTGGAGATTGTTTTGATTAGGTCTCCTAGTACTCCGCGTCTCTGGATCGATCAATACGTACAGGAGTATGAAGCTTTTTTTTTTTTTTGAGATTCACCTACATCCTACTCAACAGTGGCGGAGGACGGGAAGAAGACAAGGTCGGGCGAACTTGGAAGGGAAGAAAAAATGATGCAAGAAAAAATTGCAAGCCAAAATACTCCATTTGAAGTGTACACCACTAAAGTAAGACCACAACGAAGCCGCCACTGAGAAGGCCTGTAGCCGGCGGCAGGCCACGCCGGCCAGGAAATGCTAGCTTGCCACTCTTGTTGGGGCCTTGGGGGGTGCCGCCCTTGCTGGCGTGGTAAGAGGAGCCGTTGAAGAGGAGAACTTGAGGAATGGGGAGGGAGTGGCGAGGAGGCCAGCTGGGGAGGGAGGATGCGGAGGCGGGGAACAGGGTGCACGGCGGCGTCAAGAACGTCAACGAACATGTACGGGTACGAACGAAATGATTCCTGTGTTCGGCTTTTTTTTACGAAAATTCCCGTGTTCAGCTGTTCTTGTGCGCATGAGGCTACTCAGGCTCACCGCCGTAGCCCACTAAGGCCCAGTTTCGAGTGAAGCAGTCCGAGCTGGCCCAATTAGCCTGCTTTTCGTTTATTTTTTCCAGATCGAGCAGAAATTAGAGAAACTTGAATATACGAACGAAAATGCCTACATATATGTAGTTTTTCCCCAAAAATCAAGGTAGGGCGGCTGCCCTACCTTTCCCTACTGGGTCCTCCGCCCCTGCTACTCAATGTTATACATCATGCGAACACCTTCAGGTGGCGATTGTAACCAGATATGTCTTCCTGCTGCCAAAACTAGCGAGCTCCTCGCCAGTCCATGTGCATCTACGTTTGTTTTTCTTCCCTCGTGAACAAATTCCACATCAGCAAAACTAGCAGCTCGAGCCTTGATTTCTTGGACAATATGGCACCGATCGTCCGATCGGCCGCTCGTGGCGGTGGGCCTCTCGGCCTCAATTTTTTTTCCTAAACTAAACCAGCGATGTATAATCGGCTTAAAAATTTGGAGGCCCAGGAAAAATGGAGGCCCCGAACGGGTGTGCACCCGTGCACCCTCAAAAACGGGCCTGGTTGATACATAGTAGTACTCTCTCTGTATCAAAATATAAAACAATTTTTTTGGATTTGTCCTGGTTCGTTTGAAAATGAGAAATAAACAAACTAAAACATTCTTACACCACGAATTAGGACAAAAAAAATCTAGAAAGTCTTACATTTTTGGTATGGAGGCAGTACTACATAAGGCCAAGAATTCTAGTTCCTAATCCGCAGAAAAAATATTATATAATATAGTGCACATAATTTATCAATTTTGGCAATAACACTTACCATCGTGATTTATTGAAATAGCAGATTGGGAGCGACTCTGAGGGAGACGGCATGCAAATACTCCCTCTGTTTCGCGTTATGGGTTTAGTCAAAGTCAAACTTTGTCAACTTTGATCAAACATATAGAAAAAATATAAATATTTATACCAAAATTAATATCATTAGAATCCTCATAAGTATATTTTCATATCATATATTTTATATTATATGTTGCTATTTTGTATATATACCTGATCAAAATTTGAAATTTTGACTTTAAAAAACCCAGAACGCGAAGTAAATATAAACAAAGAGAGTACATAATGTCTAAACATGGTTGTTTCAGATCCTTTTAATTTTTTTATTCATATTGGGCTGTGGCCAAATGTTTTTACAAGAATTCTTGGGCCAGTTCTATTCGGAAAACACGACTTGGCAGAAAACGAAAAGTTCCATATTACCGGAAATGGAATTTCTTTTTTATTCCATCCCTTTTTTTGCGAAACAAAGTACAACACAGACGCTCACATACACGTGCACACACTCGTCCCCATGAACGCACACACGCACACCCTACCCCTATGAGCACTTCCGTAATACCGAGCCGGCGGGTCGAGTCTTTGATATTGACGAAGTCACCACGGGCACCTCGCTGTCGATGGAAACGTTGCCTCCCACTGAAGAATATTCTGACTAAATGAGAAACAACAACGTCAAACCTGGAGTTTGAACTCTGGTGGGCTGGGTACTACCCACCTAACCATCTTGCCACATGCAAGTTCTCATTTTTCATTCCATCCCAATACAATGTTCCGTTTCTGTTCTGCAGAATTCCATTTCCATATTCTCATATCGTTGGCCCCACGGAAAAGTCAAAGTCTACTCATTCTTGCACTTGGATGCCTTGCTTGCTACGGAGTACCTGTCTCCAACTTAATTAACGTGCACTCCCATAGCGGATGGCACCGCCACGCCCGCAGGCCGCAGCCAGCCTTGGATCGACTCGTAGAGTCAGCTTATACGTACGGACGGCGCGTTGCATCGCTGGCCTTGCTGGTCGTCAGTCAGTGACTCTTGAGCTGGACGGACGTACAGCGGCAGAACCACCTCCCGTTCCTGGTTTTAAATACTGTTGTCGCGTCGGTGCCGCCGTGGCGGTGAGTTCTTCCAGTTCAGCACCGCGCGCCGCCGACACACGTCGTACTCGGTGCCCGATCGCCCGATCGAAGACTAGCGCCTAGCTTGATACAGGTCGACGACTAGCGCTGGAAGCACAGTTTTACCGGCGGCTAGCACGTCGATCGACATTGCCCTTTGCCTTGGTCATTGAGCCCAAATAAGATCCCACTTGCCCTTTGCGAGGTTTAGATCACTGCTGGCATGAAACGTTTAGGTGAAATCGTACTGAGAGAGTAGTCATGTTGTTGTTTATTTTACCTTTATCCCCGTTTCGAAGTGTTTCTTAATTGGTGAAATGGGATAAAGTTTTTTTTAGATGAATAGGGAAAAGTTCTTACCCCTCTTGACCAGCTCATTTGCGTGTCTAGAAACATAATTATATTTGTCCGTTAAATTTTATGTGGATTACTTTTAGATCAGTTTATTTTTCTATTTGTTCAACATAATTTTATACTACAACTTAGAATCTTAGACAATGGGGCCAAGATATATTTAAGGTTATATTGGATTTTAGATGTTAGTGGACTATTAAGTAGACACTTAAAGTTACATGAAACATTGTAGCCCAATATAACTATCAAAAACATTTTCCATTGTTTCTTCGCCAAAGTTTTGTGCTCACACAAAGTATTGTTATATCAGATATATATCTTTTCTTGGTGGTTTCGTTTCGACCAATTTAGGGTTTTGATTTCCACTATTTTCTCAATTGGACTAATAATATATTTGTAACAGTAGTCTATATAATTTTAAAGCATACCTCTGGACCCATAAACTTTTGTCATTTTTGGCATGTATGGATATTAAATGTCACTATTTTATGTACTATTTCCGTGTACTCATTCTAACTTTTTTTTTATCTCCCACTAGGTTATTTCTTGGTAATTTTTTTGAAGGATATTTCCGAGCAAATTAGTTTAGAACTGTAAGAATATGAAATACGTTGCGTCAATTGTAAAGGGCCATCGTTTTAATTCCCAGCCAACTACAAACATAACCTATTTCTACATTATATACATTTATCGCTTGTGAGAGCATCTCCAAGCAGAGCCCCCCAAATCTGGCCTCCAAACTGTGCTCGGACGCGTCCTGACGCGTCCGCGGACAGTGGCCGGACAGACCCTAAAAAGAGGGTGCTTCAACCACACACCTCAAATCTAGATACCTACTACAAAAGCATGCAACATGCACATATTGCTACCCCTACGTGTGCACTCGATGCCACCTTGCTACTTCCGGTTAGCTATCATGTCCTACTCGTCATCGGATAGGACGATGATCGTCGCGGCTGCGCCGGCGGAGCCGCCCTGTGCTGCACTGGCGGGAGGAGCCGAAGAAGAACCCTGTTCTTCGTAGTCGGAGAAGAGCGAGAATGAAGAGGATTGTTCCCCCTCGTAGGGTCGGCCTTCACGAATCGTCATATCCGCCTCGATTTGCTTGTCGAGGAAGCCAGACAAGATGCGGTCAGCCGCCTCCGCCCTGAGCTGTGCCTCGGCCGCACGATGCTCTGCCCTGACGCCTTCGCGCTCCTCCTCGCGTGCCCTTACCACCTCCACCTCTGCCTGAGCTCTCCATTGCTCCGTCCACTACAAGAAATATGCTCACTAGTGACTCTCCATATTGGTCACTGAATGGTCACGTAGTATCATTTGTAAGCTTTTTGGGACCAAAAACAGTTGGTCGAAACTAGCGGTCACAAACGAGCGTACGTGACCATTTGGGTGCAATGGTCATAGACGTTTATGACTAAAATAAAGGGTCATAAGTATTATGACCAATTATTTTGGTCACTGGCTATCTGGCATTTCCACGTCAGATTCGACGTGGCTGACGTGGCAAAATGATGACCAATTTAAATGGTCATACATCAGAATCAGCCCGATCAAGTTTGGTAGTTTATATGGGCCAGACTCAACAATATAGACTTTTTTCCTCTTAATTATGGTCAACTACATGGGCCAAGCCCAATATTTTGGCCTTTTTAATTTTTGGACCGTGGTCTTTGTTTTCATTTTATCGAGCGGGTCCCAGTTGTCAGTTTCTGGCATGTGGGTCCCAATGGTCAGGTTCTGACATGTGGGTCCTAGTGGTCAGCTTCTAACATGTGGGTCCCTACTGTCAGGTTCTGGCTAGTGGGTCCCATTTGTCAGTTTCTGGCTAGTCGGTGCCATTTGTCATTTTTTGTTCAGTGGGTCCATGTAGTCAGTTCTTGATCAGTGGGTCCCAGTTGACAATACATCAGGTTCCAGTAAGGAATTAAATTCACAAACATTTAAATCAACTGAATATTACATATCATCTCACTTAACAGATTCAGATCACAGGTTCCAAAAAATGCTCAAGTTCACAGATCTAGAGCAGAGCACATCAACTCACTGGCTCGTTTGAACTAACTCATTGATCTTCAACTCTGCCTTGAGGTTGTTCTTCACGGTTCAGACATTGAGAGCATGGGCAAATAATGCGATCATCCTTGGCAAAATTTGAGCGAACACATTGCGTGAATTCTTCCACACCTTTTATGTGTTCACCAGAAAGCTTTCGAACACCTTTCGTGATCCAGTTTCTGTCCATCTGCAACATAATATCTGAACTTAGCAACAATTTGAAGTGCACAAACCCAAAGCTGTATTTTTTTCGAACAAATTAGTAAGAAGTCAGAAGCTTAACTAGCATCACTAACTACTGCACTTTGCTCTTCTTCAGTTAGCTAGATCTAGTGCTTTTCTTCAGTTAGCTAGCGAGTCAAAGAAGAAGGCAGGAATAAGAGCTCTTTTTTTTTCTTATTGAGTGAGTTGGGAGTCGCATCTACACTTAGTCGAGTTCGCATACAACAATAGCTGCTACCATTCCACCATTGAGGTGGCTCCGTACAGGCACTATACTACGTACGGGCGGATCTTGTCCAAGAGTTCGGATCTTGTCCAAGAGGCTGATGAGAAGGTAGAGATGATTCGGAAACACTTGCTAACCACGTAGAGTAGACATAAGTGTTATGCAGAGGGGAGAGATTTGGAAAAAAAGAAGGAGATCGCGACTTCCTTTGAAGTCTTCCGCCCGGCTGTGCTCTAGATAAATAAGAACTATGTCTTCTACGCACAAAGAAAGAGGCCTACTAGTTGGCAGACCTCTAAATGCGCTCTTGACGGCGACATGGGAAGATCCCGACGGCGGGGTCGTGGCCGAGGCGCTCCAACCGTAGTCGATGCAGCCGCCCAGCCCCCTCGCCGGCCCGAACTTCTCCAGCGGTGCACGGAGGATGGAGGGCAGGGTGTCGCTGCTGAAGGCACTCCTGAGCCAGGCAGGATCTCGCCGGTAATAGAGGAAGATAACGATGGCGGGGTCGTGGCCGAGGTGCTCTCGCCGTCGTCGATGCCGCCGCCCATCCCCCTCGCCGTCCCGAACTTCTCCGCCGGTGCACGCCGCCCCCAACTCCGTCCGCCGGTGAACACCGCCCCCAACCCCGCCGCCGTCGAACGCTGCCCCAGCTTCTGCTTCGCTAGGGCGGATAAACTTTGAATCGGGGAAACTTTGCCAAGTCCTGTGGCTATTTCTTAACCCAGAAAGAAATAACATTATAGATACAAAAACTTCAGCTAACTATCAACATCCCTTCAGTAGCCCAGCAGTAGATAACAGAAGAAGCATGCTCTCGGTCGTGGGTTGAAGTACCTGATGACCCACAAGTATAGGGGATCGCAACAGTCTTCGAGGGAAGTAAAACCCAATTTATTGATTCGACACAAGGGGAGCCAAAGAATACTTGTGAGCCTTAACAGCGGAGTTGTCAATTCAGCTGCACCTGTGAATAGTCTTGCTCGACAAAAATTATCAGTAGCAACAGTTTATAATAGTACCAGCGGTGAAATAATGGCAGCGGTAAAGTAATGACAACAGTAGTGATTACGGTAAACAATAGGATTAAAACACTGTAGGCATAGGGATGGATGAACGGGCGCTGCATGGATAGGATAGTTCATATAATAATCAAGACATAGTCATTGCAGATAATAATGATAAAGCATCCAAGTACTAAGTAACCATAGGCATGTGTTCCGTATATAGTCGTACGTGCTCGCAATGAGAAACTTGCACGACATCTTCTGTCCTACCAGCCCGTTGCAGCGGGGCCTCAAGGGAAACTACTGGTAATTAAGGTACTCCTTTTAATAGAGTACCAGAGCAAAACATTAACACGCCGTGAACACATGTGATCCTCACATCGCAGCCATTCCCCTCGGCTGTCCCAATTATTGTCACTTTGGGACCTCGGGTTCCGGACAACAATATGTGTATACAACTTGCAGGTAAGATCAATAAACAGTGCATATCATTATGAAACAATAACATGTTCAGATCTGAAATCATGGCACTCGGGCCCTAAGTGTCAAGCATTAAGCACAACAAGTTGCAACAATGTCAATAAGCACTAACAACGGATACTAGGCACCATGCCCTAATGATCTTATGTCTATTACATGAACAATCTCATCCAATCCCTACCATCCCCCTCAGCCTACATCAGGGAATTACTCACACATAGATGGGGGAAACATGGATGGTCGATGGAGAAGCGTCGGTGATGATGATGGCGATGATCTCCTCCAATTCCCGTCCCGACGGAGTGCCAGAACGGAGTTTCTGGTCCCCGAAATAGGTTTCGCAATGGCGGCGGCGTACAGAGATGTTTCTGGATGAAGTGGACGACCCCCTCGCGTTTTAGGTCAGAGAGGGTTAAGTAGTC
This sequence comes from Poa pratensis, assembly GCA_947311845.1. Taxonomy (NCBI): domain Eukaryota; kingdom Viridiplantae; phylum Streptophyta; class Magnoliopsida; order Poales; family Poaceae; genus Poa; species Poa pratensis. The sequence continues at coordinate 15,449,745 of CAMZMU010000119.1, read as the reverse complement.
GAAAGGGGGGCTCGGGGAGGTGACCGAGTCGGCCTCCTCATAGGCTGGCGCGGTGGGCCCCTTGGCCGCACCAATGGGTGAGGAGGGCGGCTCCTTGCCCCTCTCCGTCTCGTCTTCTGGCACCGTGGCTTTCTTCGTAAAATAGGAGCTTTGCGATATTTTCCACGGTTTTCCCCTAAAGTTGAATTCCTGCACAAAAACGAGACACCAGGGCAATTCTGCTGAAAACAGTGTTAGTCCGTGTTAGTTGTATTCAAAACACACAAATTAGAGGTAAAACAATAACAAAAGTGTTCGGGAAAGTAGATACGTTTTGGACGTATCAACTCCCCCCAAGCTTAGCTTATTACTTGTCCTCAAGCAATTCAGTTAACAACTGAGTGCGATAAAAGAGACTTTCACGAACACATTTGCTTCATATGATGTATATATTCTCACTATATGAACAAGTGCTTAGGCAATTCAATATGAGGCAAATACAAATAATGTCACCCAATAGGCATGTAAACTATGAAAACATACCAACATACTAATAGCAACCAACATGAAACATATCAATTCACAAGATTGTAATGCTCATAATAGGATATGATAAGGTGGTATCTCGCTTGCCCGTTTTTGTACAGCAAAACATAAATGCCCAGGCACCTCTGAAGTTCAAGGGAAGACTAGAATTAAAGATATCAAAGATAAAAGCATCGAAGTTATATCACAATTAACCGCATTCTGGGACAAGCACATTACACTAAGAACGACAACTATGCTCTCGAGAAGGTGCTCAAAGGAGGATGGTGACTCAACATGAAAATAAAAGATTGACCATTCGCAGAGGGAAGCAGGGATTATCATGTGCTAGAGCTTTTCATTTTTAAAACAGAAGCAAAATTGTTTTGGGAGGTGGTTGTTCCTGTCAACGAATGGCAGTAGAGTTTTTGTTATCTTCCATACTAAACAAGTTGAGAGCGGTTCCGAGTGTTGATATTGTGTATGTATATCATGCACTTTACATATGTTGTTTGACACTCCTCCCCACCTTGCTTACACAAGCCATGGCTAACCGAATCCTCGGGTGCCTTCCAACAATCACATACCATGGAGGAGTGCCTATTTTATTTGTTTTAAGCTTTTTGATATTACAATGGTCTAACCAGCTCTTTGTAAATTAGTGACAAGCAGATGAAGCATGCAAGTCGGGGTACTTAACCTAGTATGGAAGATAACAAACCCAACTACTACTTCCTCATGAGCTAAAAACAGTGTCACAAAATGAGAAGTAATTTGAAGGTTTTAAAGGTAGCACATGAAAATTTACTTGAATGGTTTGAAATGCCATGCATAGGTATTTATGGTGGACACTTTGGAATAACTTGGTTTTCATGGATTTGGAAGCACGAGCAGCATTCCCGCTCAGTACAAGTGAAGGCTAGCAATAGACTGGGAAGCGACAATCAAGAGAGCAATAACCGTCATAATCATGCTTGCGACAAAATGAAATTAATTGAGGCATAAAAGTGATACAAGAACTCTGAGTCAAAATAAATCATCAAGGCTTAATTGACTTTTGTTTTTCAGTCATATGCATGCATGAGCATGTGCCAAGTCAATTCGAATGAATTATTCAGAGGAGGATACCACAATGTCATACCCTTTTATGAATAGAACAATGCAAGCAAACATCAACATAACATGCTACCACTATTAATAAATTGGGACCGATCATGAGAGAACAAGAACTACTAAGCATCCACTAAATGACATATACCTCACATGAACCAACTAAGCATGCTCACATGGATGAGTATATGTACAAAAATGAAAACAAATAGAGTTCATACCAGCCTCTCACCCAACTCGAATTGTTGTAGATCATTTATTGCTTTTTCACTTGTGTTGCTTCGAATGATAAGAATGAAAACCAAGCTCCATCGGAGTCACGGAGGCTGTCCAACTCTGAAAAACTATACAAAACCAAAAAGAAACAACAAATATTTTTGGGTTTTCGAGTTTTTGAAACAAGAGCAAAAAGAAGCAAACAATAAAGCAAAATATTTTTGGATTTTTGAATAACAAACCGAATTTTAAAACTAAGCAAACTAATACTGAAACTTAAAGAAACAAATGAAGAGAAACAACAGAAATATTTTTGGTCTTTTTGTGTTTTGGAATGCAAATAAAAAGCAAACAAAAAAAGAAAGAAAGAAAATCAACATGGATATACAAAGTATCGACAAGATATGATATGTAAATGAGTGAGATGTCGATATACCTCCCCCCAAGCTTAGGCTTTTGGCCTAAGTGGAGGTCAATAATAACGCGGGTAGGAACTCCAAGCCGGCGGGTCATACTGGGCGTGCTCAAATCCGGCTCCGCTGAGGAAGATGAGGCAGAGGTCCAGCATCCCCAGGATAGGGGTGCGAGCCCCCAGTCCCGGAAAACTGAGTGGAGTCCTCGTCAGCCCATTCTCCATCATCCTCTGTGTGCTGGACATGTTCCCTCAAGTATGCATCGAATTCATCCTCGGTGACTGACCAAAATTCCTGAAACCAAGATCAAACAAACGTGGTGCAGGCAAAGCGACTATTCGCTCAGATTTAACTGTTTTCCACCTCACTTCTTGGCAAAAGGCACCTCATAAGATAGATTATTCAAAGTAGACCAACTAGTAACAAAGCCATGCCTCCCCATGGAAGCAAAATCGAGCCTCTCTAAAGGAAGCTGCAAATCATTAGGGAGAGCTACTACACCATGCATAGCTAATAAACGAGAAGCAATGAGTCCTCCACAAAATCCACCTTTCTCGCGATTGGCAGCAAGGCGAAAAGCTATCAAGGCACCCAAATTATAACTCATATCATTGCAAGGCTGCTGCTAGGAAAGCTAAATCAGGAAATAATTTATTTGCAGTCTTCCTAGCAAGTACACACTCGAGATAAAGTAAGCAAAATATCGAATGCATGGAAATTGAATACTTCGAATTTTACCACTTTCATCTGAGTAGGTTCTTCCTTGACATTTCCTCGTATAGGTCCATCAAATGCTTGGGTTGCCCATGTATCTTCCCTCGTGATCCCCATTGCGGCACCCTAATTGCTGCACAAAAAGCATCAAAAGGCAAGTGGACACTTTTGTTGTAAATTTTATAGTGAACCATAGGGTTAGGTGAAGACCAATCAAATCTAAAGTCCTGCACCACAGACACAGTTAGCTTTGCATATTGATAGGGTTCTCCCCTACAAAATCACTCAATCCTGTATTAGAGACAAGAGTACGAAAATCACGCAAGATCCCCGAACTTCTCATGAATTCTGAAGCATGGATAGCAGGATGGGAACACTCCTTCTTCACGATGGATCCCCATGACCTCAGGAACCACCAATTCATATTGATTTAGTTGGTGTTCATTTCCCTCCATCCTCTGAAATTTTTGACACATATCATAAAAATTGATTTTGAAGCATACAAATGAGGGGAACTACTATATGAACTTGCTAGAGGACTAAACATGCATCAAAACTAATTATATCAACATAGAACAAGCATGCATACTCACTTAACAAGTCACCTACAGCAGCAAAATACTCAAGGTATACTTCACTAAACAAAATTCTACTTGGATACATGGAGGAGTCACATACCGGAGAGCAATGCCCCAAATCTCAGCAGCTGAGATGGGCTGAACAAAGAGATCGAAATCGCGAGGAAGAACAGCAAAACTCGGTGTGAGAGAGAAAAACGAGCTGAGTGATGCAAGAGGAGAAGTGGTAGGTGGGAACTGTTGGAGGGCCAAGGGGCCCCACCTCAGTGGCTGGCGCGGCCAAGGGGGGCCGCGCCACCATGTGGTTTGACCCCATGGTGGGTCCCCTTGGTCAGCACCAGGCACTCCCACGATGCTCTTTGAAAAATAGGACCAATGGTATAATTTTTACAGATTTTGAAAACTTTCAATTTGCGAAATCTGGATATTAAATTAATAAAACTTGGGCAGAAAAATTTTTTTAAAATTCAAAACAACTAAACTTTTGCAACCTAATTATCACTACAGGAGGTAAAACAAAGTTGAAGAAAGAAATGTTGTTTAGCTCTTTCATGTATAAATACATTTGATAACAAGGTTGATCAAGTCTTGGCACCAAATAAATTTACATGACACAAATGATTTAAACATCATGAAACACTCATGTTACCTTGTATTGTATTGATATGGATCCAATCATAATGTTTTGATATCCTTCTTGATGATCATATATAGGGCAATCAATACTTCCCACTTTGATAGTTTTAAAATTGGAGATGGTATTGACTCCATAAATCTTGTCAACTTTCTTGGGGAAATAAACAGTATGTTCTTTATCATTAACATTGAAAGTTACTTTTCCTTTATTGCAATCAATAACAGCACCTGCAGTATTTAGAAAAGGTCTTCCAAGAATAATAGACATATTATCATCTTCAGGCATTTCAAGAACAACAAAATCAGTCAAAATTAAACAATTGTTAGCCACTTGAACAGGGACATCCTCACAAATGCCAACAGGAACAGCAGTAGATTTATCAGCCATTTGCAAAGATATATCAGTAGGTATCAATTTATCAAGATAGAGTCTCTTATAAGAGAAAAAGGCATAACACTAACTCCTGCTCCCAAATCACATAAAGCAGTTCTAACATAATTATTCTTGATGGAGCAAGGGATGGTTGGTATACCTGGATCTCCAAGCTTCTTAGGAACCTTGCCATTGAAAGAATAATTAGCAAGCATAGTAGAAATTTCCTCATTAGGAATTTTCCTCTTGTTAGAAACAATATCTTTCATATACTTTGAGTAAGGAGGCAATTTAATAGCATCAGTCAAAGGAATTTGCAAGAACAAGGGTTTCATCCATTCACAAAATTTATTATAATGTTCTTCTTCCTTTGATTTTAGTTTCTTAGTTGGAAAAGGCATTTGCTTTTGAACCCAAGGTTCCCTTTCATTACCATGTTTCTTAGCAATGAAGTCTTCCTTAGTGTACTTTTGTTTTTAGTATGCTTTTCAGGTTCCTTTTCACTAACTTCTTTATCAAGAGCATCATTTTTATCCTTATCACTATCAAGTTCATTACCACTTTCAGTTTCAGCATCAGAGATAGATATACTATTAGGATCATTAACAGTTTCAGAGGATTCTACAACATTTTTATGTTTCTTCTTCTTTTTCTTAGAAGGAGAAACTGGATTTTCAGTTGAGAATCTTGTTCAATTCTTTTAGGATGTCCCTCAGGATATAAAGGATCCTGAGTATGAGCTCCTCTAGTGCTAACATAGACAGGTTTTTTTTCTTTAGAAGCATTACTAACATGTCTTGTTGCACTTTAGTGAGTTGATCAATTTGAGTTTGAACCATATGGAAATGTTTAATAAGCATCTTAACATCATTGGAGGTTCTCTCCACAATATCATGCAACTTACTAATAGCTTGAGAATTTTCATGCAAATGATTCTCTACTCTCATATTAAAATTATCTTGCTTAATAACATAATTATCAAATTCATCTAAGCATTGATCAGGTGGTTTAGAGTAGGGAATATCTCCTTCATCGAACCTGTGGAGAGAGTGAACCTCAATTATGGATGGATGAGGAATTGGCTTACACAAATCTTCAATAGGTGGAAGGTTCTTCACATCTTCAGATTTAATACCCTTCTCAATGAGAGTCTTCTTGGCTTCCCTCATTGTTTCATCATTCAATTCAATCATACCTCCCCTCTTCTTTGATATTGGTGTCGGTGTAGGTGTGGGGGTCGGCGCAGGTAGAGTCCAATCATCATAATTCTGGCTGATTTTAGCCAATAATTCTTCAGCTTCTTCAGGGGTTCTTTTCCTGAAAACACAACTAGCACAACTATCCAGATATGCTCTAGATTCAATAGTTAGTCCACTGTAAAATATATCAAGTAGATCATGCTTTTCCAAATCATGTCCAGGCCGAGCTCTGATAAGAGAGCAAAACCTTGTCCATGCCTCTGGAAGTTTCTCTTCATCTTCCTGGTCAAAGTTATAAATTCTCTGCAAAGCATCATGTTGAGCACTAGCAGGGAAATATTTCTGAAAGAAAACATTAAGCAAACCAGTAGGACTAGTAATAGAACCAGGAGACAAGTTGTTATACCAAGCTTTAGCATCATCTTTTAATGAGAAAGGAAAAATCTTAGCAACAAATAGCTACGCTTCTTAATATCATCAGAAAATAAGCCACTCAAAGTAGAGAGCTCATTCATGTGCTCTACAGCACTTTCACTCTTAGTGCCACAAAAAGGAGTTTTCTCAACAATAGATATATGAGATAAATCAAGAGAAAAATCATAATCCTTATCTTTAATGTTTATAGGAGAAGTGGCAAACTTAGGATCAGGTGACAACTTGTATTTAACAGCATGTTGTGCAAGAAAATTTCTAATATTACTTGCACCAGTAGTAGCATTACATTTATCAATAAAATCATCATCAAGTTCCACATAAGTTTCATCAGGATCATCATCACAAGTATAATCCCTTAACTCAGGTGAATAAACAGGAGTAGTAGGACTTCCATTAGGTGTTCTAGTATTTTCAAGTTGTTTAGACTTAGCAATAGCAGCATCTAAAAGTGGACCTAATGAAATACTCTCATCAATCACAGTAGAAGCATCATCAATATATCAGAGGCAATTTCAGATTCAGCAGTAGTAACACGTGAAGATTGTGGTGGTGTAACAAGTTGACTCAATACAGATGGTGAGTCAAGAGCAGCAGAGGTACTAAGTGTCGTACCTTTTCTTGTAGTGGATGGCAATACATGACCCTCTCATCACGAGCTTTACCCATGATGAATAAATTTCAGCGAGCAATATAGATCACAAGTGAACTCACAAATAAAGCTATGCTCCCCGGCAACGGCGCCAGAAAATAGTCTTGATGACCCACAAGTATAGGGGATCGCAACAGTCTTCGAGGGAAGTAAAACCCAATTTATTGATTCGACACAAGGGGAGCCAAAGAATACTTGAGAGCCTTAACAGCGGAGTTGTCAATTCAGCTGCACCTGTGAATAGTCTTGCTCGACACAGATTATCAGTAGCAACAGTTTATAATAGTAGCAGTGTGAAATAATGGCAGCGGTAAAGTAATGACAACAGTAGTGATTGCAGTAAACAATAGGATTAAAACACTGTAGGCATAGGGATGGATGAACGGGCGCTGCATGGATAAGATAGTTCATATAATAATCAAGACATAGTCATTGCAGATAATAATGATAAAGCATCCAAGTACTAAGTAACCATAGGCATGTGTTCCGTATATAGTCGTACGTGCTCGCAATGAGAAACTTGCACGACATCTTCTGTCCTAATTACCAGTAGTTTCCCTCGAGGCCCCGCTGCAACGGGGTGGTAGGACAGAAGATGTCGTGCAAGTTTCTCATTGCGAGCACGTACGACTATATACGGAACACGTGCCTATGGTTACTCAGTACTTGGATGCTTTATCATTATTATCTCCAATGACTATGTCTTGATTATTATATGAACTATCCTATCCATGCAGCGCCCGTTCAGCCATCTCTATGCCTACAGTGTTTTAATCCTATTGTTTACCGTAATCACTACTGTTGTCATTACTTTACCGCTGCCATTATTTCACCGCTGCTACTATTATAAACTGTTGCTACTGATAATCTGTGTCGAGCAAGACTGTTCACAGGTGCAACTGAATTGACAACTCTGCTGTTAAGGCTCACAAGTATTCTTTGGCTCCCCTTGTGTCGAATCAATAAATTGGGTTTTACTTCCCTCGAAGACTATTGCAATCCCTTATACTTGTGGGTCATCACCCACCTGTCACTGAGACCAAAAACATGGATGAGCAGTGACACATAAGCAAAACTGCCAACTAAGCACTGACACGTAGGCAAAAGAGCTGAGTTGGTTGTCCACTAATGCGACCATCTAAATTGGTAAGAGGCGGCTAAAGAAAAGGCAATATGTTAGAGCTTTTTAGATTATTTCCAATTTAGCTAACCAGGTTATGACAATTCAGACAGGAAAAGTCGTCAGTTTTTCAGTTTTAGACCCTCCAAAGTTGTCTATTACCAAATTTCCCTGGTCACTATAGAAAAGTCACTAATTGACACATTTCTTGTAGTGGACGGCGTCTCTACCCGGGCGCGATGCGCTTCGGCCGCCGCCTCCGCTCGGGCGCGAGGCGCTTCGTCCGCCTGCCGGATGTACTCCGAGCCCGTTAGCTCAACGATGTCGGAGTCCTCATGGACCACAGCATATCCCACACTCGCCACCTCCTCGCGTGCCATGGCTTGGAGGTGGGCCTGCGCCTACGCCATCTTCTCCGGCATCATTTGGGCGTAGGTGGTGGGAAGGCGGCGAGGCATGGTGGAGGAGAAGCGGATTGGGAGGAGGAGAACAGAGCGGCGGCGGATGTGGATTGTAAAGCGGCAGCGGATGTGGACGTAGATGGACTAGGGTTCCGGCGCCGGTACATATAGTGGGAGGTGGCCGGTCCGCCATGAATGCTGGCCATTGGCCGCTGGCCACTCCGCCATGAATGCCGATGCCGGTCAAAGGCTAGATCCTCTGCCTGGTAGGCCGGTCAAACGTGGGTCCGTGTTGTCAACGATCGGGCGCGTCCGCCCGCCCCAAATCCGCCCCATATATGGGATGGCTTTGGGGTGTGCCGGATCGCCCGGACGTTTCAGATGACCATGGGGGGCTCCGTTGGGTGGATATTTTGGGCCAAAACGCGTCTGGGCTGTCCGCCGGGGCGTTTGAGGTGGGTTTCGGGGCTCCGGTTGGAGATGCTCTGAAAAGCATCCTGAGAACTTGCCTATGGCGAGATAGTTAGTAGGATGGTTGTACCCCCAACTCAGCAGAGTTCAAATCCCAAGTTTGATGCTTTCTCATTTAGACGGAATATTTTTCAGTGGGAGGCGACGTTCCCGTCGACAGCGAGGTGCCTATGGCAACTTCATCAATCTCAGGACCTGATCCGCCGGCTAAATCTTTCATAGGTGTTCAAAGGGGTAGAATGTGCGTGTTTGGGTTCGTAGGGGTGAGTGTATGCGCGTATATAGAAGCAAATGCATTGTAAAAAACACGCCCTTATTGTTCTCCGAGCAGCTACCAAAATCGAGCGCATCATCAAAGCTTTTGGCATGGCATTGATTCGGATCGCAGGATGCGAGATTTTACAAGCGGAAGGACCAGCGTTTGAGTTGAGGATCCGATTTTGGCCACCTCTCAAGGCCGTATCTGTCCGATTCGGATACTCGAGAGATCAATGGGGAGGCCATGGAAGAATTGTAGAGGAATCACGCGTTTGAGTCCGCGGACGCCTTCAACTCCTTCATCGACGACCTCGTCCTGCAGGAGCTCCCACTCCTCTATCGGATGTACACGTGGTCGAATAACCGTTCGGGTCCCACCCTTGTACGTCTGGATCGTGCCCTCATCAACCCGCAATGGGGTGGAACCTTGTTCAACTCCATGCTTCGGTCGCTGATTCGGACAACCTCGGATCACGTGCCTCTGTTGGTTGAGGCCACTTCGCGAGCGCCATCGTCCCAGGTCTTCAGGTTCGAAAAATACTGGGCCCAGTCTGCGGAGTACCGGGCCTTGATCGGTGAGGTTTGGACCAGGCCGAGTAACCAGGTGGCGGGTGCGACGTCTCTCTCGCAAGCTTAAATGGGCCCGTGCTGAATCGAAGAAATGGGCCCGTGCGAGGCTTAGGCCCAATGACGTGGTGGCTAACTGTCGGGCCGACATCTCTTTGCTCGATTTGTTTGAGGAGTTTCGTGCCTTGACGACGGCGGAATCGCGACTCTGAGGTCATGTCCGTGCCCACCTCTCGCTGGAGTGCAAGAAGCTTGATGCATACTGGAAGCAGAGATACTCCTACCGTCTCTGTAAGCTGGGTGACGAGAACACGTCGTTCTTCCATGCTAGTGCATCAGCTCGGCTTAGGCGGAATCAGATCAAAACTCTCCATGAGGGAGGGCATGTCTTCTCAAACCATGAAGACAAGGCGCGCATACTGCGAGATTTCTACACGGGCCTGCTGGGCACGGTCCATGACGTGGCATGGGACCCTGGGTTGGTGGCGCTGCTCCCTCGCGTTCCCGGCCTCGCCGCGGTCGAGGCGCCTTTCACGAGAGTGAGTTGAAGAAGGCAGTTTTCTCTATGTGTTCTGACTGCAGCCCTGGTCCGGATGGGTTTGGTCCTGCTTTCTTCAAGGTTTTCTAGGAGGTGGTCAAGGAGGATATCATGGCTTTCTTGGAGGAGTTCTACCTTGGTCGTGCTCATCTTGCTGGGATCAACCAAGCCTTCATCACATTGCTGCCCAAATCCGAGCTGGTGACAACTGCGGATGGTTTCCGTCCTATCTCGCTGCAAAATTGCGTCATGAAGATCGTCACCAAGATCCTCACCTCGCGCCTCCAGCGTTTCGTCGAGCAGCTTGTTGGGTTCGAGCAATCCGGGTTCATTGCAGGGCGCTGTATCACGGATAATTTCCTTTATGCGGCAGAGTTGATCCAATGTTGTCGGCTTCGTATGTCTCCAACGATCGCACTGAAGCTGGACTTTAGGAAAGCGTTCGACTCGGTTGATTGGAGGTCCCTTGACGCGATCCTGGATGCGCGTGGGTTTGGCAGCCTTTTTCGTTCATGGATTAGGGAGATCCTGCGCACCGACAAGGCCGTGGTGCTCCTTAATGGCGTCCCGGGGCGGTGGATCGAGTGCAAGAATGGGTTGCGCCAAGGCAACCCGTTGTCACCATACTTGTTCCTGATTGTTGGCGGCCTCCTTCGACAGCGGGTTGCGGGGAGCTCACCCGACGGCACGCTACTCCACCCCCTCGTGGACGACCTACCATGCCCGGTGCTCCAGTACGCAGACGACACGCTGATCCTTGTCTGTGCTGACCCCCAGCAGCTCACCGTCCTAAGGCATGCACTCGATGATTTCTCGGCGGCAACCGGACTCGCCATCAACTACCATAAGAGCTCCTTCATGCCGATCTGTGTCCCTCCTGATGAAGCTGCGTCTCTTGCCGCAATCCTTGGGTGCCCTGTCTCCGTGTTCCCCCAAACTTATTTGGGGTTGCCGTTGTCTGACCGCAAGCTCCCTGCTAGTGCGCTTGATTTCCTGGCGGAGAATATCACGAGAAGGATCCCTAGTTGGAAGGTGCGCACTCTCGACCCTGGCAGTCGGTTGACTCTGACGTCGGCCGTTTTGTCTGCGATCCCGTCATTTGCCATGTCAGTACTGCCAATCCCCAAAGGCACGCTGGTCAAGATGGATCACCCTCATCGCGCTATGTTCTGGAAGGCCTCTGAATCCTGCTCTAGAGGTGACTGCCTAGTGTCATGGGACACGACATGCCGTCTAAAATCAGAAGGGGGGCTTGGTATGATCGACCTAGGCGTGCAAAACACATGCCTCCTCCTCAAGATCGTTCACAAGCTGCTGACGGGTGTGAGCAACCCATGGACAGAGTGGGTGCGCCGGTGGTACTTAGGGGACGGCGCGTCCCCTCCCTCGACGCCAACGTAGCAATGCTTTTAGCTCCCTTGTGCTCCTCCTTCGCCAGTTAACCACTGTAAAGGTGGGAGATGGAGCGAACACCTTCTTCTGGCACGATAACTGGACCTCTCTCGGTTCGCTTGCCACCGCTCTGCCCGCACTATATTCGCACTGCCTTGCTCCAGACGTGGGGGTTGGGGCCGTGTTGCGCCTAGGCGCTGGTGCACTGTGCATGAGAGCACGCCTCTCCTCTGCTGCTACGACAGAGCTCGACATCGTCATGGACGCCATCGCGCACTTCGTCCTAGGACCGCCCCAGACTGCCAGACTCTGTTGTGTTCCGCCACCCAGCGTTTCATGACCCGTGTCGTGTACAGCCTCTTCCACTCATCGGGATGTGGGCCGCCGCTGCATGACCTCAACTGGGAAAACTTTTGCCCGGTCATGGTCAGGGTCTTCGTGTGGATTCTACGGCATCGGCGAACCAGGACGCGTGCTCGCCTGCATCGCCTGGGTATCTTGAGGAGCGCGTGGTTATAGTCTCCCCGTGCAAACACGCTACATCGCCGGATTGCGGGCCACTCGATTCCACCTCCGACGACCTCCTCTTCTTCCATAAGGCGGCATCTCGCCGCCCCAAACCCTGACTGCCCGTTCTGCCCCGGCATCGCGGAAGATATACGACACCTCTTCATCGCGTGTCCACGGATGCAGGAGATCTGGAGTGTGTGTGCGCCCAGTGCCGCCGCCCCCGTTCTGGAGAGCGTGGTCGATGCTTTTTCTGCTGAGCACCCCGCATGGGCCCTCCCCCTCCGCATGACTGCGACTGCTTTGCTGCTCTGGATCGGCTGGAAGACCAGGAACTGTCGTGTGTTCGATGGCCTTGATACGTCTGTCCCCGAGTTTTTCGATGCCGTCCGCGACCACCTTCGACTCTGGGTTGTTAGGGCGCCCCGCCGTCTGGATTGTGGGCCGCTTTTGGCGTGGTGTGTGTCGCTTCCCTCCTAAACCTCTATGTAAAAATCTACTCGTCCTAGCTTGTTTTGAGGATTAGTATGTAAAACGTTTTTTTTGAAGTATTATTATAAAAATTCAGGTGGGCTTTTCGCCTTCTTCCATTGGTTGCTTCAATTTTTTTTTCGAGAAAACAAAATACTCACACTTCGAGGCCATGCTTGTTCCATCCAGGTTGGTATCAGGTCCGGCTAACCATGCCTACGTTCCTTCAATCTCTGTTTTCCTATCATGAGGTGCTCTTCTTGTTGCCACGTGATAACGGGATTCGAATCGGAATCAGCGAAGAACTCGATCGGGTCTCTGTTCCTCTCCGATTCAACCTAGACTTTGCTTTATACTAGTTGAATTTGGCGTGGCATCACGCCACGCCCTTAGTGAATTAATCTATCTGATTGTGATATAAGCAAGTAGCGTTATTTTTTGTTGGCATTTTCGATATATTTTATGGAATGTTGGGATATTATCCATCTAATTGTTGGCCAAATTGGAGTGTTCGAAAATGCTTTTAGTTTCTTATGAATAGGTACCACTTTTTGCGAGTTTTTTTGATATATTTTGTACAACATCCCAATGTCTAGTAATTTGAAATGTTCGAACATGTTTGTATTTCGATGTCAATAGTTAATTGAATTTAAGAAAGGTGCATTTAAATTATTCGCACACTTTAACGAAATGTGCATATTCAATGGGTTTTTTCATACCATAAGTAGTTTGCATGTAGTTTTCTGTTTGTTTTGATATATTTCTTGTATTTTTGCAGCGGATATATTCAGGGACATTGATCTTTCGATGTTTTCTTTTTTTTACAATTTGGTTTCTATGTTCAATGGGTTCACATTTTTTTAGCATTTTTGTATTTTTCGTCTTATAATTAATTATTGAGTAGTTTTGAAATGTCCAAGTAGTAACCAATTAAAAAATGTTCGGAAATGAAAATTCCTTGCAAATAGTTGGCATTTTTTTGTGGGCATGTTGATATAGTTTGGAGTATCTCAAATTTGTAAGCAGATTGAAATGTTCAGAAATTATTAATTTTAAATGTAAGTCCATAATGGGTGGAAATGCACATCTATGTATATAGAATTCTTCTAAAAAAATTACCAAATTGAGATGCGTAAATATGTTCTCATATTAGTATAATTTCTTAGCATCTATTTCTGTGATGTTTATGATCAAATAGGTTTTAGAAGCTGGACAATTTAGAATATATTCAAATTTGAATTCTTTTAGTCCTTACCAAATGATGAGATTGGGGAGTCATATAAAATTTCGAAATTCTCAAATTTGTAACTTGAGTTGGAATGCTCAAATATGAGTGTTCTTTCGCATAGAATTATCCTAATCAAAGCCTATCAGGAGGCATCTAAATTTTTGAATATTCAAATTTTTATGCCGCGTTGTTGTGATAAGTTCTATAAAACGGTCAGATTTCGAAGAGTGCTGTAAAGTTTGAATATTCAAATCTTAAAATTTCATTGTATGACGTAAGCAATTAGCATGCGTAAGTAAAGTTACTGATTTTCCAACATTTAATAATTTTTGGAGAGTTGTGTAAGTACCGTAGAATAATATATGTAATGTTGATTTAATTACTTGAATTATGTTTTCTTTAAAATTTTGGTTTTCGAATCAGTTATATTTATTTGGAAAGTAAGCTTAAACCAGCTATTTGTTGATATTTACACTTGTAGTATTCTTAATTTGATATCTCATAATTTGGTGAAGGTCCCAAAGTATTTGAAATGGCTACTTTGGTTCCCACATTTTTTTTAAATCGGTTTGAATTGATTTGAGGTGTATTTAAAAATTTGCAAAGGTGAACCTATATTTTACGAAATGATGTAAATTAGACTTGAAGTAATGTGGAGAAGGTCCGAAGTATTCGAAATGGCTATTTGGTTCTCACAAATTTCTATTTGGTTCCCACAATTTTTTTAAAATTTGTATGAATTGATTTGGGGCTGTATTTAAAAATCTGCACAGGTTTTGCGAAAAAGGAAAATGCAAAAAAAAAAACAGCCCACGAACCGGCCCAGCAGCCCAGCCCGCTGCCACGGTGACGTCACCGAGACGTCACCAATGGCCGGATCTGGCCGCAGCCTCCCGCGGCGGCGGCGACCACGGCGGCGGCGCGCTGCTGGGCTCAGGGACGCGCGTGGGCGTGTCACCGGCGCGCGCGGGCATGGGGTGCCCTTAGGTGGCGGCGCCGCCCCGCGCAGGTTGCCAGAGCGGCCGCGACGGTCCGCGAACGCGGCAGAGGGCAGCCATGACGGCGCCGTCGATTCCGGCGCCAGCGCAGCGTCCTGGCAGGCGTCCGTCGGCGGGGAGGTGGAAGACGCGATGGCGGAGCTCCTCGCGTCCGTGGATCTGAGTGAGGATGGCCGGAGCGGCATGCCGGCGCGTCGCGCGGAGAAGAAGGAGGGCGGGGGGGGGGGTGCGTGGACGGTTTTCCACTGAGGACCCGGAAGTTTGCCGAAATTATGCATGGGTCCCGGCCGTCGAGAATGTGGAGGATGGCGGAGTTTTTTTGTGGGATTGCTTGTCGTTTGTTGCAAAACGGCGACGCGCTGTGTGGCTGACAGGTGGGTCCCACCGTGGCACTGGTGAACACTGTTCATTACTGTAGATGCTACAGTAGCCGGAACGCGGAGAGGCCGCGAAATCGTACAGCTTTAATATACTTAGTAATTTGTAACGCTCGTCCAGTCAAACAAACCAAAAGGAGAGCGTGGTTATAGTCTCCCCGTGCAAACACGCTACATCGCCGGATTGCGGGCCACTCGATTCCACCTCCGACGACCTCCTCTTCTTCCATAAGGCGGCATCTCGCCGCCCCAAACCCGACGACGGAAGCTTTGTCAGTTTCCGGGTTGAAAGAGCTCGCATTTTTTTGTTGATGAGAGAAGAAAAGATTGGATTGTTTGGAACGAAAAAATTGTTTTCCTATTGTAGCTCAATTGAAGAAGAAGCAGCAAGCGGGCGCCTATGGATCTACCGTCTGATCACAATGGAAGTCAAGTTGAAGAAGTAGATAGGCTCAGTGCGCTACCTGATGACATCCTTCTCAACATCCTTGAACGTTTGTGTTTGCGCAATGCAATGCAGAGCAGCACCTGAGGTTAGCTTGTAACGTAGGAGAGCGAAGCGCCCCGGAGTACGGATCGTTTTTGAGTCGGACTGTAGCCGACTTAGGGTTTGCCCACTATAAATACATCTTGTAAGCCGCCGGTTGGGGAAAGCCATACATTGTAAACCCACGGCGTTTGTAACCTCACCCCGATATAGTGAAGTATTGATGGGTGGCGCCCGTGATTTTTTTTATCCTTTGTTTGAAGGGGTTATCCACATTAAATCTCGTGTCACCATTGATTTGATCTTTCCGCTTTTCATCATTTTCGTGCTATCTTTTGTAACAACTCTCACGCCTAGTTTTCCATGTTGATGAGTTATTGCAACGCTCTGAGACTCCTCGCACAATGGGTAAACTGATGGCTTCGTACTGTGAAGCAACAAAGAAATTGCTGGCAATCGACGACAAGTGCCATCAAGGATCTCCGTCTCATAGCTTGCGGACCCATGTCACCTGCACTCCATTGGGCAGGCCGTTGGCAGTGCCGCTCAGAGTAGGAATATAGAGTTTCTGGAGTTCAACATATGGCCCGAGATCAGAGGTACAATATGCACTGAGGGGCACGCCATGTTATTTGGCCGACGCTTCATGTCTTTCTTAGATGCCTACCCCAAAACATTTAGATTGCTTACAAGCATCACTCTGCGTAAACTGCAAATTGGTGAAGCAGACATGCAAACCATCTTGAAATATATGCGAGAAGCTGCAGTCCCTTTGCCTGCGCTCGTGTAAACTGAGCCAGCTACATTCTGTACTGAGGATAGATGCACCTGGCTCCCAGCTTGTGGCGCTGGAATTGATCAAATGTTACTTCTCACAAGTTGAGTTGGTCTGTCTCCCGCTCTTGGCTCGCCTGTTCTATCATACCTGGTTCTCCACTACTATTTGGCTCGCCAAGTAACCCATTAATTAGTGATTACGGGGCAGTGCATATGTACATATTAACTGGTGTCGTTAGTTAAGCTTCATTTGTTTTGTCATTTGGAAAAAAGTTTCGTCCAACAGAACAGTTTGTAAAATTTCACCACATATTTATACAACAGAAAAAAAACATGTAAATTTATAAATGGAGACATATAATCGTAAATAGTTACGGGTTTTGTAACTACAACCTAAACAAGTTATCATCGTGATCTACTCGGTGTTTGCATATTTTCAGCTCTAGTTACCGTGAATTTCGTCCCTTGTGTGCATCAAATGGAATTTTCGATGAAGGTCTAACTGACATCGCCCATCGATCGAAAAGCCTTACAGAAACCAGCAACAGAACATTATAAATGTTCTGAAGATACTTCCATTACCGGTGATAACGGAAACATATATACAATCCTCTAGCCACGGATACATCTGTCATACCCATGCATGATCACGTGCCCACTTGTAAACCGTGCCACCTGGTTGTACCAGATGATCGACCAACGAGGACATATTTCAACTTTTCAAGGGGTGCCAAACAACAGATCTGAAGAGACAACCCAAACTTAGTGATAACAGCCACCATCGCAGACGCTTTGGACAACATCGTCTCGAACGAACACACATCGATCTTTGCCGTCATGGGTGGACATAGGGGTAGGAATCATCATGATCGGATGAATGTGTGGTGTCTAGCGACCTCTCCCAACTGAAGACTGCACAAACACGACAACACACTATAAGTTTGGTTCCGATATGACCTGATTTACATGTAGACGGGAAGACCAGATTGTTTCGTTAGCATTATTTAAGTAGAAGTAATATGCCTGCAATTTGACCGAATATCTTGTTTTCTTTTCTTTTGCAAGGAATCGAGCTTCTTGTGAAAAAAAGAGGTTTAAGCCAAGAGTTTTGATTAACCATGAGAGTAAATAGGCTTCTGAGTGAACTGGTCTGAAGATGAGAACATACTGTTTCCATAGGCAGTTAATCAGTAAAAGAGAATAAAATCAAATCCACCTTGATTTCAGCATAGATGGTACAGCGTTATTTGTACCATGACGATGTGTGGATAATGCTACCAGTCATTGCTGAGTAACTAGTTTAGGTGAACTTTGACAGTAATTCTGAAATACGTCAGCTTGCAGTTCACTCACTGAAGTAAACTGGGTTCTGAATACTACAGATAGATGGGTAATGGATGTGATACAATCTAATTGATGTGTAACTTATAATTAGAACAAGTAGGAAGACTGAAGAAATACAAAGCTCAAATCGGACTAGTTAACTTACGGCGATGTTTCGATCTTGTGGACTTGAAGGTAAATTGCTCAGCGCGTATGCCACATGTACACAAGATCTTCAAAATTTCACAAACCCTCTCATCGATCTCTTCATTCCTTTTGCGAGGACATTCAATGATAACTACTTCAAGGTGAGCACATGTAAATGATTCTGTCAGACCATGGTTTCCTTTAGCCCCAGCCGTGTTGAAGTGGTGTTGCTAGATGTTACAAAATGTTTTAGTGAGATCAACAGAATATAGTAAATAATACATTTAACAATAAAGCGACATTACATATACAGGGAACAAATACCTTGTCCTTATGAAGCTGAAGTGTGAGCTTCTCAAGAATAGGTGAGTGCTGAAGAATGCAAACTAACGCTTCTAAGTCAACAGCAGCACACCACTCATTGAGTAACAGGGTTTTTAATTTGCCAAATATGGGGCAGCATGCCAAATCCCTTCTGTAGATAAACTGGAAAAATTGCCGAGGTTATTTCATAAATAACTGAACGGAGTTGGAACTACGGGGGGGGGGGGGGGGGGGTTAGATTCAAAAGAAATAGGGAACTGCAAAACTACATATAAAGCGTGAGAAAGTTCAAATATTTCCAATCAAGCACATACATTATTAATTGCAGCAATCAAAGACTCCACTTGTACAGAAATAAATAGTTTGAGGGCACAAATAACCAAATTGATAGTACAAGGGCTTGATTGGACAAAGTATAGTAATTTAGTGGCTTGAAGTGCTGGTTTTGCTTAGAAAAACTAATGAGAAAATATCGTATTCCTCTCCATCTAAAGCTGGACATATCGCTGATACAGGCTCAGGCCTGCAAGTCCTAAAGATGAATAGCAAAATATTAAATCACTAAATTGCAGGTCAAAACCCCCAATAGAATTAACGGCATAGTAATAATATCATAATTATTGTTATGAATGAGCAACTGTATTTCCAGGAGGCCAGAGGCCAGTACTTATACAACATGTGTGTCATGAACAGTAATATACATCTAACACCCCCCCTCAAACTCATGGTGGGTCAACAACACTTAGTTTGGAGAGAAAGAACCCATGCTGCGCTCGAGTCTGTGCCTTCGTGAAGAAGTCCGCCAACTGTAACTCAGAGGGCACATAGTGAAGGGCAAGAAGGTGGTCCTGCACAGCAGCACGCACAAAGGAGGCATCCACACCGATATGCTTGGTGAGTTCATGCTTCACCGGATCACGCGCAATGCTGATGGCGCCTGTACTGTCAGACAATAGAGGAGTGGGTGCAGCAGCAGTAACACCAAAATCCTCTAGTAACCATCGCAACCAGGTCACCTCAGCCGTCAACATAGCCATCGCTCGCAACTCAGCCTCTGCACTAGAGCGGGAAACTGCAGTCTGCTTCTTCGTCTTCCAGGCAATGAGAGATCCTCCAAGAAAAACACAATAGGCAGACAGCGAGCGGCGATCAGAAGGATCACTAGCCCACGTAGCATCAGAGTAGGCCTGGAGCTGGAGAGAGCTGGAGCGAGGAAAGAAAAGGCGACGGGAGATCGTGCCACGAAGATATCGGAGAACACGAAGGAGGTGACTATAGTGGACAGAGCTGGGAGCAGAAACGAACTGACTCAGAATGTGGACAGGATATGATATATCTGGACGAGTGACAGCTAGGTAGACAAGGCTCCCAACAAGGTGGCGATAGCGTGTGGGGTCTGTGAGGGGATCACCATCAGTAGCACGAAGCTGAACATTGAGCTCCATAGGAGTCTCAGCAGTGCGCTCATCACCAAGAGCAGCACGAGCAAGAAGATCCTGAATATATTTTTCTTGGGAGATGAAGAAGCCATCAGAAGTCGAAGAGACCTCAATCCCAAGAAAATAGCGAAGAGAACCAAGATCAGACATCAGGAACTGCTCACGGAGGCGGGCCTTAACAAAGGCAATATACTCAGGGTCATCGCCAGTAATGATCATGTCATCAACATATAAGAGGAGGAGCGTCCGACCACGAGGGGAGGTGTGGACAAACAGCGCGGGGTCATGGTCGCTAGGCGAGAAACCAGCGGCAGTCACCACAGAGGCGAAACGCTCAAACCAGGCGCGAGGGGCTTGTTTAAGGCCATAGAGGGAGCGCCGAAGACGGCAGACCATACCATCAGGAACAGAGTACCCCGGTGGTGGCTGCATATAAACCTCCTCACGCAACTCACCATTGAGAAAAGCATTCTGGACGTCAAGCTGAGACACAGACCAATGACGAACAGAAGCCACAGCGAGAAGAGTGCGAACAGTGGTCATGTGAGCGACGGGAGCGAACGTCTCATCATAATCGCGGCCGTGCTCCTGCTGAAAGCCACGAGCCACAAGCCGAGCTTTGTAACGCTCGAGAGAACCATCGGAGCGAGTCTTGATCTTATAGACCCACTTGCATGTGATGGGACGAACACCAGGAGGAGGGGAAACGAGATCCCACGTGCCAGTGCGCTCAAGTGCAGCAATCTCCTCAGCCATCGCAAGCTGCCATTCAGACTGAGCCATGGCATCCCGATAGGAAGAGGGCTCAACAACAGCCGAAAGACCAAACTGGGAAGGAGAATAGCGATCAGGAGACCGTAACGAAGGCCGAGACCGAAGGTTATGAACCGGTGTACACGGGGAAGGTGGCGCTCCGGAAGTAGAGGGCATGTCAGAGGGGTCATCCTCAACACGAGGGCGACGAGTGTAGTGGAGAGGAAAGGGAGAGAGGGTAGGATGCACTGGAGAGGGAGGTGGCGAGGGAGGAGAAGATGATGGTGTCGGTGGTGTATCGGGAACAGTGGGACTCGGCGGAGGTGGAGGTGGAGGAGGAACATGAGGCACGGAGGGAGATGTGTCGGGAAGTATAAGAAAGGAGATATCCTCAACCGAAAAGGTCGAGGCAGTAGGACGCGGATAGTACGAACGAGACTCATCAAAGGTGACATCACGGGAAATACGGAGCCGACGAGTAACAGGATCCCAACATCGATAGCCCTTGTGCTCATCACTATAGCCAAGAAAGACACACTCAACCGACTGAGCGGTCAATTTGGTGCGTTCGCGGGGAGCTAAGAGAACATAGCACACACACCCAAACATGCGAAGAGATGAGTAGTCAGGAGAACGACCCGAGAGACGCTCCATGGGGATACCACCCTGCAAGGCAGCCGAAGGCTGGATGTTGATAAGATAGGTGGATGCGGAAACCGCCTCAGCCCAAAAGTGGGGAGGAAGAGAGGCAGCGATCATCATCGCACGAGCCGTCTCAAGGAGGTGGCGATGCTTGCGCTCAGCAACGCCATTCTGAGCATGGGCACCAGGACAAGAGAACTGGGCAAGAGTACCCTCCTGAGCAAGAAAACCACGCAACATCTGGGAGATATACTCACCAGCCGAGTCAGCACGAAAAACACGAATGGGTGTGGAAAACTGGGTGTGTACCATGGCAGCAAATCGCTTGTATATAGGGAGAACCTCGCTGCGAGATTTCATAAAATAGAGCCAAGTGTAGCGAGAGAAGTCATCAATAAAAAGAACATAGTAGCGATGACCACCTTTCGAATCGAAGGGAGCAGGACCCCATACATCAGAATGCACTAAGTCGAAAGGACGTTGAGAGACTGACTCACTCGTAGGATAAGGTAATTGAGTCTGTTTGCCAAGTCTACAACCATTACAATGTAAAGATACATCGCCAGAGACAGACCCTAAGACACCTTGATGCACTAGCGAGGACAAGCGAGAGCCACATATATGACCAAGTCGATGATGCCACTGTTGGAAGGACGCAGAGGAGGAGGCAGCAAGAGCATGCGAACTGGCGGGTGTGGTGGCAGCGGAAGGAACACGAAGCCAGTCAACCTCCCAAAGGCCCTGAGCATCATGGCGCCGAGGGCCAGCTCCAACTAGAGCCTTGGTGCGACGATCCTGAACAGAGCAAGAGTCGGGATCAAGAATGACACGACAACCAGAATCAGCAAGTTGAGCGGCAGAGAAAAGATTCATGGTAAGACGAGGAACATGAGAAACACCAGGAACAGAGAAGGACGGAGTAGAAAGAGTGCCACGACTAGCAACAGGAAGCGGTGTGCCGTCGGCAGTAAGAACATTGACAGGAGAATCAAGAGGTCGAAGAGAAGACAGAGGAGAAGAATCAGAAGACATGTGAAAGGAAGCTCCAGAATCCAGAACCCACGGAGATGTACCTGACTGAGTAGGCTGTGGTGGCGGAGCAGCAGTAGTGGAAGCAGTCAGGGAGGCAGCAGTGCCTGTCGAGGAAGAACCCGAGGAAGCCAGTATACGCTTGAGCCGCACAATGTCCTGGTCTGTGAGTGATGCAGTAGAGGAGCGACTCAGGTCACGCTGCTTCTGGTGACAGTCAGACTCTGGGTGACCCGGCTTCTTGCAGTAGCCACAGAAGGTGTGAGAGCGCCGACCTGATCGTGCATAAGGCGGGCGCCCGCTCACCCCCCCTGAGGGAGTAGGGAGCAGCGGTGGAGCCCGGGCAGACGACACAGGAGCCCGGGCAGAGAGCACAGTGGGAACCACAAGCAAACCAGCAGAACGGAGACGTGTCTCCTCAGCTCGAAGCTCTGCAAGTACCTCTGATATAGGAACACGACGACCACGGGCAAGCAGGTTAGCACGCCGAGGCTCAAACTCTGCACGGAGGCGAGACAGGAACTCATGTACACGCTGAAACTCCAAATCTGACCTCACTGTCTGACAGCAGCGACAAGTACCACAAACAACTGTCCTCAGAGAGTCAAGCTGACGCCAGATGGCAGAGCACTGTGTATAGAACTCATCAACAGTAGAGTCACCCTGCTGAAGATCATGCTCCTGACGCACAACAGATAGGTAGAGAGCATCACCAGAGGGCTGATAGCGCTGACAAAGATAAGTCCACATCGCAGCAGCAGTGCCCAAACCCATAAACTCAGAGGCAAACTGGGGTAGAACACTAGCAGTGAGCACGGCAGCAGCACGAGCATCATCATTGCACCACTGAGTGTAAACAGACAGAGCATCCCGATAGATGGAGAGAGACTCGGAGTAATCCGATACCTTGGTCATAGGCCTTAACTGCAAGATCATCAGCATTCTTGGCGGCATCCCGATCAGCCTGAGAAGCATCAGCAGCAAGAACGGGTGGAACCGGTGGGGTGGGAGCCACAGGAGCAACAGGGCACGGCTGACAGGAGACCTCGCCAGAGAGAACGCCCCACAGCAGGAGGCCACGCATGTGGATACGCATAAAGCCCACAAAGTCAGCGTAGTTGGTGCCATCAAAGATCACAGAGCACCGAGGAATAGCAACATAGCCCGAAGAAGACATCACGAGCTTTCTGCTGTTACCGGTTTCAGATCCGGTATGAAATCCGGTTTCAGATCCGGTATGAAATCCGGAAAAATCCGGGCCTGGTACCGGAATCAATCCGGAATGAATTCCGGGTCAGCACCGGGCGAGAACCGGGCGAAACTGAGAGAGTCCAGTACCGGTTTTTGGAATCCGGTATGAAATCCGGAAAATTCCGGGCCTGGTACCGGAATCAATCCGGAATGAATTCCGGGATCACCACCGGAAGCTCGACGCGATGCTCACCTCGTCCCCGTCAATGGTGGTGAACAAGCCGGCGGGGCAGCAGCCCGCAGCGGCGGCAGGCGAGCAGGCCGGAGGTGGCCGGAGGTCTGGCGGGGCGCGGGAGGCCGGAGGGAGCAGCCGGCGGCGGCCGAACGAGGCCGGGGCAGCGGCGGCGGCCGGGCAGCGGCGGCGGCCGGGCAGCGGCGGGAGGACGGCGACCGGCAGGAGGAAGCGGCGGCGGCCGGGTGGCCACGGCAGGCACGCGTGCGGCCGGCGACGGCAGGCACGGGAGCGGCCGGAGTAGCGGCAGCAACGGCGGCGGAGGAGCACCCGGAGTTGCTACGGGTGGGGAGGAGAGCAAGAGCACCTGGGCTCTGATACCATGTTATGAATGAGCAACTGTATTTCCAGGAGGCCAGAGGCCAGTACTTATACAACATGTGTGTCATGAACAGTAATATACATCTAACAATTATCACTAAAGCATGGTACTGAAAATAAGCAACTTGATTAAGTATGTGTTTATGCACATAAAGAAATGCATAGTGATACTAAAAGAGAAACCACTTGACGGCAAAAGCAATTATAAGAGTGGAGATGATAGTAAGTGTATGCTTACCACTTTAGAGTGAGCTATCAACTCTAGATGGACAGCATCTGACAAGCCATTGAGAAGGACAGTCCGACAATGACCAAGAGGATAACCATAACAACCTTGGCAGTATTGATTACCACATTTCTGTACCCCAGGATCGGTAACAGCACAAGTATCACCACAATGATCATTAAGCCTCACAAATTCTGTTTCTAGCAACGGCATGCTTTCAAGCACAGGAGTATCCAGAATGAAATCACTAAGCTGCAGCGAGATTAGATTTGGTGCACTGATCAAAGTGCGAGAGAAAGCAGCAAAGGAACAATACCAGGTGAGGCGCAGCCGCTTTATCGACCTGGAGGAGATCCTGTCCACCGCCATACTGCAGTGATCCATCTTTAGATCATCTAGCAACGGGCAGCTCAAGAAATCAAGGCACATTTGGGAGTCAACAAGCGCAGTGCACGTTTCCAAGTCAACATCGTACAGGTTTAGTGTGGTGAGGCGCTCAGAGGCGAGATGCACAGTGAGGTCTACATTACGGATATTGCCCGCGATGACAACGAGCATCCGAACCTTGCAGATTAGCGCGTACTGGATCCACAGGTTGGCGTATGGGTATGGATCATCCTCATCTTCATCGTAGTTATCGTAATCGACCTTGGATCGGTAGGCTCTGATCTCGCACTTGTCCAGAGGTAGGTGGCCCCGGAGGACGAGCAGATGGTTCACGAACTTGTTGAAACCCTTGGGTTCGAAGCCCTCGGGATGCTCCGATGAAGTGACGAGGCGTAGGCTGGGCATTTTCCTCCACAGGTGGCGCCACTCGCGGGAGAGCAGGCTCATCCGGACGGCCGCGTCCACGGGCAACAAGGACAGCAAGAGCAGCCGGAGGTCGAGGGGGAGAGCGCTGATTCGATCCTCGCCGCTCGCCGTCCTCGCCATTCCGTCGAACAGGCAGCGGGCAGGCTCTACGCGTAAGGAGATGGTGAGTGAGAACCGCAGAAGCGGAAAGCCGTTGAGTCGAAGAGTGTCACGGCATGAAATCACCTCGAAAGGGAGGCGGCCGGAAGCTCCGGCCGCCGGCAGCCCACACTGAACAGGTGCACGGAGACGGTGGGAGCACGGAGACTCCGCCCCTCACTCAGCCACTCACAAACTCGCTGTAGAATGGAGCGTCGGATAAAACGTAGAGCGG
Organism: Poa pratensis; assembly: GCA_947311845.1. Classification (NCBI taxonomy): domain Eukaryota; kingdom Viridiplantae; phylum Streptophyta; class Magnoliopsida; order Poales; family Poaceae; genus Poa; species Poa pratensis. Next base: position 15,424,453 of record CAMZMU010000119.1, on the reverse strand, counting down.
AAAGGCGCCACCGAGTGGACGAAGCGGAATAACCATTACTGCGATTGGCCGTGTGAGAGAGGTGTTTGGTCTCCCGAGCTCAGATGTACGAAATGCAAAAAATAGTAAAAAAAATCAAAAATTCTGATTTTATTTACATGATAATAATATATATGTTTTTAATAGTGTCATGTTTCGTGATGGAATGTGATGCGTCATATGATGACACATGACCGATATTTGTATATCGTCCCAAGAATGATATGTGTTGGCAAATCCGACATCTGTCTAGTGTGGTGTTCTTCATAGTTGATCTCATACTCGAATGTGAATGCTCAATTTTCCCAATACTCCTAAGGAAGACTTGTTTATTGAGTCGGCTGCTGAAATATTGATTAATATTTGCTGAAATATTGATTAATATTATGGTGGGCTTTAGGCCCATCTAACAATTACAGAAAAATCCCTAAAGGCCCATGCTGCCATTTGGAGAGTGGTACGTGGGAGTTTAGCTTATAAGGTGAGCTCTTCTACACAATGTATATGTATGAGGTGTTAGGTGTGAAGAGAAAGGAGGCGTTCCACACGCGCGCTCCTCCTCCTCCGCCGCCCGCCTCGCCTCGCCACGCCACGCCTCGCGGCCTCGCCTCGGCGCGTCACGACGCGCCGCGGGTTGCGGGAATCTCGCCGAGCCGAGCTTATCTTTTTACCACGCAGGAAAAATGTGTGCAGCAACGGAAACTTAATGGCATTAATGGAGAATAAATGTGAGCTGAAACGTCTGTCTTAATTACGGCCGTTTCGAGTCTCTTAATTCTCTCTTAACTGCGCAAGTTAACTACGGGTGTTTCCGTTGGCCTTCCGCCTGCGTGCGTGCCTATATGAGAGAGGTCGCTCCTCTCCAGCAGACACACCAGAAAGATTGCATCCACTCGCGCCGCCACCAATTCCTCTCGCTGTTGTTGCCATCGCTGATCCCATCACGTCCACCGCGTACACGGCTGACGGGAGAGCAGGCCTCCGAAACCCCGCCTCTCCAGATCCTGTACGGGAGAGGGGCGATTAGGTTTTTGGGGAGCGTCTCCTACGCGACTGCTCGCTCTCGTTCGTCTACTTCACTACTTCCTCGTCGTCTTCATCATCGCCATGGCCACCGACGCCGACAAGGAGCAAGCTGCTGCTGACAAGAGGATCGCCGACAACGCCACTGCTTCCGCTGCTGATACGGCCAACTGGCCTACTGGAGGGTATAATATGTTTATCCCTCTCCTGATTATTTCCATACTTGCAGTACTAGTAATATGTGTAGATGTTTCTACTATTTGTCTAGTACGTAGTTTTATCATCAAGTTTCAGTATGTCATTACCACTGTTTATGCCATATTCATGATTTATTATTGGATTAATTTAATCAAACAATTGCCTATATAGTCAACAATCCAAAAATCTAATATGTGTAGGCAATTTTCAGTCAATGGTTTTGCTGCTGCACTGAAACCAGCCCATTTACGGGGACATATTTTAAGCGTTGGCAAACCAAAACCACCGTATGGCTCACTGCAATTAACGTGTTCTGGGTCGCCGGTGTTACTCCCAGTGGAACGATTGCTCCTGAACAGGAGAAGGCGTTCAGGGATGCCACCGTCGTCTTTGTTGGAGCCATACTGAGCGTGATCGGAGATAAGTTGGTTGATGCATATTTACATGTGTAGGTTGCCAAGGACTTGTGGGAGGCGCTCGAATCTAAATTCGGCGCAACTGATGCTGGAAGCGAGATGTACACTATAGAGCAGTTCCATGATTACAAGATGGTTGAAAACCGTTCTTTGGAACAAGCTCATGAGATACAGTGCATCGCTAAGGAGCTTGAGCTTCTGAAGTGTGTGTTACCGGGCAAATTTGTCGCGGGATGCATAATCGCTAAGCTGCCCAATTCCTGGAGGAACTTTGCTACTTCTCTCAAACATCAGAGGCGTGAATTCTCAGTGGAGGATGTCATAGGCCATCTGAGTGTGGAGCGGAACTCGAGAGCAAAGAACTCAAATGGAAAAGGGAACGATGGATCTTCTGTCGCCAATTTTGTACAGAAGAACTCCAACCACCACAAGCCCAAGGGAAGACCTAGTGTCCAACAGAATACCGACTTCAAGAAGAAGGGTAAGAAGCCCTTCGACAAGGATAAGAAGAAGGGAGCCTGCTTCACATGTGGCTCAGAGGAACATTGGGCTCCCAAGTGCCTAAAGAAGTTCAAGAAACCAGGACATGACTCCAAGTCAGCCAACATGGTTGTGAGCAACAATGAGAATGGTGCATCCGGGTACGGTAATTTGTTTACTGTATTTTCAGTTTTTCAGTCTAACGATTGGTGGATTGAAACGGGTGCAAATATTCATGTATGTGTTGACATCTCATTGTTTTCTTCTTATCAGGTCACAGGGAACGGATCCGTACTGACGGGGAATGGCGCAAGTGCTTCTGTTCTTGGTGTTGGCACGGTCGATCTGAAGTTTACTTCGGGAAGGATCGTGCAGCTCAAGAACGTGCAGCATGTCCCCGCCATCAAGAAGAATCTCGTTAGTGGCTCCCTTCTATGTAGAGAAGGGTTTAAGTTGGTATTTGAGTCTAATAAAGTAGTTGTTACGAAATATGGACTATTTGTTGGAAAAGGTTATGACTGCGGAGGCTTGTTCCACTTTTCCCTCGCTGATTTTTGTAATAAAGTCGTGAACACTATTCATTCGTATGTTAATGAAACAGAAGTTTGGCATTCACGTCTTTGTCACATTGGTTTCGGTTGTATGACGCGGTTAGCAAAATTGAATTTAATCCCGAATTTCACTTTAGCCAAAGGTTCTAAGTGCCTTTCGTGTGTGCAAGCAAAGCAACCTCACAAGCCCCATAAAGCTGCGACAGAGAGACACTTGACACCGCTAGAACTCATACATTCTGATCTTTGTGAGATGAATGACGTGCTGACTAAAGGTGGAAAAAGATACTTCATGACACTCATAGATGATTCCACTAGATTTTGCTATATATATATATATGTTAAGCACTAAAGATGAGGCTCTACACTACTTTGAAATCTACAAGGCAGAAGTTGAGAATCAACTTGAAAAGAAAATTAAACGAGTCCGGTCAGATCGTGGTGGAGAGTACTTCTCACATGAGTTTGATTCTTTCTGTGTGGAACACGGTATTATTCATGAGAGGACGCCTCCCTATTCACCCCAGTCAAATGGGGTTGCTGAACGGAAAAACCGTACTCTAAAAGATTTGGTTAACGCCATGTTAGATACATCGGGTTTATCCAAGGCATGGTGGGGGGAGGCTGTATTGACGTCATGTCATGTCCTGAATAAAGTTCCGACAAAAGACAGTGATATCACTCCCTATGAAAAATGGTGAAGAGAAAAATGACACTCTCATACTTGCGTACTTAGGGATGCTTGGCGAAAGTCAATGTGCCGATCCCCAAAAAGCGTAAGCTTGGACCAAAGACCGTGGACTGTGTTAATTTGGGCTACGCTAAGAACAGCGTCGGCTATAGATTTCTAGTAGTGAAATCCGAGGTACCTGATGTGAAGGTCGGTACAATTATGGAGTCTAAAGATGCTACATTCTTTGAGGATATTTTTCCTATGAGAGATATGCAAAGCACTTCTAGACAGGAATCTAATGAGACTCCTGAACCTGCCATTCCGATGGAATATTATGAACAAACACATGATGAAAATCCTGAGGAGGATGGTGAGGAAACCCTTGGTAGGGGCAAGAGACAGAGGACTGCAAAGTCCTTTGGTGATGGTTTTCTTGTGTACCTCGTGGATGATATCCCACTTCTATTTCAGAGGCTTATGCGTCTCCGGATGCTGATTACTGGAAAGAAGTGGTCCGTAGCGAGATGGATTCCATCATGGCTAACGGAACATGGGAAATCACTGAACGTCCCTATGGCTGTAAACCATTAGGATGTAAGTGGGTGTTTAAAAAGAAGCTTAGGCCCGATGGTACAATTGAAAAGTACAAGGCTAGGCTTGTGGCCAAGGGTTATTTCCAGAAAGAAGAGGAAGATTTCTTTGATACTTATTCACCTGTGGCCAGACTGACCACCATACGAGTATTACTCTCGTTGGCGGCCTCGCATGGTCTTCTCATCCACCAGATGGATGTTAAGACGACTTTCCTGAACGGAGAGGTAGACGAGGAAATCTAGATGCAACAGCCAGATGGCTTTGTTTTAGATGGTCAGGAAGGAAGGTGTGTAAGTTACTGAAATCTTTATATGGTCTGAAACAAGCACCTAAGCAATGGCATGAGAAGTTCAATACAACTTTAACCTCTGCTGGTTTTGTTGTTAATGAAGCTGACAAATGTGTATACTGTCACCATGGTGGGGTCGAAGGAGTTATACTGTGCTTGTATGTTGATGACATACTGATATTTGGCACCAACCTCAAAGCTATTGAGGAGGTCAAGTCATTTCTATCTCAAAACTTTGAAATGAAAGACCTAGGTGTGGCTGATGTTATTTTGAACATTAAGCTATTGAGAGACAATGAAGGTGGGATTACACTCTTGCAATCCCATTATGTTGAGAAGATTTTGAGTCGCTTTGGATATTCGGATTGCAAAACTTCTCCAACACATTATGATCCTAGTGTGCAGATTCGAAAGTTCACAGGCACAGCTAAGGTTCAGCTGAGATACTCTCAAGTCATTGGTTCACTCATGTACATAGCAAGCGCTACAAGGCCTGACATCAAGTTTGCTGTGTGCAAACTGAGCCGGTTTGTTTCCAATCCGGGTGATGTGCATTGGCATGCAGTCGAAAGAATTATGCGCTATCTGAAAGATACTGTGAACTACGGACTTCACTATTCTGGAAGCCCATCAGTGCTTGAGGGGTATTGTGATGCGAATTGGATCTCTGATGCTGATGAGATGAAAGCCACAACGGGTTATGTGTTTACCCTTGGAGGTGGTGTTGTTTCCTGAAAGTCTTGCAAGCAAACGATCCTAACAAGATCGACAATGGAAGCAGAATTAATAGCATTGGACACATCTGGTGTCGAAGCAGGATGGCTTCGAGATCTGTTGATGGACTTGCCTGTGGTTGAAAAGCCAGTTCCGGCTATCCTTATGAACTGTGACAATCAGACACTGATTACCAAGGTCAAAAGTTCAAAGGACAACATGCAGTCCAACAAACATATAAGAATGAGATTAAAAGTTGTCAGACATTTGAGAAACTCCGGAGTTATAGCGCTGGATTATATCTAGTCGGCTAAGAATCTGGCAGATCCCTTTACCAAAGGGCTATCACGTGTTGTGATAGAAAATGCATCGAGGGAGATAGGGATGAAACCCACGTGAGTTGCCATGGTAGTAACCCAACCTATGTGATCGGATGTCGGGGGGCTGCCCCCGGGTAGGGCAAAGATGATGAGTTATGAGCAGTTAAGGTCTAACCGGATCAAGAGCCGGCTAAGTTATCCGGGTCGGATCTCAAGGCGATTCGGTCAGTCCTACTTCAAGCCAGTGAAAGAAAAGACCAAAGGGGATCCGGTGAGGTTTAACCGGATCCAGGAAAGAAGAGCCGGCTAAGTTATCCGGGTCGGTCAGGAAGGACCCGGGTAGGGCAACTCGGATGATGCACAGGGGCCAAGTAATGTCAGTAAAAGTCACGGGCACTGTAAGGTTGCTGACCGGGGCTCAGAAGACAGCAAGGTGCTGCCACAGGTTTTCCGGGTCACAAGCCCCTAGGCGCTGACTCGGCCTATTCGGGAAAGGGGCAGTGGCTAGGCTACTGTGGTCTACACTGCCTTAAGCTCAAAGAGGAAAGATAAGCCTGTGGTGAACAGAGGGTGAGCTGGGCTGAGTGACAGTGGCCAGTGTTTGTCCTGTTCTCCTTGTCCATGCCATTGTCCTCTGCGGCCAGGGGCAAAAGGGTAATTCGGTTACTGTATATAGGCAACACCACCTCCTTCTGTGGGGAGGATCGACCATTGTGAGCATCATTTCCCCCCCAAGCTTCATCTTCTACCTAGAGCCCGTTCCTTTGTTCATCATACAGCTCAAGGAGCGCTCTGTACTTGTAAACACTTGAGATATAAGAGAGTAGGCTAGAGCTGCAGTAGGGGTGTTACCTCCACAAGAGGGCCCCGAAGCAGGGTACATCGTGGTGTTCTTCGCTGTTCTTGGTTTGCTTTGTTCTTGTTGATTCCTGCGAGGTTCTTGTTTGGTCTTCATGCGTGCTTCGTAGGCGCGCAAACCCTCCCCGGTTCCCCCAACGCCCAAGCGAGCCCACACTTAAGCCATACCCATGGCATCTGCCGTGACACCACCACGACAGTTGGCGCCCACCGTGGGGCAAGCATTGGCGTTGGCTGGGGTTTCCATCCGGACGGGCTCCGTCACTGGTGCCGGCGAGCGGGTCCTCTCCGGGCTCGTGTGCAAGCTCGGCGAGTTCAACTTCATCAGCGACAACGCGGGGTGCTTCTCCAACAAGCCCTTCCCCGCGGATGGCTTCCTCATGACGCTGGGCAGCTTCGTCACCTACGTCGCCACCGAGCCAGTTCGCGAGTACCCGGCGCAGGTGCTCGTGGCTGCGATCCTCCATCTTTCCGCGCAGCTCGCGGAGGGCGTAGCGCTCGCCCTGGGAGCAGCGTGGAGGTCATGGTGGCTGCCGCAAACGCTGCTGCAGGCAAAGGAGGTGCCAGCACGAGCGTGCCAGAGGAGCTGGCCACGCCAGTCGATCCGGATGACATGCCGACTCGGACAGCTAAGTTCCCTAAGGAGAAACCCGATCCGGTTGGTCCCCTTGGCACGTCAAGCAGGGGTGCTTCCTTAGAGGGTATCTTGGAAAAGCTAGCTCGGCCAGTGGCTCCTGGAGCAAATGTTGATCTTACTGTAGCTCAGCTAGAGGCAGAGCGCCTGAGGTTGCAAAAAGAGGCTCGGTTAGTGATAGAGTCTAGGCAAGAGTTTGATAGAGACCTGAGAGAATACAATGCTGCCAATGGTATCACAGATGGCTTTACTCCTGTAGTGCACCGCTCGCGCAAGAAAGCCGAGCTACGTAACAGAGGCAAGGACCTCAACGACGAGTTGGCTAGAGCTGCAGGTTCGAGCTCAAGTAAAGCCACTAGTCATAGGTCCGGAACAGGCAAGCCGGTTTATAGCTCCCCGGCTAAGAATCTTAGGGCTGCAGCAGCAGCGCGAGCTGAATTAAGTAACCTGACCGGGGATGCTTGGCGCAAGCAGGCGGAGAGAGTGAATGAGCTAGTGGATGTGTGCAACAGGCAGAATGAGGCCTACAGGAAAGCTAATCCGGATGCTGGTGGTTCCCGGGTAGTTGTCTCGGTTAGGGCTGCTAGCCAGAAGTCTAAGGGGCAAGCGTCCTCTCCGCATGTTGGGATTGACCGAGCCCAAAGTGTGAACTCGGGTAAGAGCAAGCAGCTGCAAACTTATGATGCGGTATACGCAAGCAAGCAACTTGCAGCCCAAGGAAAAGGCGGACAAGGCAGAAACCGTGGTGGTCAAGGCAATCCGGGTACTGGAAGGGAGAATTCGGCTGGCCGAGGTCAACCGCCTCGCCACCCCGGACAGCAAATGATGGCACAGGTGCAGCAGCAGAGTGGTGGCCAGGTGGGCTACCATTATGACGATGGCAATTCGGCTATGGCGCGAGCCGGATACCAGACGTATGACAATGCACTGGCGTCGAGACTGGGGCCTCGGATGTTGGATCCGGATGATCAGCGTCTCAAATTGGACAGAATCTACCAGTCCGAGAAGCTGGAAGAGCAGGGCCCACCGGGTCCACCATGCTTTGGACCTCGGATAATGAATGAGCCAAGTGTGCCTTTGTTTCAGCTCGGCCGCAACACGAAGCCGTATAATGGGAACCAAGCCACAGGATTGGCTGACGGACTATGTATCATCAGTGCACATTGCGGGGGGCAATCGCCGATGGGCGGTCCGGTATCTCCCGCATATGTTAGAAGGTCCAGCCCGGATCTGGTTGAATAACTTGCCGCCGGGTAGTATCAATTGTTGGATGGATTTGGAACAGGCGTTTAACAGCAACTTCTCCAGCACCTACAAGAGGCCAAACCGACCTCAGCTCCTGGCTGCGTGCAAGCAGGAAGAGAGGGAGACAGACCGAGAGTATTTGACTCGGTGGAGCAACATGCGCAATTCTTGCGAAGGTGTAGTGGAGGAGCAGGCCATTTCATGGTTTGCACAGGGATGCAGGCATGGTACACCACTTTGGCAGAAACTCCAAAGAGATATGCCGAAAACCCTGGCAGATATGATCCGGATAGCAGACACGTATGCGCTGGGTGATCCAACACAGCCCGCATTGGATGCAGTGGGAGCAAACAGGAGGCAACCAGTTAATAACCGAGTTGGACCATTAAGGCCTAGTGACCGACATGAATTCGGTTACAAGAGAAGAGATCCGGATTACAGATACGGTTCTGATCAAGTTGCTGCGGTAAACATGGATCAACCCGGTGGAGGAGATGCGCAGAGGCAGAAAACTGATGGTCCAGCTTGGAGGCCGAATCAAGGTGCTTGGCCGAAGAAAGTGTGGGAGGGACCAAGTCCACCTCTAACTTTTGAGTCCAGATTAGATGGGCCTTGCTGTTATCACACCACCGATCCGCGCAAACCGGCTAATCATTCGACCCGGAACTGTAGTTGGCATCACCGCATTCAGGCGGAAGGTCAAAGAGGACCACCTCAAAGAGGTGCTCCTAGACCGAATTTCAGGCCAAACATGCCGCTAACCGGAGCCAATGCGACCCCGGTCAACGCTGGAACTCCAAGGCCAGCAGCAACGAAGCCGGTTAACCTGGTGAACATGGGAGGCAGTGACAATGGTGATGGCCCAAGTAGGCAAGGTGGATACCCTGGGAATGATTACAAGGAAGCACATCAGAGTTATGTGGTTTTCGTGACCGAGCCACTGACAAGAAAAGTCAGTTGAGACGAGCAAAGGAGGTGAATGCCGTGATGCCAGCAGTTCCAAAGTACTTGAACTGGTCTGAGCAGGAGATCACTTGGAGCAGGGCGGATAACCCAAGGATCATGCCAAGCCCAGGGAACTATGCACTGGTGGTGGATCCAACTTTGGTTGGACCCAAGCTGAACGTGAAATTTAGCCGAGTCTTGGTCGACAATGGCAGTGCCATAAACATCATGTATCGGGACACAATGATCAAGTTGGGTATTTCGCCGAATCAGTTGCAACAGAGCAGCTGTACTTTCCATGGCATAGTACCCGGGGTATCTTGTTCCCCCATGGGTAAGATCTGGGTAGATGTGTTGTTCGGTACCAGGGACAATCACAGGCTTGAGAGTCTCGAGTTCGAGGTGGTGGATTTGGAAAGCCCATACCATGCTCTGCTTGGCAGGCCAGCATTAGCCAAGTTCATGATATCTACTCATGTGGCCTACCTCAAGATGAAAATGCCTGGCCCGAATGGTGTTATCACCGTTGCGGGAGACTACAAGAAGGCCATACAGTGTGCTACAGTTGGTTCCAACTTAGCCGAATCACTGGTGATACAAGCTGAAAAGAGCAAGATGCACGAGGTGGTGGCAATGGCGAAGTCGGCTCAGTTAGGCGTGCTGGCCATGACCAATCCGGATGGCGGCGCAACCTTTGAAGTGCCCAAGGAGACAAAGAAGATCCCCATTGACCCGGAGAACCCAGAGCGCATGGCCATCATTGGAGCCGGTTTGGGCGAGAAATAGGAAAGCGCGCTCTGCCATTTCCTCCGTGAGAATCGGGATATCTTTGCATGGTCGGCTAAGGACCTGCCTGGTGTTCCGAGGGAATTGGCAGAGCACTCTTTGTTTGTCAGGCCAGAAGTAAAACCGGTTAAGCAACCGACTAGGCGTCTCTCAGAAGATAGAAGAAAAGTGGTGCTCGATGAGCTGGCTAAGCTACTGGCAGCCGGATTCATTATGGAGGTGCTGCATCCAGACTGGATATCCAATCCGGTTCTGGTAGAGAAGAAGAAGGACGAACCAGCTGTGGTCAAGGTGTGGCGCATGTGTATAGACTTCACCAATCTGAACAAGGCGTGTCCGAAGGATCCATTTCCTTTACCTCGGATTGATCAAGTGATCGATTCCACTGCTGGGTGTGAGTTGTTGTCTTTTATTGATGCGTACTCTGGTTTTCACCAGATACCACTGAACCCTAAAGATCAAATAAAGACTGCTTTTATTACCCCGTATGGGGCGTATTGCTATCGTGTCATGTGTTTCGGTTTGAGAAATGCCGGTGCTACTTATCAGAGATGTATGCAGAAATGCCTACACTCCCAGATGGGCAAAAATGTGCAGGTCTATGTCGATGATATTGTTATCAAAACTAAAGAGAAACATACTCTCCTCGGGATCTCGAGGAGACATTTGTGAACTTGAGAAAATATCGGTTGAAATTGAATCCGGATAAATGCACCTTTGGTGTCCCGGCTGGAAAGTTGCTTGGCTTCCTTGTATCAAGCCGAGGCATTGAAGTTAACCCGGCTAAGATCCGAGCCATAGAAAACATGAAATTGCCTAAGTGTCTAAAAGATGTGCAAAAATTCACCGGGTGCTTAGCCTCATTAAGCCGGTTTGTGAGTCGGTTAGGAGAGAAAGCTTTGCCCTTATATCAATTGATGAGAAAGAGCACCGGGTTCACATGGACCCCACAGGCAGATTCGGCTTTCAATGAGTTGAAAAAGATGTTGTCCACTGCTCCAATTTTGGCATCACCTTTGCCGAGTGAACCGATGTTGCTTTACATTGCGGCCACTAACCGGGTCGTAAGTGTGGTTATTGTGGTAGAAAGAGAGGAAGAGGGCAAATCCGTGCAGAGGCCGGTGTACTATTTGAGTGAGGTGATCTCAACTTCGAAGCAAAATTATCCTCACTACCAGAAGATGACATATGGTGTGTACCTGGCGGTCAAGAAATTGAAACATTACTTCCAAGAGCACCCGATTACAGTGGTGTGTGAAGCTCCAATTGCGGAGATCATTGGGTGCAAAGATGCAACTGGCCGAGTTGCCAAATGGGCGATAGAAGTGTCTCCTTACACACCGCATTATGAGAGAAGAGACGCTATCAAGTCTCAGGCTTTGCCGGATTTCCTTTGTGACTGGGCTGAGATGCAATATGAGCCACCTAAACCGGATTACAATTACTGGAGGTTGCACTTTGACGGTTCCAAATGCAAAATCGGGCTAGGTGCTGGAGTGGTGCTCACATCACCAAAACAGGATCAATTGCGATATGTATTGCAGATTCATTTCTCAGCGTCAAACAATGTAGCCGAGTATGAGGCACTGATCCATGGCAGTGGCGGAGCCGGCCGTAAAATCATGTGGGGTCAGAGAGCCTAGATAGTCAGGATTTATACGTAAATACGAATAAACTGAAGGGGGTTTTCGAAAAAGCTGTGGGGTCAGCTGACCCCGCAGCTAACACGTAGCTCCGCCACTGATCCATGGGCTTAATGTGGCTCGGGACATCGGCGTTCGCCGAATTGAATGTTTCGGTGATTCGGATTTGGTCGTACAGCAATCTTCTGGAAATTGGGATGCTCTTGATGCCAATATGGCACTGTATCGGTTTCATGTTCAGAAAATTTCGGGATTTTTTGAAGGCTGTGAATACAAGCATATACCTCGGCTGGAAAACCAAGCTGCAGATGTTCTGTCAAAACTCGGGTCGTCTAGGGAGGCAATCCCACCCGGAATATCCTTGAATCATCTAAGGGTCCCTTCAATCAAACCGTCGCCTGATTCCGAGTCGATTTTTATTCCCAAGCAAGAATCCGAAGCTATTCCTATGAATGTTGACGTTGAGTATATCGAGGAAGACCCGGGGACTGCATGCCCGGACTCGGGGACTGCTCACGCAGATTCGGAAAATGCTAACCGAGTCTTGGGAAAGAGGAGTAGAGATGATGATGCTAACCGGATTGTGGGGAATGGACAGAAGCTGATAGAAGAGATAATGGCGGCCAAACCTGTGGAAGAAAATGAGCACTTGTTCCCTTTGCATCCAGTACCAGAGTGGGCTGAAGAGATCATGAAGTTCATCGAGGAAGGAAGCTTGCCAAGCGATGAGACCAAGGCTAGGCGTGTCCAGAGGAGATCCAAGGCTTATACCATCATCAACAAGGAGTTATACAAAAGAAGTGTAACCGAGGTGTTGCAGCGCTGCGTGGAGCCAGCAGAGGGCAAGGAGATGCTCCTAGAGATACACCAAGGTGAATGTGGACATCATTGCAGTACAAGAGCCCTGGTGGCTAAAGTGTTCCGGCATGGATTTTATTGGCCCACTGCTCATGCAGATGCGGAGGACATAGTCCGCAGGTGTGAAGGATGCCAGAGATTTGCTAAGCAAACACACTTACCCGCATCGGCACTGAAGACAATTCCTATTACTTGGCCATTTGCGGTGTGGTGTTTGGATATGGTGGGAGATTTCAAGCCGGCTAGGGGCAACATGACACATATGCTGGTGATGGTGGATAAGTTCACCAAGTGGATAGAGGTGAAACCAATACGGAAAGTGGATGGCCGTTCGGCTGTAATCTTCTTGAAAGAAATCATTTTGAGATACGGATACCCTCATAGCATCATCTCGGATAACGGCACAAACTTTGCTGTCGGAGAGTTTGCCCGATTCTGCATGAATAAGGGGATCCGGTTAGACATAGCCTCAGTGGCACATCCAGAGTCCAATGGGCAAGTGGAAAGATCAAATGCTCTAGTGTTAGCCGGCATCAAGGCTCGTCTCATTGAACCATTGTTGAAAACTCCAGGGTGCTGGATAGATGAAATCCCATCAGTTCTATGGGGTCTAAGGACTACACCGAATCGGTCGACAGGCTATACGCCATTCTTTCTGGTGTATGGGGCAGAAGCTGTCCTACCCACTGACATAGAATATGATGCACCAAGGGTGGCAATGTACACTGAAACCGAGGCAAAGGAGGCCCGGGAAGATGCAGTGGATCTGCTAGAGGAAGCAAGAGAGTTGGCCCTGTCTCGGACAGCAATATACCAGCAAAATCTCAGGCGTTATCATAGCCGGAAAATCAGTCCTCGAGTGTTTCATGAGGGTGATCTAGTGCTGAGGCTGGTGCAGCGCAGCAAAGGCCGACACAAATTGTCACCTCCATGGGAGGGACCATTCATTGTGAGCAGGGCTATGCACAATGACTCGTACTATCTTATAGATGTACAGGAACCAAGGGAGGATGGCTTGGACAGACCCGGACAGGAAACCAAGCGACCTTGGAATGTAGCTCTGCTTCGACCCTTCTACTCTTAAAGGGCGCAATGTATGTATTTCAATTTATCATGAATGAAATCGCAGTAATCCGAGTCTGGACTCGGGGACTGCTTCGTCCTTATGCGTGTGTTGTTTATTACGGCTTTGTTTGTTGCCGTTCATGTGCCGAATCGCTTTGAACCTTGTTCTGAGTTTCAGTAATGTATGTTGTGTTGTTGATCTCGTGACTCGACTGACAAACACCAAAATGGTAGTCAAGAGCAGAGATGAGGAATATGGGAAACATGAAAATGGACACGGGGACTCGGTCCAAAACCGATTCGGCACATGTCGTTTACTAACCCCTGTTATTTATTTTTTCGTTTATGTTGAATGATTCTAAACCACAACTCGCATGTTTCAAGTACTGTATGCTATGATTCCTATCTTGTGACTCGACTGTCAAAACACCCAAAGAGGTAGACAAGAGCAAAGATTTGGCAAAAGTAGTAAACAAGAAAACAGACTCGGGGACTCGGTTTAAGATGATCCAACATAAACCTTGTCCGGATCACGTTAAGCATGATAAGCATAGTCTCGAAAGAACTTAAAATAGTCTATTACATCTGCTCCCGGCATACCGGGGATTTAATGTTTTTGTTAAGTACTTCAGGGGGCAGCGGACTCGGTCGCGGCAGACTCGGTCATAGGAGTTTCAGTTGCGGGAACTTCTGTGGGAGGAGCTTCGGTTAGCGGAGCTTCGGGCGCGCGAACCTCGGTTACGGGTATTTCGGTGGAAGTGGACGCGGTTACGAGAGGTTCTGTTGCTGGAGCAGATTCGGAAGATGGTGGCGCTCCGGAAGTAATCTTGACTGGAGAGCTTGAAGGATGGGCGGATTCGGAAATTTCCGGATCGCGTGAAGCCTGTTTAGTAATCACAGTCAAGTTAGTGGCTGAAATCACAAAAGACTCGGTTGGAGTTTGTTCGGTGAGCTTGGCCGAGTCGGAGGCTGGTACCTTGCTGGATTTTTCTTCATCAGACTCGCCCTCTGAGTCGGCATATTCTTCAGCGGAGGCGTCGTCTGATTCCTCTTCTTCAGTGTCTTCTCCATCCGAGTAGACTGGAGCCTCCAGATCAAGATGCTTGGTGCGTGCAAATTCGGCCATGAAGTTGGCGGCTTCTTCACGGATCTTGATCCGGATAGGGTCTGTAGCCCATGAAGAACCCTCGCGAAAGGAGCGCACTTTGGCAAGGTCAATCAGCTCGTACCAGGACATGATGAATAACAAAGCTGCGTCAGCACCAGCGCGGGCAGACGAAGACCTCCACTGTTTTAACCGGGTCATTGCTTGATCCAGGTCTCTGATCAGCTCCTCCACGGGCACAACTTGCCGCGCTTCAGGAAACAAGATTCGGTGAGCCTTGAGACTTGCATTAAGCAGACCAATGTGGGAATCCTTCAGAGGAGCAATCCGAGCCTTAAGTGCTGTAATATGATCTTCGATGTCCCATGTCTCGGATAGGGGAGCCTCGGTTAATTTAGCTCTCTCAGCTCGGGCGTTTCGCACAGCCTTGGCGGCTTGAAGCCGAATGCTGGTAAACTCTCCTACAAACAAATAAGCTAATACTGAGTTCAGCAAGAAGGAACACAATCATATGTATCGGTTAAGAGCAGAAAGAAAAAAGGGGATTCGGTGAACTTACGATCCATGTCATCGTTAAGGCTAGCAAGTTGAGCCAGCCATTTCGCACTGGCCGCTTGGTGAGCAGCCAGTTCTTCTTTAGCAGCTTTCAGTTCAGCTTCAGACTCGGCCACTGTGGTTTGAATCTGCTTATCCATTTCGGCTCGCCTCTGTAGCCCGGCGTGCAAAGTGTCTCGCTCCTTCTGAATTGTATCTTTCTCCTTTTGGAGCGTGTCTCTCTCCCTCCGCAGTGCATCCCGCTCTCCTTTAACTTTGTTCTTCACTTTTTCAACCCGGTCAAGCTCCCGCTGGACTCGGGCTACCTCTGATTTTTCCTCGGATAAAGCACGCTTTTGCTCTTCCTCTTTGCTATTCATCTTGAGGACCAAGGCATCAAATGATTTTTGGAGCTTGTGGTACTGGTTGGCAAGCTGCTTAAAGAGGTCGCTGCGAGTGCCCGTGCTTTCCTGAAAGAAAGTAGATAGCGTCAAAAGAGACTCGGGGACTGATACCCGAGACAAGGTGGAGCCAAAACAAATCTCGGAGATTGGCCGAGACTGACCGAATCGGTTAAAAAGAAACCCGGGGACTGGGGGTCTCACAGTTTTTTCAGTTAAGAAAAAGATCATGATCAAATTTTTTAAAAGATTCAAGCCGAATGACTTTCTTACTCCAAAGAGTATCAGTCGTTCGACCCGAATCTCGGGGACTGGGTGTATACTATTTGATCATGACGAACTAAAAGCAAGATTCGGCAAACTTACCTCGAAGACTTGGTGCGATGCAGTAAACGCAACCTTCACTGAATGAAGAGATTGCATCATTCGGCTAGGACCAGCAGGGTGCGGCGTTGCAGCGGAAAAGCCTGGTGCAAGGTCCACGGCGTTCCAGGCCTCAATAAAGTCATTGGCAGTGCTGAGCTTAGGCTTGGCTTGGCCGGATTGAATGGCAGAGGAGGTAGCGGTGGTTTGCTTGACAGCAATCACTTGCTTATCCGGAGTGGAGGAAGTTGTGCCAAAGACAACTTGAGTCGGCTTGGGTGGAGGTGATGCACCCGGGGTCTGTCTCTGATGTTGCGGTTTCTGTGGTTTCTCGGAAGTTTGTTGCTGTTGTTGCTGCTGTTGCTGCTCTTCAGGGGTTACTTGTGGTTGTTGCTGCCTCGGTTTCTTCTTCTTCTGCTGCTGCTCTTGGCTCAGTGCAGATTGAGTTGCAGGAGCAGGACGGGAATCCGGCTTAGGTGTGGACTTAACCGATGTCTTAGCCTTTTCCTTCTCCAGCTCCTTCAAAGGACGTGGCCAGCTTGAATCTCGGATTGGAGCCGAGGTTTCCTCACTCTCCAAGTCGATAACCGGCTCTGAGATGGGAGTCGGCTGGGGAATATTGGTAGTTGGGACACGCGTGGGTGAGGTGGCAGTTCGGTCAGGAGACTGGGTTTCCATGGCCGTATCCAATGGAGGAATGGGAGAAGAGATGGATGAATGAGTCTGCGCGGTGATGAGGACATCACTGCATAAAGCAAAGCAAACAGTTAACTCGGATAGATATGACTCGGTTAATAGAGGAAGAAAGCAAATAAAGTTCGGTCAATGTTACCCCTTGGTGGTGGGCATCGGTTTGACACGGCTCGGCTTGTCGCCGGATTTCTTTCTTCGCTTGGTCTCTGGGGCATTTGTCTCGGGCGCCTCAGCGCGTTTCCGAGATGTCTCTTGGGTATCATCTTTGGCTGGAACATAAGGTGGTGGTAACCATGAAATCGGAATAGCATTGATGGGTTCTAAGATGCAGCAATCTTCATCTTCCTCGTCGGAAAGGTGTGAGTGTTTGATTGCTTACCCTTGCGGACTGGCTTGGCACGGGGAATGGGCAAATAGTCATCCGTATCCGGATCTTCTTCGCCCTCGCGCGGCGGGCTGAGATCCGGTGTCCATGCCTTGGTGGAGAGATCTCCGTCTTCAGTAAGTTGGCGATCAAACAGCTACAAAGAAGGTAATGCGAATCCGGATCAGGCCGCGGTTATGCGGATGAAGTAGGATTGGGTTCGGAGAGTGGTGAGCTAACCTGTGGAGGAAGTTTTTCCCGGTAGAATGGCTTTACACCCCACCGCCATTTGTCCGACATCTCATTGACAGCAATGGCGTTTACCCGTCTGAAGACGGAAGCTTTGTTAAGCTCGTGCTTGCTGATCCGGGTAGGATCTAGTGCGCCACGCATGTGGCATATCTTGTGGTCACGCCTTTGAAGAGGGCTGACCCGGCGAGAGATGAAGGTCCGGAGGAGGTCGTCAGAGATCATGCCATTCTTCAAAAAATCCTCCAGAGCGGTGTGCACTGTCTGGAGTTCAGCAATCGTTTCAGCCGGATTGTAACCGAAGTTCAGCTCGGCTCTGGGCGGCTCCATCCTGAATTCGGGCAGATTAAGAGCGTCATGGCCCTCAGCGCTCTTTATGTAAAACCAGGTCCTTTGCCATTTCTTCACCGTGTCTAGGCCGGTGACTCGGGGAAAGGCGGATCCCTGCCGTGGCGTGATGCTAACCGAACCGCAAGCGGTCAGCTCTTTCGGCTTGGTACCGGGATGGTGTGCTTGCGAAGGTGGAAGTACTTTGCCCATATATCCACACTCGGCCAAAGACCGAGATAGCCTTCGCAGAAGGAAGAGAAAGCTGATAAAGAGACGAAGGCGTTCGCCGGGAGGTGGTGAAGCTGTAATCCGAAGAAGTCCAGAAAGGCCCGGAAGAAGTCACTGGCAGGTAACCCGAGCCCGCGCTCGAAGTGTGCTATGAATACCACGCGTTCACCGGGTTCGGGCGCCGGTGCGAGTTCTTTTCCGGGTCGGCGGCAGATGGCTTGGGGCGTTATGCGTCGGGTGGCTCGTAGCCATTCCAAGTCATTTTTGGTAACATCAGATCCTTCCCATCGGCCAGGGGGAAGTTTGGCCATAACCGAATCGGTCCTGCAGCAAAGAGTCGGATAACCGGGTCAGGAAATTCGGAATCCATGGGACCAAAGAAGAATCGGATAACATTAAAGCCGAATCGATCTATGGTGACTCGGCTAATCCTATCCCGGGTAGGGTTAACCGGGTCCGGTGGAGAAGGTGAAGCGGTTGGAAGTCGCAAACATCTTTCCGCAAGTTTCTAGGGTTGGGAAGATCTACAGCGGTGGTAAAAAAGAAAGAAAATCACGGGTAAAAACATGGTTGAACTGCTCCAACGGGGACAGGTGTATCTAGGCCAGTCTATTGCGGAACTTGGACAGAAAATTTGCGGAGTGTGCTACGGCAGGAACACGGGCTTAGATACGCATCAATCTACCAAGAACAGGTGTGTGTATTCCGAGAGTATGAACTCGTCACGGTGGCTATGGCGAGAGGAGGAAGAACTTACAGTGCGAGTCGCTCGAAGGAGGAGTTCGACGGAGAAACGTCGGAGATGGGCGCGAGGCGCGGCTCCGATGGTCTTGCTCTGGTACGCTGTGCGTCCCTGGCGCGGCAACCTTGAATGGCGAGGTTGCGGCGGCGTCGATGGAGCGGGTTAGTGGGAGTTGAGAGGAAGAAGAAGGGGAAAAACCACCGCGCCCTCTTTATAGCCTCCAGCGGTAACTGCCCCCCACTACCGCGCGGTTACCGGAGCACGGTTAGATCCCTTGCGTCGCGGAACTCTGTGGCAGCTGCTGTGGCCGTGTATTTCAAGCACTCGTGGCCACGCCGCAGAATTGGAAGCGGTGGAGCGGATCCTATGTGCCGGTCAACGGAGAAAACGAGGAGACGTGGTCTTCTGGTCAAACACACTCGAGTACCCGGTGGATCCGGATAACGAGCTGACAACCCGGGTTATACGGCTTTGCACAGGCTTTTCCTGCCAAATGTCCCGGAAAATTCGGTGACAGCTAGAGGTGATCCGGTTAGTGATGTTGGTTTAGAATCTGGAACGGCCCTTCAGCCGATGCCGTAGGACCGCACCAGCTTCGGGGACTACTGTCGGGGGGCTGCCCCCGGGTAGGGCAAAGATGATGTGTTATGAGCAGTTAAGGTCTAACCGGATCAAGAGCCGGCTAAGTTATCCGGGTCGGATCTCAAGGCGATTCGGTCAGTCCTACTTCAAGCCAGTGAAAGAAAAGACCAAAGGGGATCCGGTGAGGTTTAACCGGATCCAGGAAAGAAGAGCCGGCTAAGTTATCCGGGTCGGTCAGGAAGGACCCGGGTAGGGCAACTCGGATGATGCACAGGGGCCAAGTAATGTCAGTAAAAGTCACGGGCACTGTAAGGTTACTGACCGGGGCTCAGAAGACAGCAAGGTGCTGCCACAGGTTTTCCGGGTCACAAGCCCCTAGGCGCTGACTCGGCCTATTCGGGAAAGGGGCAGTGGCTAGGCTACTGTGGTCTACACTGCCTTAAGCTCAAAGAGGAAAGATAAGCCTGTGGTGAACAGAGGGTGAGCTGGGCTGAGTGACAGTGGCCAGTGTTTGTCCTGTTCTCCTTGTCCATGCCATTGTCCTCTGCGGCCAGGGGCAAAAGGGTAATTCGGTTACTGTATATAGGCAACACCACCTCCTTCTGTGGGGAGGATCGACCATTGTGAGCATCATTTCCCCCCAAGCTTCATCTTCTACCTAGAGCCCGTTCCTTTGTTCATCATACAGCTCAAGGAGCGCTCTGTACTTGTAAACACTTGAGATATAAGAGAGTAGGCTAGAGCTGCAGTAGGGGTGTTACCTCCACAAGAGGGCCCCGAAGCAGGGTACATCGTGGTGTTCTTCGCTGTTCTTGGTTTGCTTTGTTCTTGTTGATTCCTGCGAGGTTCTTGTTTGGTCTTCATGCGTGCTTCGTAGGCGCGCAAACCCTCCCCGGTTCCCCCAACGCCCAAGCGAGCCCACACTTAAGCCATACCCATGGCATCTGCCGTGACACCACCACGACATCGGAGATCCCGTGAAGTAAGACCTGGGAAAACAAGCTGGTGGTTAACTGAGGAGAGTACTTTTACTAACCTACTCCGTTGGAGATGCAACACTCTCGGTAACTGTTTGGCAGGTTGACATTTGTCTTAATGTGTTCCAAGGCTTTGTATAAGCAAGATGCTATCATACAGAGCGATCTTTGGAGGAACACACCTATATGAACCTGACTGCTGGTCACAGTTTATGAGATTGGACTGGTCTCTAATAAGTTCATGAATAGGTCAGGAGTGTGACTAATATGCTCCATCCGAGGGGTCAGCCTTCGGCAGCCTAGTACTAGTAAGACGTTTGGTGAAACTACTTTACGCCAAATTGACAATTCAAGGCATAGTCCATTGTCAGTTGTGAAGGAGTGTAGCTATTCGCTCTAGGTGGAGCTCAACCTTAACAGGTCTCCACTGAAAATACTGGTATATCAAAAACAGTGTTTGGAACAAAGAACATCATGGGTCTTTGGGATCTGGTGGGGGATTGCTGAAATATTGATTAATATTTGCTCAAATATTGATTAATATTATGGTGGGCTTTAGGCCCATCTAACAATTCCAGAAAAATCCCTAAAGGCCCATGCTGCCATTTGGAGAGTGGTACGTGGGAGTTTAGTCCCACATGGCTAGTTTAGAGAGATGTACACCAGCTTATAAGGTGAGCTCTTCTACACAATGTATGAGGTGTTGGGTGTGAAGAGAAAGGAGGTGTTCCACACGCACGCTCCTCCTCCTCCGCCGCCCGCCTCGCCTCGCCACGCCACGCCTCACCTCGGAACGTCACGACGCGCCGTGCCGCGCCGCGGTTTGCGGGAATCTCGCCGAGCCGAGCTTATCTTTGCGTGCCTATATGAGAGAGGTCGCTCCTCTCCAGTAGACACACCAGAAAGATTGCATCCACTCGCGCCGCCACCAGTTCCTCTCTCTGTTGTTGCCATCGCTGATCCCATCCCGTCCACCGCGTACACGGCCGACGGGAGGGCAGGCCTTCGAAACCCCGCCTCTCCAGATCCTGTACGAGAGAGAGGCGATTAGGTTTTTGGGGGAGCGTCTCCTACGCGACTGCTCGCTCCCGTTCGTCTACGTCATCTGCATCAACTACTTTGTCCTCGCCTTCATCATCGCCATGGCCACCGACGCCGACAAGGAGCAAGCTGCTGCTGACAAGAGGATCGCCGACGATGCCACTGCTTCCGCTGCTGATACGGCCAACTGGCCTACTAGAGGGTATAATATGTTTATCCCTTTCCTGATTATTTCCATACTTGCAGTACTAGTCATATGTGTAGATGTTTCTATTATTTGTCTAGTACGTAGTTTTATCATCAAGTTTCAGTATGTCATTACCACTGTTTATGCCATATTCATGATTTATTGTTGGATTAATTTAATCGAACAATTGCCTATATAGTCAACAATCCAAAAACCTAATCTGTGTAGGCAATTTTCGGTCAATGGTTTTGCTGCTGCACTGAAACCAGCCCCGTTTACGGGGACATATTTTAAGCGTTGGCAAACCAAAACCACCTTATGGCTCACTGCAATGAACGTGTTCTGGGTCGCCGGTGTTACTCCCAATGGAACGATTGCTCCTGAACAGGAGAAGGCGTTCAGGGATGCCACCGTCGTCTTTGTTGGAGCCATTCTGAGCGTGATCGGAGATAAGTTGGTTGATGCATATTTACATGTGCGGGTTGCCAAGGACTTGTGGCGCTCGAATCTAAATTCGGCGCAACTGATGCTGGAAGCGAGATGTACACTATAGAGCAGTTCCATGATTACAAGATGGTTGAAAACCGTTCTGTATTGGAACAAGCTCATGAGATACAGTGCATCGCTAAGGAGCTTGAGCTTCTGAAGTGTGTGTTACCGGGCAAATTTGTCGCGGGATGCATAATCGCTAAGCTGCCCAATTCCTGGAGGAACTTTGCTACTACTCTGAAACATCAGAGGCGTGAATTCTCAGTGGAGGATGTCATCGGCCATCTGAGTGTGGAGCAGAACTCGAGAGCAAAGGACTCAAATGGAAAAGGGAACGAGGGATCTTCTATCGCCAATTTTGTACAGAAGAACTCCAACCACCACAAGCCCAAGGGAAGACCTAGTGTCCAACAGAATACCGACTTCAAGAAGAAGGGTAAGAAGCCCTTCAACAAGGATAAGAAGAAGGGAGCCTGCTTCACATGTGGTTCAGAGGAACATTGGGCTCCCAAGTGCCCAAAGAAGTTCAAGAAACCAGGACAGGACTCCAAGTCTGCCAACATGGTTGTGAGCAACAATGAGAATGGTGCATCGGGTACGGTAATTTGTTTACTGTATTTTCAGTTTTTCAGTCTAACGATTGGTGGATTGACACGGGTGCAAATATTCATGTATGTGCTGACATCTCATTGTTTTCTTCTTATCAGGTCACAGGGAACGGATCCGTACTGATGGGGAATGGCGCAAGTGCTTCTGTTCTTGGTGTTGGCACGGTCGATCTGAAGTTTACTTCGGGAAGGATCGTGCAGCTCAAGAACGTGCAGCATGTCCCCGCCATCAAGAAGAATCTCGTTAGTGGCTCCCTTCTATGTAGAGAAGGGTTTAAGTTGGTATTTGAGTCTAATAAAGTAGTTGTTACGAAATATGGACTATTTGTTGGAAAAGGTTATGAATGCGGAGGCTTGTTCCGCTTTTCCCTCGCTGATTTTTGTAATAAAGTCGTGAACAATATTCATTCGAATGTTAATGAAACAGAAGTTTGGCATTCACGTCTTTGTCACATTGGTTTCGGTTGTATGACGCGGTTAGCAAAATTGAATTTAATCCCGAATTTCACTTTAGCCAAAGGTTCTAAGTGCCTTTCGTGTGTGCAAGCAAAGCAACCTCGCAAGCCCCATAAAGCTGCGACGGAGAGACACTTGGCACCGTTAGAACTCATACATTCTGATCTTTGTGAGATGAATGACGTGCTGACTAAAGGTGGAAAAAGATACTTCATGACACTCATAGATGATTCCACTAGATTTTGCTATATATATATGTTAAGCACTAAAGATGAGGCTCTACACTACTTTAAAATCTATAAGGCAGAAGTTGAGAATCAACTTGAAAAGAAAATTAAACGAGTCCGGTCAGATCGTGGTGGAGAGTACTTCTCACATGAGTTTGATTCTTTCTGTGTGGAACACGGTATTATTCATGAGAGGACGCCTCCCTATTCACCCCAGTCAAATGGGGTTGCTGAACGGAAAAACCGTACTCTAACAGATTTGGTTAACGCCATGTTAGATACATCGGGTTTATCCAAGGCATGGTGGGGGGAGGCTGTATTGACGTCATGTCATGTCCTGAATAAAGTTCCGACAAAAGACAGTGAGATCACTCCCTATGAAAAATGGTGAAGAGAAAAATGACACTATCATACTTGCGTACTTAGGGATGCTTGGCGAAAGTCAATGTGCCGATCCCCAAAAAGCGTAAGCTTGGACCAAAGACCGTGGACTGTGTTAATTTGGGCTACGCTAAGAACAGCGTCGCTATAGATTTCTAGTAGTGAAATCCGAGGTACCTGACGTGAAGGTCGGTACAATTATGGAGTCTAAAGATGCTACATTCTTTGAGGATATTTTTCCTATGAGAGATATGCAAAGCACTTCTAGACAGGAATCTAATGAGACTCCTGAACCTGCCATTCCGATGGAATATTATGAACAAACACATGATGAAAATCCTGAGGAGAGGATGAGGAAACCCTTGGTAGGGGCAAGAGACAGAGGACTGCAAAGTCCTTTGGTGATGATTTCCTTGTGTACCTCGTGGATGATACTCCCACTTCTATTTCAGAGGCTTATGCGTCTCCGGATGCTGATTACTGGAAAGAAGCGGTCCGTAGCGAGATGGACTCCATCATGGCTAACGGAACATGGGAAATTACTGAACGTCCCTATGGCTGTAAACCATTGGGATGTAAGTGGGTGTTCAAAAAGAAGCTTAGGCCCGATGGTACAATTGAAAAGTACAAGGCTAGGCTTGTGGCCAAGGGTTATTCCCAGAAAGAAGAGGAAGATTTCTTCGATACTTATTCACCTGTGGCCAGACTGACCACCATACGAGTATTACTCTCGTTGGCAGCCTCGCATGGTCTTCTCGTCCACCAAATGGATGTTAAGACGGCTTTCCTGAACGGAGAGCTAGACGAGGAAATCTACATGCAACAGCCAGATGGCTTTGTATTAGATGGTCAGGAAGGAAAGATGTGTAAGTTACTGAAATCTTTTTATGGCCTGAAACAAGCACCTAAGCAATGGCATGAGAAGTTCAATACAACTTTAACCTCTGCTGGTTTTGTTGTTAATGAAGCTGACAAATGTGTATACTATCGCCATGGTGGGGGCGAAGGAGTTATACTGTGCTTGTATGTTGATGACATACTGATATTTGGGACCAACCTCAAAGTATTGAGGAGGTTAAGTCATTTCTATCTCAGAACTTTGAAATGAAAGACCTTGGTGTGGCTGATGTTATTTTGAACATCAAGCTATTGAGAGACAATGAAGGTGGGATTACACTTTGCAATCCCATTATGTTGAGAAGATTTTGAGTCGCTTTGGATATTCGGACTGCAAAACTTCTCCAACACCTTATGATCCTAGTGTGCAGATTCGAAAGTTCACAGGCACAGCTAAGGATCAGCTGAGATACTCTCAAGTCATTGGTTCACTCATGTACCTAGCAAGCGCTACAAGGCCTGACATCATGTTTGCTGTGTGCAAACTGAGCCGGTTTGTTTCCAATCCGGGTGATGTGCATTGGCATGCAGTCGAAAGAATTATGCGCTATCAGAAAGGTACTGAGAACTATGGACTTCACTATTCTGGAAGCCCATCAGTGCTTGAGGGGTATTGTGATGCGAATTAGATCTCTGATGCTGATGAGATGAAAGCCACAACGGGTTATGTGTTTACCCTTGGAGGTGGTGCTGTTTCCTGGAAGTCTTGCAAGCAAACGATCCTGACGAGATCAACAATGGAAGCAGAATTAACAGCATTGGACACATCTGGTGTCGAAGCAGGATGGCTTCGAGATCTGTTGATGGACTTAACTGTGGTTGAAAAGTCAGTTCCGGCTATCCTTATGAACTGTGACAATCAGACAGTGATTACCAAGGTCAAAAGTTCAAAGGACAACATGCAGTCCAACAAACATATAAGAATGAGATTGAAAGCTGTCAGACATTTGAGAAACTCCGGAGTTATAGCGCTGGATTATATCCAGTCGGCTAAGAATCTGGCAGATCCCTTTACCAAAGGGCTATCACGTGTTGTGATAGAAAATGCATCGAGGGAGATAGGGATGAAACCCATGTGAGTTGCCATGGTACTAACCCAACCTATGTGATCGGAGATCCCGTGAAGTAGGACCTGGGAAAACAAGCTGGTGGTTAACTGAGGAGAATACTTTTACTAACCTACTCCGTTGGAGATGCAACACTCTCGGTAACTGTATGGCAGGTTGACATTTGTCTTAATGTGTTCCAAGGCTTTATATAAGCAAGATGCTATCCTACAGGGCGATCTTTGGAGGAACACACCTATATGAACCTGACTGCTGGTCACAGTCTATGAGATTGGGTTGGTCTCTAATAAGTTCATGAATAGGTCAGGAGTGTGACTAATATGCTCCATCGAGGGGTCAGCCTTCGGCAGCCTAGTACTAGTAAGACGTTTGGTGAAACTACTTTACGCCAAACTGACAATTCAAGGCATAGTCCATTGTCAGTTGTGAAGGTGTGTAGCTATTCGCTCTAGGTGAAGCTCAACCTTAACAGGTCTCCACTGAAAATACTGGTATATCAAAAACAGTGTTTGGAACAAAGAACATCATGGGTCTTTGGGATTTGGTGGGGGATTGCTGAAATATTGATTAATATTTGTTGAAATATTGATTAATATTATGGTGGGGTTTAGGCCCATCTAACAATTCCAGAAAAATCCCTAAAGGCCCATGCTGCCATTTGGAGAGTGGTACGTGGGAGTTTAGTCCCACATGGCTAGTTTAGAGAGATGTACACCAGCTTATAAGGTGAGCTCTTCTACACAATGTATGAGGTGTTGGGTGTGAAGAGAAAGGAGGCGTTCCACACACGCGCTCCTCCTCCTCCGCCGCCCACCTCGCCTCGCCACGCCACGCCTCGCCTGGGCACGTCACGTCACGTCACGACGCGCCACGCCGCGCCGCGGGTTGCGGGAATCTCGCCGAGCCGAGCTTATCTTTTTACCACGCAGGAAAAATGTGTGCAGCAACGGAAACTTAATGGCGTTAATAGAGAATAAATGTGAGCTGAAACGTCTGTCTTAATTACGGCCGTTTCCAGTCTCTTAATTATGTTCGATATCAAGGA
Source organism: Poa pratensis (assembly GCA_947311845.1). Lineage (NCBI taxonomy): Eukaryota > Viridiplantae > Streptophyta > Magnoliopsida > Poales > Poaceae > Poa > Poa pratensis. Next base: position 15,398,177 of record CAMZMU010000119.1, on the reverse strand, counting down.
AAAGCCATTTTTGGATCAAAAGGAACTTTTTTTTTCAACAAAAAATGGAAATGGTACCTTATCCATTTGTGGCAATATTTTTTCTCTTTTTGGATTCAGGTCGCTCCTCTCCAGCAGACACACCAGCCAGTTCCTCTCGCTGTTGTTGCCATCGCTGATCCCATCACGTCCACCGCGTACACGGCCGACGGGAGGGCAGGCCTCCGAAACCCCGCCTCTCCAGATCCTGTACGGGATATGGGCGATTAGATTTTTGGGGAGCGTCTCCTACGCGACTGCTCGCTCCCGTTCGTCTACTTCATCTGCATCAACTACTTCCTCCTCGCCTTCATCATCGCCATGGCCACCGACGCCGACAAGGAGCAAGCTGCTGCTGACAAGAGGATCGCCGACGACGCCACTGCTTCCGCTGCTGATACGGCCAACTGGCCTATTGGAGGGTATAATATGTTTATCCCTCTTCTGATTATTTCCATACTTGCAGTACTAGTCATATGTGTAGATGTTTCTACTATTTGTCTAGTACGTAGTTTTATCATCAAGTTTCAGTATATCATTACCACTGTTTATGCCATATTCATGATTTATTATTGGATTAATTTAATCGAACAATTGCCTATATACTCAACATCGGCCACTGACGGACGACTTGAAACAAACCCTAGAATTGTTGGTCTGTTTGCAAATGCATGACAGCTTGGTGTTCAAGGACATCTTGCTTGCAACCTATTCATCGCTCAATATAGTTACCTGCTCTTCAATGTTTGTTCTCACACGCACATCGTTGTTACCAAATTTTATTGTTCTGTCAATTCTCTCTGATTGTCATTCTATGGAGTAAACACACAATGTTAACATGATTTCCCGCCGCAACGCGCGGGGTGTCATCTAGTTATATAAACACGAACAACCAAAGTGGGCGCAGCGAAGTGCGCCGTCTGGCTAATTAAGCTAGCTAGCTAGTAGCAGAGCCATATTAAAAAAGCTGTACCAGCTCAAGCTCCGACGGCATGACAGGCTAGTTAATTTAGTCGCTACTATACTCCGGCACTAAACCGTCCTCTCTCATATCTATCTATCGAGATTGCCATCGGGTGCAATTATATGCATGTTGCGCACGAATGGATTGTCGTCGTCGTCCTCCAATTCTTAACTACATTCCGACCTTCTGATAGTAGCTGCCGACTACTCCACTGTAGTATTCGTTAGTGCGTTGACAGGTTGTGCACAAATATGCATCGATATATTTTGTAAGTTTTCAGCAAGTATTCTGGCCGATTAACGTATTTGCTTGCTAGGATAACTTGGTTCATGCGTGATTGTGATTCATCTGGAAATATTAAAATGGGTACGGAGATAGTCAATGTGAAATTTGGGGCTTAGATTGCCTTATATATATGTCATTTTACGATGTGTTTGTTTGAGGGTCACACTTTTTTAAAGATAACATAACGTTTTCAAATGTCACAATAGTTTACTATTTCTTATTTCACATTGAGAATGCTTGGTTGTTTTGTTGTGAGCTCTATTTCGGCTATTTTGGTTAATCTATAGTGTAGTCTAATATGCTAGTTTATGAGCTCACACAACTTTCTTATTGAGGAAAAACAAACTGCACTTGATTTTTTTAATCTCGAGAACATGATTTTTCAATCAAGATACTGAACTTTATTCGGCGAGAGCATGCTAAAATATTTCAGTCTTACATATTTATATTGAATTTTCTTACCTCCTCATAATGTTTTTAATTTCATCCATGATGTAATTTCTTATTTCTTTATTTTATGTATAAATATAATAATTATGTTCTCATGTTTTCGCATATAAAAATGCATACTTTTTATACTAGTAATATATAAATATATGTTCTTGAGTTCAACTCAAATTGTATTTCTTAAATAAGTTATATTTATATTTATTGCGATATTCACATGAGTTTTTTTTACAACATTGTAACATTAATGTATGAATGTAAAAGTATCACATTACCCAACTCCCTATCGACCGTGGTGATTTTAAGTCTGCCAATACATGTAGTATCCTTAAATATTTATAGAGTACGAGCCTTAAAATCTACTCCCTTTGTTATTAAATATAAGATGTTTCAGCATTCACCTATTTGATGCTATGTAAGTCAAGAAGGATGCGCCAACTTCTGCTGCAAATTAAGCTGGCAAAGGTAAGGAGGACAAGCAAGGAGTCGGCGGAAGAAGTCGGCGATCTTCATCACACTCTAGAAACCTCATACGACGAGTCCTTCATGTTCTTCAACCATACCATCATAATCCGCTCTCTATAACTTATCCCCAGCCGAAACACATCTGATTTATTTCGGCTATTCACGATTTGGTGGACGGGTTCTCCAAGTCCTTCATATGATGACACATGACCGATATTTGTATATCGTCCCAAGAATGATATGTGTTGGCAAAGCCGACATCTGGCTAGTGTGGTGTTCTTCATAGTTGATCTCATACTCGAATGTGAATGCTCAATTTTCCCAATACTCCTAAGAAAGACTTGTTTATTGAGTCGGCCACTGACGGACGACTTGAAACAAACCCTAGAAAAAATATTTTCTGTCATGCAAGCTCTATCAGAAAACAGGGGGCATATGTTAGCACCCATTTTTGGCACCTAGCCAGCCACTCCCGGATATCCTTGCCAGGTGAGAAGCACTCAGGAAGATGACAAGACATGAAAAAGAAGGAGGCAAGCTATGACCCAATCGGTAAGCCATCAAGCTGCAGGCCACCATGTACTGGCAACTTGCTAGAGCTACAAGTCGCGATCTGTTTCATACAAAATATTTAAGGATGACATGGATAAAATCACGTATAAAAGATCTATAGGCACCACTGGGCATAAACGAATAGTTCAGTAATGCAAAACCTTTTTAGGTTTGGAATGAAATGCATCACAAAGATATTTGAAAACCATATGCTAACCACATAAAATACTTTTTTCCACACTATAGGACTTCTTTTTAGCACAGATATATATTCATAGTGACTAAATCTTAAACAAACATACATTGTCACTATCTTGTTAATTTTGTTATACCTAAAATAGTTAATAAATATAATTTATTAAACAGTGTGTATAAAAAAGAAATCTTGGTTTTGGGGTCATATAAATTACACCAAAGAAGAAAAAAAGTTCAATATAAATATGTTAGTTGAACTTCTTCTAGTTTAAATGGGATAAAACACTTTTGTTAAGACGTGCACGACCAATTCTAGGTGGAGTATCTAAATTTATCTGAAAGTGTGAGCACAATTCGTGTGCTGCATTGAATAGGTCGATGAATTTTTCCTGGTCATAGTTGATATACGACATTTTTGATATGATAATGAGAAGATAAGAAATTATGGATTAACGATAGATTTCTGCAGGGTGTGAGGAAAAGGGGATGCATTTCAGTCATATTAGATTATGACAGTTCTAAGTATTGGATAAAATAAATAATTCTACATCCTTTCGTGGGTGAAAATTCTAGTACCAAGTGGAATTTTAGTATGTAAACCTACTGCCAATGAGTCATTGTCGGATTACTTTAGTTGTTTCCTGCTACGGATTTATAAAACTGAATCTATTTATTTACAAAATCGAAATGACAAGCATAATGCAAACGTTATCTTCGAACACCTGTTACCACATTCTGAACGAAACGGTTACTCTTATGTTTGTGTCCAACGTAGTGGGGGATCCTCTGCTGTAGCCTAAGCTGTCGTTGAGCCACTGACATGTGGGGGTTAACAGGTGCTGGCCCACCTGTCAGCGACTGAAAGGAGGAGTACGGCAGGGATTCACGCGTCAGATGATTCATGCGTACCAAAAATTAGGCAATCTACAGTGCCAAACGGCTTCATCAACGCAAAAATGCCCAACTTTATGGGTGACTAGTTGTAATTCAATTGAACAAGAAGCAAAAAGTCCTACTCAGGCGGGTGCCTATGGATGTACCGTCTGATCACAATGAAAGTCAAGTTGAAGAAGAAGATAGGCTCAGTGCGCTACCTGATGACATCCTTCTCTGCATATCCTTGAACGTTTGTATTTGCGCCGTGCAATGCAGACCAGCACCCTGTCAAGGCACCTCCCGCTCACGCTCTCACGCCTAGTTTTCCATGTTGATGAGTTCTTGCAACGCTCCGAGACTCCTCGCACAATGGGTAAACTGATGGCTTCGTACTGTGAAGCAACGAAAAAGTTGCTGGCATCGACGACAAGTGCCATCAAGGATCTCCGCCTCATCTTCTACCTTGCAGACCCATGTCACCTGCACTCCATTGGGCAGGCTGTCGGCGATGCCGCTCAGAGTAGGAATATAGAGTTCCTGGAGTTCAACATATGGCCTGAGATCAGAGGTACAAGATGCACTGAGGAGCGCGTTATGTCATATGGCCGGCGCTTCATGTCTTTCTTAGATGCCTGCCCCGAAACATTTAGATTGCTCAAAAGCATCACTCTACGTAGACTGCAATTTGGTGAAACAGACATGCAAACCATCTTGAATGCATGCGACAAGCTGCAGTCCCTTTGCCTGCGCTCGTGTAAACTGAGCCGGCAAGATTCTGTACTGACGATAGATGCACCTGGCTCCCAGCTTGTGGCGCTGGAATTGATCAAATGTTACTTCTTGTTGGATTACTAGGCAATAATTTCATGATTAATTTCAGAATATAAAACATGACAATCACAGCTACTAACTTGTTAAACACAAATATACTAGATGTACTAATTAACATGAACATCAGCAAGATATCTACAGACACAGCCATCGGAACATGACGAACATACCGAACAATTGTAGATGAAGTAGTCGTTGAAGCAGCGACGACAGCAGCTTGAGCGGCTTCAGTGACGGCAACAGCTCGACGAAGACGACGTTGGAGACGAGCCGCCCACGGATCCGGAGATGGTCCAGGGAGGCGAGCCGTGATGAAGAACTTGAAAGCAGTCGCGCGGAGCGCTTCCAAAAAACCTTATTTGCCCTCTTCCGTACAGGATCACAAGGACAAGTGGTTCCGGAGACCTGCTGTCTCGTTCGCCGGTGCACGCCGGCGCACGGGATGGAGTAGACTACGGCGGCGCCGCAAGGCACGAGATTGGCAAAACCTAGATTGGTTCGGTGTGTGACGGCGCACGACAGTGCATGGCAATATATAGTGCAGTTCGGAAAACCCTAACGGGTACAATGTGGGCCGGCCACGTCGCACACGTTCGAGTCGGTTACAGCAGCCCACGATCCGGTAGCGATCCGAATTGGCTAAACTGTACACGTACGCTAACACGACTCGTTTTCCTGAACTGCAAAAATATAGGTATCGGCTCGGCTCATTCCTGCAACCCGCGGCGTGTCGTGACGGACGGCGGCGGAGGAGGAGGAGGAGTGCGCACGAGAGAGTCTTCTATTCTCAGCCAGCACACCAAGTGATAGAACACTCCACTATATAAAGTGGTGCAGCTCTCTCTAAACTAACAGTATGTGACTAAACTTTAGTCACGTACATTGCTCCTCCAAATTCTGCCATGCACATGGGCCAATTTGAGATTTCAGGATTTGCTTATATGGGCTGCCCACAAATGGGCCCAATATTCTAACAATCCCCTACCAGATCTCAAATTCCCATTTAGAGATTTTGCCAAACCTCGTTTCTTGTTTATATACCAGTGTTTCAGCAAAGACTGTTAAGTTGAACTTCCGCCTAGAGCTTCAAGCTACATCTACCAGCAACTTGAACAATGGACGAACCTTGAATTGCAAGTTTGGTGCCAATAGATTTCACTCAAAGTCATAACCAGTACGTGGCTGCCAGTAGCCTACCCCGCGGGTGGAGCATATGTGTCATACTCCCTGGTCTCTTCATGAGTTTACTAAAGATCACCCTAATCTCATAGACTGCGACGTTTTAACTCCCTGGTCTCTTCATGAGTTTCCTTATAAAGTCACACGTCCGTTGGGAACCCCAAGAGGAAGGTATGATGAGTGCAGCGGCAAGTTTTCCCTCAGTATGAAACCAAGGTTATCGAACCAGTAGGAAGTCGGCGATGTTCTGAAGGTGTCAACGGCGTCAGAAAAAGTTGCTTGTGGTGGAAGGTCTAACTCGTCGAATTGGAACCTGCACACAACACAACCAAACTATTTTGACCCAATGAACAGTGAGGGTGTCAATCTCACCGACTTGCTAAAAACAAAGGATTAGACGTATAGTGTGGAAAATGATGTTTGCTTGCAGAGAATGAAAAAGAAAAATGATTGCAGTAGGTTGTATTTCAGATGTAAAAGAATGGACCGGGGTCCACAGTTCACTAGTGGTGTCTCTCTATAATAAAATACTAACATGCTGGGTAAACAAATTATAGCTGGGCAATTGACAAAATAGAGAGGTGCATAACAATGCATATACAAGTCATGATGATCACTATGAGATTTACTTGGGCATTACAACAAAGTACACAGACCGTTATCCAACATGCATCTTGCCTAAATAGATCACCTTCAGGTTAGCATCCGCACCCCTTCCAGTATTAAGTTGCAATCAACAGACAATTGCATTAATTATGGTGCATAATGTAAACAATACAAATATCTTTAGACAAAGCATTGCTGTTTAACCCTAGTAGCAACAGCACATCCACAACCTTAGAACTTTCTGTCACTGTCCCTGATTAAATGAAGGCATGAACCCACTATCTAACATAAATACTCCTTCTTGAAGTTACAAGCATAAACTTGGCCAAAGCCTACACTAGTAACGGAGAGCATGCAAAATCATAAACAACATATATATGATAGATCAATAATCAACTTGACATAGTATTTAATACTCATCGGATCCCAGCAAACACAACATGTAACATTACAATAAGATGATCATAATCATGATAGGCAGCTCACAAGATCTAAACATGATGGCACAAGAGGAGAAGACAACCATCTAGCTACTGCTCTGGACCCATAGTCCAAATATGAGCTACTCAGACATCACTCTAGAGGCAGGCATGGCGATGTAGAGCCCTCCGGTGATGATTCCCCTCTCCGGCAGGGTGCCGAAAAGAGCTTCAGAACCCTCCCGAGTTAGGGTTGACGGCGGCGGCAGCGGATGTTTTCTGGAAATATGGATCGGTATTTTATGGTTTTCGCCTCAAGGAGAATATATAGGCGAAGGGGCGATGTCGGTGGAGGCTCGAGGCCCGCTCCCCACATGGCGGTGCGGTAGGGGCCCACCCGCGCCATGGGGTGGGGACGGCGCCTCGGTGCCCCCCTTCGTCTTTCCTTCGGACTTCGTGAACGTGTCGGAAAAATAGGAATCTGGCAATTTGTTTCGTCCGATTCCGAGGATATTTGCAGGACAACTTTTCTGAAACCAAAAACAACAGAAAACAGGAACTGACACTTTGGCATCTTGTTAATAGGTTAGTCCCAGAAAATGCATAAAAATGCCATGAACTGTGAATAAAACATGTAGCAATTGGTATAAAACCTGTGGACTATGGGTTTGTGGAAGTAACTTATGTATCTCTCCTCTCTTTGAGCTTCACTAATTAGCACCGTATGAGCTGCGAAACATGATTACGGTCATCTTTGTAATACATATGTGGTGGATCTTTTTATGAGTTAATATATGTTTGAGATTTCAAATGTTTTGCTTCAGTTATGAATATAGATGCATATTATGTACCCCTTTCCTATTTACTTGTTTTGATCAAGCATGTTTATGAGAGCGTGTTTGGTGTGATGTATGCATTAGTTGGAGTAACGGGGGGTGACTAGTGCGGTGAACGTGAGAGATAGTTCCACGATCCACTTGGGTATGTTTACCTTACTTTGTTGCCTCACAAGGAATAAAGAAAATACCATGTTAACGGAGATGTGGGTGTGACCATTGCCACTACTCCATGACTAGATATAGCATATTCTTATTTTAACTTCATGTCATGATACTTAAAGCTATACTCTGAGTTATCTTAATTACTGATGTGTTATGATTTAGTTCGCATCTTGGTGGAGTATAAGTGAGACTAATAAACAAAAGGTCTCTATGTTAGGACGTGATGCCCATATAATTAGTAACTTGTCATTAAATTTTTGTGTTGCAATCTCATATGTCAACTCTAGTGTTTCATTGCCTACCACTTTATTAAAGAGAGAGTGCATTTGTGAAACCATGAACGCCGGTCCATTTTTAATCATAAGAAACATCTTTCCAACAACTTTTACCACTTTTACATTTTCTGCCATTATTAAATCCGAAAATACAAAAACACTTTTACATCTTGCATAAACCATATAAAACCCAAAAATATCATTTATCACTGTTATCATCATCCTTGCATATTTATTTATCATCATTGCATATTTATTTCTTGTTTGCATCACATATTATATTGATATCATTCTTACACCTTGTGCTTGACAACCACATGTGAGGTTGAGGACCAAAACATTTAACTTTGTTTTGTAGGTAACCAAAAAGAAGGATAGGAAGATAAATCTTTCACTATTGATTACCCGAGAGTTTGATATTAAACCATCGAGTCACCCTCGTGGGGAAAACACGTCTTCCATTAACTACACACTCTGCACTTGGAGTCTCAACCTAACCCCGTTTACTTTTTCACGCAGGTAGCTACCTGAAGGCTATCACATCTACGTGTATCAATAGTGTGGTGGCAAACATGTAATTAATTTGATGAAAACATATGACATGATAATTTGGCTGCTTGGAGTAGTTAGTCGTTGCATAATTGCTCTTACACAAGTCAATGCTTGTTCATTCTGTTCTTTTCACAAGATTTGAGCAGCAACCAGTACATAGTTCTTGTTTTTTAAGAGTTAAATATTGTTTTAATGTAAAGTAGAGTTGAATATCTGATATTTGATACTTACACATGACACTGTTGGGGACGGAAAGATTGTTAAGATTACTGGTGTGAAGGGGAGAACTGTCACTGTGCTTGTTTATGGATCCAACCAATTGATTAGTGAGGAAGCTGGCCGCAGTCTCCATGATGCACTATGCATCATCAGGTAATGTGACTGTGTTATTTGATCGAGAAGTTCTGTACTATACTCCTATCTTTGAAGATCTATTTTAATACGCCAAGAGAACTCTTGTTAGTGAGTGATGTTAATTTAAATCCATTTGGTAGCATAGGACCATGATATGAAAATGCATCAAGTATTGTACAATATTAATTATAGTTCATTAAAGAATGTACTCTTAATTTTCCAGTGGATTGCTCGTTGCGTTAAATTTGTATGTGTTTGTATAAATGAACTTATGTTCTGCTATGATTATTATATCTACATAGTGAAATCAACAATTTTCTCATTATGGAAACAGTTACAAGAGTCTGTTTGAGCACATTGGTCTTCAATGATTGAAAACTATTTTTTTCTTACGATAACTTAAAATCAAACTCAACACTGCATTTCATAACAGCCATATGATTCTTCAGTTTTAGTACCATGCATCCATGCCCATTTTCTCGAGCAGTGATGACTTATGCCTACTTCATAGCGAGCCACGTTTAGCTACCGCAATTTTAACTTGCATTCTAATTCTTCACATTGAGATATATGGGATGGATTTGATACTTTTATAAAGAAATGTTGGTAGATGACAGATTGTTGAGCAATGCATGCTTTGTTCCCACGCCGAATGGACTAGAGATCTTAGTGTTGATTCAAGACGATCAAGGTGTACTGCAGGTCATGTGTGCAAGGAACCCCAAAAGTATGTATGATTTATTCCATAATGAATATATTTCTTGCATTGGATTGTAAGGATGTTGGGTACAAGACACATGCAAAAAATGACATACTTTAGATGGAGTATTAGGATGCAGTGTGTATCTTTGGTGTCCTCTTTTCTTCTCCATGGATTTTAAACTGAATATATTGTATTGCATCAGATTTTAAGCATGTTTAGGTCCGTGAAACATTCTAAGAATTGCATACTTTGGATAAAGTATTAGGATGCAGTGTGTATCTTTGTTGTCATGTTTTCTTCTCCGTGGATTGTATAGTAATACTGGATGTATTGTTGGCCCCTTCTAATGGTAGTTCTCTTTACTAGGAGTTCTCACGGGTGTGAGGTGCTTTTAAGAAAATACAGTTGCTTGATAATGTAACACTATCTGATGTCTGCATGATAATAAGTGTAGTTTTGTCAGCCTACACTAATGTTTGGTTTTAATTACCAAATAAATCATTGTTTTTTAGTAGCCAGAAGAAGCCCTCCAATATTTAGCCTTCGACTAGGCACCATATTTGGGATTAGTGCAGGCTGAACATCTTATATATTTACAAACTACAAAGTTTCTCATGACAAAACTTTTTTGCTTGATCAATTTTGTATCATACAGATTAATATGCTATCGAATTGTTCAAATCTAAATCTTAAATATTACAATGTCACTAGATGCACTCATAACCACTGAAAATAAATCCATGCTTTCATTTAGAAGAACTTGTGATGAACTGGGAAGGTAAGTGTTCTACTAATTCCCTCATCGAGTTATTTCTTGTGTATTCCAAAATAAACTATGCATCACTAGCTGCAATTGCAAGTCTTTTCCAAAATTTATCTTACTGCCGGTTCATACCAGCGGCTAATATGGCAAGCTCTACATCTCCCTCGCCTCTTACAGTTTTGGTTCCTCTTGGTTCAGTTGATTAAAAATTTCTAGGTTCACTCGTGGGCTGCTGTTATTTTGGTTCCTCTTCATATTTATGGTTCACTCGTGGTAATCTCTGAGACTCTTATGTTTGTCATAGGGGAATTTTCATCGGTGGTTCGATCTGCATATACAGGTGATTGTTACTTCTAAAGATATGATTTTAACTCCTTACTTTTCATGTCGGTCAATTTTCATGGGAAGGAGTTCCCAGTTAGTCCTTCTCATAATCTCAATTACTCTATTATGTATAATCTTTAAATACTTAACATGAAACTGAGAAGATTATGGTACCTACAATGAAGGTTGTTTAGAAGATTCAAATCGTTTAATATCCTACACATGTATCCTGTTTCATAGAAAATACGTGGATCTTAATAATTTTCTTAGTTGTCCAGCAATGTTGGTGATATAGTCGCAGTTGCTGGGTTTTTGATGGGTTCAGGCTTTGCTTAGAAACCCTTCAAATAAGAACATGATTCCTGTAGCAGAGGAGCTCTGGAGAGGGGAGATGGCTAACACCATGACAGAAAAGATAACTTAAGTTGCCAGCATGATGTGGAAGGTGCTGAAGAAGATGGTATGTTTAGTCGGCATTCTTTGAAATTACAGATGCCAGAAACATGGTCTTTTATTTTCCAGGTTTCTCCATATCTCTAATGTTGATTGTAGTTTACTCCTATCACATTTGTTCATGTGAGTATGCCAATTTTCCCTTGAGGTACAATTATTAGACAAACTAGGAACAAAAACTTTTGGAAGCTGTCGGGGATGTAACCCCGGGTACCCAAAGTTATGAGGTGGTTGAGTTAATAAAAGAGATAAAAGCAGGATTTAAATGGGTAAAAGATAAGGAAAAAGGCAAAAAAAGGCAGTCTGGGCCGAGACTGGTGCTGCCCAGGCCGACATACACTGTGCTGGGCCGAGATGTGCTGTCTAGCCTAGGAGCAGGCCGAGATGCGCTCCTGGGCCTCGGTCGGGCCGACGTCTCCTCCAGCCTCAGAGCAGACCGAGGTATCAAGGCCTCGGCTGGGCCGAGTCTCTGCCTCGCCTCGGTTCGGGCCAGACCAGCACTCCGCCTCGTCTCGCTTTGGGCCGAGCCGGCACTCCACCTCGCCTCGCTTCGGGCCGCGACCTTCTTTCCCCGGGCGGACCGCGGTCTCTGCGTGGCAGGCCGTCGACTCCGAAGCTGGGCAGGCCGCGATCTCGAGGCCAGGGCGGGCCGAGATTCCCGGACTCGGCCAGGCCGACATTCCCCTGACCTCGGTTGGGCCTGGGACGACTTCACCGGCGCCTCGGCCTCCACTGCAGCGCCACGGGCCGGAATAACGGCTGCTTGACTCGGTAACGCCGGGCCGAGTTGCTCCCGATGTTATCTTCGCTCCATGGCGCCAGGCTGACGTATCCGAGGTAGGAGCACGTCGTTGCATCGCCACGCCCTCGACACCGACATCTCTAGCCACTCCACGTTCGACCGACACCAGCTCCTTCGATCGACGTACAATGTCCCAAGCATTTCCTCGACTAGTACAAGATGTCGTCTGCCACCTATAGAAGATGAGAAGAAGAAGACAAGACGATGCCCAGACAGGCGCTAGAAGACAAGATCAATGACAAGGCTAAGGACATGGACAAGACAAGCCATGCATTTCCAGCACATGGCAATCGTGGCTACAGTGCACGGTACAGGACATGTATGACGCGTCTACAGTGTTTACAAGACCCCAGTGGTCACCTTAGCTACAGTGTGTGTACAGTGTCCTGCGGGCCACCCCTTATCCCTTGGGCTTTCTCTATATAAAGGGCACCAGGGGAAATGCTTTCCGGACACGGCGCCCCTGCGTAGGCTCAGTCTCGTCTTCTCCCCCCGCTCACATGGAGCTCCTCCTAGATAAGACCTCTCAGAGGCAACCTACGCTTAGCTCATGGAGCACTTGTACCAACTATATGCAGAGAGGAGAATACACAGAGTAGGCTAGATGCTGCAGTAGGGGTGTTATCTCTCACGAGAGCCCCGAAGCAGGGTAAATCCTTGTGTCCGTCTGTTCTTCCGTGTGCGCTCTTCAATGCGCTATCCCTCCCCGAATCCTCTGGTGTCCATCGGCCCCGAACATAAGCCTACCCCTAGGCATCTGTTGTTTCATACGACGACAGAAGGAATGAAACAAGTACGAAACTTCCTATTGGGATGGCCACACCGTTCAGTTGTATTCCTTTTTAGTGTACATATTCATGTCACTAGGACATTCTTTTGCCAAAAAAATATGTTCTTTGAGGTCGTTGCAGCCTATCAAATGCTATTTCATCGTACTGACATGAGGCTTATGAGTTCTGAGGTTAACTTAGAGGTATACGCGGAGAGGGGCTACATATTGAGGTGGTCCAGAGAATGGAGCCGTTGGAGGCGAATCCAAGGGCGACTAGCGAGGCGACTCGCGAGTTGACCGCGACTTCACCGGTGAGGACGCCGGAGATCAGCGCCGCCTCGGCAGCACCGATCGGCGCAAGCTCTCCCTCGGCTGCCCTAGAGTTTACGCCGGTAGGAGGTCGCTTCTGGTGCCTTTCCACGGAAGAACTCGAGGATGAAGACGAAGGAGAGCAGGATGAGATCAACGGCAATCAGTATCAAACTCTTGCTTTCGAGGAGGAATGCCGAACACCCGGAACCGACTCGCGGTGGACGGCATTGGCATTGGTATCCACGTCGAGAATGGAGAAGAGGATGTAGAAGCGCATGCTACAGAGGTATGCGGCTGTCCAACTAATGGAGCTGAGTTCATGCGATGCAAGTTCCATGGCGCGAAGGCCGAAGGTTCGTGCTCCAAAGTTGCCGATCTTGCCAGCCAGTTTCTTCACCGAGGTTGAGGACTTCGGCGACTAGATCATGGTGGCCAGACGACGGTGGCGTTCAACACTGCAGGTACGTGAGCCAATATCGCGATCCGGTTTTCACGGATCAGGTGTGCAAAATTCAAAAAAAATGTGGTGCGGTGGGCATCGGCCCGGCAAAACCCATTGGGCATGATAGCCCACGGGCCTGTGTGGCTCGTAATCCAAAAGGAAAAGAAAAAAACTCCAATACCTAAACCTTCGACGGCTGGCCTCGGGCTAAGTCGCGTCTTAGGGTTCTTCTGGCGGCGCTATTCGACACAACATCGTACGCCCGAACGTCCGAAAGCCATGGCCTATCGTGGCGGCGGACGTGGAGGGGGAGACTACGGCCGTGGTGGTGGTGCACCGCCGGGCCGTGGAGCTTTCAATGGACCTGGCCGCTTCAACAACTTTGAGGTTGGCGGTCCAAGCGGGACCGCTGGGGTCCCCGATGTGCCAGGCGGCAATGGAACGCAGGCGGCTGGATACAATGGTGGTTTCCATGCCGGCTCCGGCTTTGGGGTTCGAGGTCGGTGGGGAGGCTATGGGGCGGGCCGTGGACGTCGTCCATATGAGCACCACGGTGGCTATGCTCAGCACGGCGGCGCAGGCTATGGCGGCCAGGCGTACGGTGGCTATGCTGCGTGACGTGGAAACTATGGGCGTGGCTATGATCGCGGCGTTCGCGGCCGCTACGGCGACGGATCCTATGGAAGAGGTGACCGTGGATATGGTGCGGGTGCGATGGCCGCGCTAGCACCAACGGCTACTCCGCAACCCTAGGCTCAGCTCCAGGCTCCGGCTCAAGCGCCGGCGGTGGCTGTGCCGCTAGCTCGGGGAGCTGCTGATCCCACTAGTAGGAAAAGGCCTACCGCTGGTGGACAGAAACGGCCTACCGCTGCGGGCGGGCGCCCGCCAGCGGTCATTACGCCAGTGGTACGTTTTACCGCTGGCGGGCGGCCGCCCGCCAGCGGTAAGGATCGTTACCGCTGGCGGGCACACCATTTGCCCGCCAGCGCTAGATCTGTCAGCGCTGGCGTGCATCCTCGCCCGCCAGCGGTAAGGTACCTTGGCCGCCAGCGGTACGCCTCGCTGGCAGTAGTTCTGAGAGCGCTGTCCGCCGGCGGTACGCCTCCCTGTCCGCCAGCGGTACATTTTCGTGGTATTTTTTATTTTTTTGTAAAATAACGTATTAGAGCAGTATATAAAATATAAATACAGTATATTGAGGTACAGGCGACCAAAATGACAATAATACCATATATAGATGACCAAATTGTGATACACAGATACATAAGTTCATTATCACATGCATTACAAATACCAAAATAAACCACAATGTGATACACAAATACATAAGTTGTCATACACAAATACATCGCGTAAATGATAGAGAACCACAATGTTTAAGAGAGGGCGCAATCGATGAAGTTGGCGTTTCGATCATCCGGTTGTTGTTGCTCTCTTTCAATGGCTTCAAGAGTCCTCTTGGCGTTGACACAACTTCCCCACTTCTCTTCATTTGTAAGTATACACAAAAGACAAATAAAAATGTTAGCTAGGCAACTAAATTGTTCACATGTCATGTAGAAATAAACAAAGTATACACAAAATAAACTAAGGAAACTTGGATGAATGCCTCATTTTAATCATAGTCATTGTAAGACTTAGAGAGAAAACAAGATTCAAAAAATATTATGCCTCATACGTACTTAGAATATTATTGGAAGGACACAAGGAATTCTGATAACCTTGTCGAACCAAGTAGAAGGCACAATACTTGTATGTGTGCATGATACAAGGTTCGACAAACTATCAAAATTCATGTAGTGCGCCAGCCACATCATTTTAATCATCGGCATTGAAAAAATGAGGTATAGGGACAAATGAAAAGCATGCATGCCTCATACTTAGATTCAGACACACAAATTCAGAGACGACGTCAGTGAAATCCAGTGGGATGCAGAAAATGTGTATTCGTGCATATCACAGGTTTCACTGACGTCGCCTCCGGATCACATAGTGCCACGTCATTTTAATTATCGGCATTAAAGGAATGAAGTATTATTGGAAGACTTAGACAAAACAAGATTCAAAAAAATATTATGCCTCATACTTCGAATTTTATTGGAAGCACACAAGGAATTCTGATAACCTTGTTGAACCAAGTAGGAGGCACAGAACTTGTATGTGTGCACGATACAAGGTTCAACAAACTATCAAAATTCATGTAGTGCGCCACAACATTTTAATCATCGGCATTGTAAAGGAACGAAGTATAACTGGAAGACTATAGCTAGGCAATTTAAGAGAGATGGTGTAAACTAGAGCTAGACAATTTAATTTAACAAGAGTACTAAATCGACAACACACCTTCCGTCACTTCTGGCTCATCGTGGTCGGCCTTGACATTGGCTTCGGCGGGAACGGTTCACAACCATTCAAAGAGTTGAATGGCCTAACGTCACACTGTTGTGCAATGCGATTTTGTATATCGACATTAGATGGCAATGTACCTTCATAGTAGAACACCCGGGCGCACGACAAACATCGTTGATGACGCCCTCTTCGCCACCTCCGCCATCACCAGATGTGCCCTCTTCGCCACCTTCGACGTCACGAGATGTGGTCTCGGCATCGGAATTGTTCGGCACATCCATCTCGGCATCGGAATTACTGTTCTCCAAATCCATCTCACGGTCGATTGACTTCAGAACCATCTTCAAGTATGGATCCTCCGGCTCCTTGTTGACTCCACCTCTAGAAGTACCGGCCTCCATATTGTTAGCCATCTGCGCGCACACACAAAAATTCGTAGTTAGTAAAACAACACTGTAAGGAAAAATTCACTTGGATGATGATGAAAAGTTCGGGTACTCCATATGTCATAATTTTAGCAAGTCATGCCAAATTTCACAAAAAAAATTGGCATGGACTTTGCTAAAATTATGTAATATGGAGTACCCGAATTTGCCGGAATGGAAATTAATCAACATTCCGGCAATCTCAAGGGTCTCTAGGGTACCTGCAAATATTTCATACATAGCCACCACCGCAAGCACAATAAATTTACATCGACACACACATATCATCTTCAAAACAGTTAAAAGATACCAACTTTGGAGGCTTACAAAATTATCTAATCTTGGTCCTTTTTACAATTTGCTTTCATGAATTTCTTGCACTATGTTATTACTTCATGATAAAGCACAAAACAAATTTTTTGAAAACTTCTAACACCATAATTTAAGCCAGCTTTAAGGGTATGTTTAAACAGCTACAAAGTTCATCTCTAATTTGAACTTGGCATTTACACAAACACCTTGTGGGTGTGGGAGCTAGCTAGGAGGAGAGGAGGGGTGCGGTAAGCTTACCTTGGCCGGGCGGCGGGCTGAAGTGTGCGGGGCGCTCGGGGCCGTCGACGGTGAAGCGGTCGGGGGCGAGGTCGGGGTTCGGTGGCGCGGTCGGGGCCGAGGTCAGGGGCGAGGTCGGCAAGGGAGGCGCGGGAAGAGAAGGAGATGCGGGGCGTTCGGGGACGTCAGCGGGGATGAGGTCGGGGGCGAGGTCGGGGGCGCGGTCGGAGATGGGCGAGGTCGGGGGCACGGTCGGAGATGGGGCAAGGGCGGCGCGGGGAGAGAAGGAGATGCGGGGCGCTCGGGGCCGCCGGCGGGGACGAGGTCGGGGGCGAGGTCGGGGGCACGGCCGGGAACGAGGTCGGGGGCGCGGTTGGAGATGGGGCAAGGGCGGCGCGGGAGTTGGGAGAAGGAGTTGGGGGCGACGCGGGAAGAGTCATGAAATGGGAGAAGGAGTGGGGAATTTTTGAGAGAGAGGCGGCCATGGGGCCCACATGTAAGTGGCCGAAAACTACCGCTGGCGGACGGCTTGTTCCGTCCGCCAGCGGTAAGGTCTGTTATTTTTATTTTCTGTTTTTCCTATTTTTTTAATCATTTAATTACAAACTCTTTGTCTCCCGCGCTGCATAATGCGTACGCTTTCACACCGCGCCGTCGTGCGCTTTGGAAGCTGACCAGCCGCTTTAATTGGGCCGGCGTTTTAATTAGCTTTGGAAGATGACCAGCCGCCGGTGGTGCATTTTAATGGCGTTGGAAGATGAACAGTCCGCCGCCGCGTTTTCATTGCTGCCCGGCCGCCAGCCTCCCTCTCCACCCTATATAAAACGCCACTAATCCGGCCTAAACACACACACAAATCTCTCTCTCTAATCCTCTCTACTATTTCCAATGGAGGATCAGCCACTCGCGCGTCCATGGCCTCGGCCTCCGTCTCGGTTGTACTACTTCCCCAAGGAGGGTATGAGCTTCAAGGTATGGGTCACCCTCCGTGCATCACGCGTGGAGAGGTGGATCCGCGACGTGAAGAAGCACTATCTCGACGCCGCACCGATCAAGTGCGTTGGACTCGACTGCGAGTTCACCGACGCTCTACCGGGTCGACAGAAGAATCTTCCACCCGAGAAACAGCAGCGTGCCGCCGTCCTTCAACTCTCGGTGGCGACCGAGGTACTTGTCTTCTAGATATGTTGGGCTGATCGGAAGCCGCAGCTCCTCATGGATTTCTTAGCTGACAAGACCATCAGGTTTTACGGCGTGGCTATCCACAATGACTTGCGGATGCTGCGCTGCTACGAAATTGAAATTCCGTCGGCGGTCGACCTCCAGAGGGATAGGAGGAACCCAACCGACAATATTACGCCTAGTCTTGTTGCTCTCTCCAATGCTGTCATTGGGACAAAACTAGTCGAGAAGAAGAACGACAAGGACGGCAACGACGAAGAAGATAACTTCCGGTGTCACGGATGGGGTAACGTGCCAATGAGCTACGACCAAGTCGTGTACGCCGCTCTTGACGCTGGCCTCGGCTTCGAGATTGCCCGGAAGTGGGATAATCTAAGTGGCTATGGCGACCCTCTTAATATCGTTGATGGATATGATTATAAGTGGTCGTAGTCTATATAGTCTTAATATCGTTGATGGATATGATTCTCTCATATATAATATGTATCCGGTTGCAATATTAATGATAAACTTGATTTTCAACAAAAGTTTCACAACAAGCACTATATCATGTAGAAACATGCATCTACAAATGATGATCAATTCGATCAAAATGACAAAGTTATGTTAATTCTCGACGCATAGTTTGTGATAAAGTGCTCATATTCGACACATAAGTGTGTATTGGTATAGGAAGCAATGGTTCCTAAGGAAATTTATAGATTGTTTTCATAAATATAATTTTCCTAGTTTTTTGTATTACAGGCAAAATTAGCGCTGGCGGACGCTTTAGTTTGCCCGCCAGCGGTACTGAGCTGACCCCTGGCGTACACTTTGCCCTTCCCGCCAGCGGTACAGTCACTATTTTTTTCCCAAGTGACCTCAGCCGCTGTCACTACTGCTGGCGGGCACATCCTACCGTCTGCCAGCGGTACGTTAAGTACCACTGGCGGGCTTGTTTGGTGCCCGCCAGCGGTAGTTTGCCCCGCCTTCTCCCAGATTTCTGATCCTACCACTGGCGGGCAGTTTACATGTCCGCCAGCGATACGTCCAGAACCAGTGGCATACTCGAAAAAAACGCCCGCCAGCGGTCATAGCGCTGGCGGACAAATTTGTTGTCTGCCAGCGGTACGCTGGTGGCTATAAGCCTTTTCCTACTAATGTCTGGTGCCTGCGGCACCAACTACTGCAGCGGCTCCGGCGGTGCAAGATGCACCCGGGCCGGCTGTCACTGCTGATCAGCTAGCAGCGGCTTTGGACACAGCGGCACCCAAGAAGGGAAAAAGATGCTATCGATGTGGTGATTATGGACATCGTTCAAAAGACTGTAAAGTTGAAATTTGTAATGTCTGTGAGGTGCCGGCTCATGGAGATCGTGAGTGTCATCTGTTGATAGCTCCGAAACCTCAAATTCGAGTCTATGGGTATGCCCATGAAGAGCTCCTGATTTTCGAGTATCCTTGCACTCAGTCCTATAAGCCGAAGATGGAGAATGTTTGGCTTGCTTCCTTGGTGGTCACAGGAGGGGTGCTCTCTATTCCAGACAATATAGCTCAACTACAGAGGCTAGTTCCATATGAAAACTTCACTTGGGAGGTGCATCAGGTGGGAGAAAATATGTATAAGGTACAGTTTCCGAATAGAAACGATCTTGAAAGATTGAGGATTTTTGGTGTGTTCCGAGTCCCCAACAGTCCTTGTCAATTCATTGTCGACAATTGGGCTCATAATCCAGAACCAACTAGGTCCTTGCCAGAGGTATGGGTCAGAGTTTCAGGGATTCCAAGGCCACATATTGGAGATTTTCTCGCTCTGGGCTGTAGGTGATATGTTTGGCAAAACTTTAAAAGTTGATATGGCATTTACTAGGAAGCATGGGGTATTGAGAATTCTTATTGGCTGTATCGATTACACAAAAATTCCTAGATATTTCCCTATGTTATTCAAGACCGGTTTCTTTGATCTCACTTTTGTGGTAGAGGGAGAAGAGCCCCACGTTGATGATGATATGGAGGTGGAATGAGGGAATGGGGACGACGACGACGATGATGATGAACTTGGAGAGGACTTTGCAGAGGCGGTGGCAAAAACGTTCACTACAAGCTCTAAGAAAGAAGGAGGGCAGGGAGCTTCTGAAACCTTGCCTGCTACAGAGGAGGGGGGGGGATCAACCTCATAGCCACATGTTTCGTCGGTGAAGAGAGGACTGGTTTTCTCACCTTCAGTGCGTCGTTCTATTGACCATGCTAAGAAGGAGTATGCGCAAATGCAGCAGGGCTTGGTGAGTGAAGAGTGCAACAGCAAGGGCGATGAGCTTCAGATGGATGAAAGGTACTTGGCTGCAGTTCATGATGCAGTCGCGGCCGCTGCGTGTGAGCAGGGCGTGACAGCGGCAATTTTCTCTCCGTCTTCGGTAACGGAGGAAGCCGCTAGTGCGACCGGCGCTGCTAGAGAGGTGGCTCCACTATCGGCCACTGACCTACTCTCTCCGGGTACCCCAGGCGGGGGTGCTGGATCGAGAGGAGGTGGGTCGACAGTGGGAGTGTCTTCAGCTCCGTCTTCGGCGACGGTGGGGACATCGGGC
The DNA here is from genome assembly GCA_947311845.1 of Poa pratensis. Taxonomy (NCBI): domain Eukaryota; kingdom Viridiplantae; phylum Streptophyta; class Magnoliopsida; order Poales; family Poaceae; genus Poa; species Poa pratensis. The sequence goes on along the minus strand of CAMZMU010000119.1, from coordinate 15,377,519 downwards.
CCAGCTGACTCCACAGGTGGTGGAGCTAGGCTCGCGTCACCTGTTCTCGTTTCTCCCAGGACCCCAGGTGGGGTGCGGGTGGGAGCAGGGACGGGCAGCACACACTGACAAGGCCGGTGCTCACGGCTTCGCTGCCGTCGTCTCCGATCAACAGCTCGGCTGTGTCGGAAAAGGCGGCATACTACCGGCGCGTCGTCGACTTTGGAGGTATCCCGGATGCGGAGGCGTTGGGAGTGCGCTCAAGTGGATGCATCCGTGCTCAGCACAATGTCGACGCCACACAGATGGGGCGAGCTATGGCGTTGGCGGAAAAGAGGGACAACGTTCAAGGTACGAATTTAAATAATACGTTTTCTATTCTAGCTTTTTCCGATAAGCAAATAGCTGAAAGGGCTGCAAAACTAGGAGTTTCTTTAGGTTCCTCCGTGGAACAAACTATAGAGTCTGCTAAGCTGATTAAAAGTTCGGAACTAGCTAGAACTATTTCTGTTTTAAAGAATAATTTGAAGAAGAATTATAATGAAAACCCACATAGCCTAATTTTGAATAAGGCCGCAAGAAGTTTAACAGAAGATCTAGAAGACGATGATCTGGTTAGGACACAAATTTTTCAATTGTAAATGAGAAGGTTAAAAAGACTAGGAAAAGGAGGGATTACTCCACCACTACTAAGAGAAGGAGTGCTAGACTGAAGATAAAAACTAAAATCAATGACGCGTGATTTAAAAGGATTGTTCTGGAATAGTGAGGGTTTTCGTGACCCCGGGAAACATTTTTTTGTTCAAGAGACAATACGGGAGAAAAAATTAGACTTCATTGCCTTGTCGGAGACTGGACGGTCAAATTTTTCTACCCCTTTTTTGAATCATCTAGCAACCGGTTTTGACTTTAGTTGGTTTTGTCTTCCCCTAGAGGTCGATCCGGGGGATGCTTATTGGAGTTAATATGGCCACACTTCAAGTTAAAAACGTGGATGTCGGCGAATTTTGTGTTAAATTATTTTTCAAGTCTAAAAGTGATGGTTTTGAGTGGGTTCTGTTATCAGTATATGGTGCTGCTCAAGAGGAGCATAAGCCAGAGTTTTTGTCGGAGCTAGTTCGACTACGTGAAAATGAACCACTACCAATGATGGTGGGTGGGGATTTTAATATAATTCGAAAACCTCAGGAGAAGAACAATGATAATTATAACCCTAGATGGCCCATTATGTTTAACGCGATTATAGAAAGTTTAGCTTTGAGAGAACTAGAGCTTTCTGGACGGCAGTACACGTGGGTGAGTAGGAGGGATAATCCTACTTTTGAGAAGTTGGATAGGGTCCTCGCTGATACGTCTAAAAGGTATCTATAATTTCTGATGTTCCATGTTGATATTATACCAATTGTCACATGTTTTATATGCACTTTATATCATATTATGACATTTATTGGACTAACCTATTAACAAGATGCCACAGTGCCAGTTCCTGTTTATTTTGTCTGTGCATTGCAGAAAAGGTCCAAAAATGAAAGTGCTCGGAAAAATCTGGACAAATTCCAGAAATTCTAAAATGCCAAATGACTGCGTAGGCCAAAAGGACAGCTCCACAAGAGGCCCAGAAGACCCCGAACTCAACTAGGGCACATACCAGAAGAAAAACTTCTGGCCGTGCCGTGGTATGAGGAGGCCGCCCCGGGCGTCCCCTCGAGCCGCCCTTTGGACCATATATTGCCCGCGCGGAGAAAACCCTAACCCCCGAAGGATTTTCCCAAATTGCACCCGTAGCTCCGCCGCCATCTAGAACAAGTTTCGGGGGACAGAATCTCGGTTCCGGCACGCCGCCGGGACTGGGAATTGCCCCCGGAGCCATCTCCATCGACGCCACCGCCATCTTCATCACCAAGGGCAGCCGCTGCTGCCGTGGGTTGCAACCGCCGCCGCCACTTCCACGGGCTGCCGCCCCCGCCGCGCCGTGGCTGCTGCGAGCTTCCGTCTCCTCTCCGGGCTGCACCTCTTCATCAACCTCTCCATTAAGCGTGCTCACTATGACCATGTGTGAGTAGTCTCCCCCGAGGCTGAGGGCTCTACTGGTAGCTATGTGGTTTATCTCTCTCCCATTGTTTGATCTTTATGTGATCATGAGTATTGCTAGTATCGCTGAATTCATATGTAATGTTTATGCTACTCAAGTGATTTTATCTAGTTCCCGGAGTCATTGTGACAACACGGTATCAAGGTGACAGTGTGGGTAATTGTGTGTGACTCTATGAATAATTTAGATATTTATCATGGCTTATTCTTGGGAATTGTGGTGTTTGTTTACTCAGACTTTGAGGAGTGCTTTTGCAGCCCTACGCATAGTACTCTTGTGTTATCAAGAAGGAGAATAATCCCGAGTAGCATTTACTTGCATTCAGTTGTGCTAACATGTTGAGAGGTACCACTAGTGAAAGTATGATCCCTAGGCCTTGTTTCTAAGCATTGAAACACCGTTTACAACAAGTTTTGCTACATGTTTGCTTGCTGCCATTTTTATTCCAGATTGCAATTACTACTTATAATCATCCATATTGCTTGTATTTCACTATCTCTTCGCCGAACTAGTGCACCTATACATCTGACAAGTGTATTAGGTGTGTTGGGGACACAAGAGACTTCTTGTATCTTAATTGCAGGGTTGTTTGAGAGGGATATCTCTGACCTCTACCTCCCTGAGTTCGATAAACCTTGGGTAATTCACTCAAGGAAAACTTGCTGCTGTTCTACAAACCTCTGCTCTTGGAGGCACAACACTGTCTACAAGAATAGAAGCACACGTAGACATCAAGCTATTTTCTGGCCCCGTTGCCGGGGAGGTAAGGTAAAAGGTATTCACATCCTCTGGCTACTACGCTATTTTCTAAAACTGTTGCTAGTGTGTGAGTGCTCGAAGTTATTTCCTTTAGATTCTGCAATTTTATCTTTTTGTTTCTTGTTTTTATTTCACTAGTTAGGCTTAATGGAAAACAGCAAAAAAATTAGAGATCTTTATGAACTTTATATTGAATTAGGACATGATGCTTTTGAAGATAAAATTAAGAAACCAATTGAAGTTTGTTTGCATAATAGTGGTAGTAATGTTATTAGCATGAATTCTTTAAACACCATTATTGCTAAAGCTATGGAAAAGTATAAGCTTGGGGAAGTTGGTTGTGATGAATATGATATTTTTAGTCCCCCAAGCTTTAAGGAGGAAATTTGCTTTGATGATACTTTGCCTCCAATATATGATAGTTATAATCATTGTGATATTTTCAGTCCACCTACTATTGAGGATATAGTTTATGTTGATTATGATATGCCTCCTATATATGATGTTTACAATGATGAATATGATATTCTCAGCCCATCTACTATTGAGGATAAAATTCATTATGATTATTCTATGCCTCCAATTTATGATGATTACAATGATGGATGTGATACTTTTACTCGCACTATTACTAATGATACTGTTTATGCTTATGTGGAGAGTAATGATACTTTTGTTCATATGGATCATGGTAAGAATGTTTCATGTGATGGTTATATTGTGGTTTTTATCAATGATGCTACTGAAAGTTTTTATGAGAGAGGGAGACATGGCTTCATATATCACAATAATATTGAATCTCCTCTCTTTTTGTTAACATTTTTTAAGTTGCACTAGTTTTGTCTTTCTATGCTAGTGGCTTCATGCATCAATAATTTGTTTTCTTACAAGATTCCTTTGCATAGGAAGTGGGTTAGACTTAAATGTGTTTGATATTTGCTTTTTTATGCTCTCTTATATTCAACTCTTATACATATGAGAGCATTATAAAAAAAATTCATGCCTAGCTAAAAGGCTATAAAGAAAAGCGCTTATGGGAGACAACCCATGGTTTTCATTTTCTGTTATTTGTCTTTTTTCTTTGAGTCAAGGTGTTGCTTACGTCTGTAACAACTCCTTTGTATCTTTATTTTATTGCATTGTTGAGCCAAGTAAAGTCTTTAATTGAAAGTTGATGCAAGATTTGGATTTCTGCACAGAGACGGATTTTTAGCTGTCACGAATTTGAGCTTTTCTCCCTGGAGAAAAATCGAAAAATTCTGAAAAAACTCACGCATCTTCCTCAGATATGTACGCAACTTGCATTAATTTTGACTTGTTCCATCTGAGCAACTTAAGTGCCTCGAAAAATTGCGTCTTCACAGACTGTTCTGTTTTTGATAGATTCTGCTTTTTGTTTTACATTCGCTCTTTTACGATGTTTGAGTGGATTTATTTGTTCCATAAAGCATCAGTGGCTGTAGCTAATGTACAGAAGCTTTGGGACTGATTGTGTCATCACAGAATATCAGCATTTTTGATTATGCACTAACCCTCTAATGAGAATTATTTCGAGTTTGGTGTGAAGGAAGTTTTCAAGGATCAAAAGGGAATGGTGATATTATATGATCAAGAAGAGTGAGAAGCCTAAGCTTGGGGATGCCCCCGTGGTTCATCGCTGCATATTCCAAGAAGACTCAAGCGTCTAAGCTTGGGGATGCCCAAGGCATCCCCTTCTTCATCAACAACTTATCAGGCCATCTCTAGTGAAACTATATTTTAATTCTTTCACATCTTATGTGCTTTACTTGGAGCATCTGTGTGATTTTATTTTGTTTTGTTTGTTTTTAGTTCCTGAATAAATTCGGATCCTAGCAATCCTTGTGTGGGAGAGAGACACGCTCCGCTTTTTCATGTGAATACTCATGTTCTTCACTTATATTTGTTGAGTATTCTTAACTAGCTACTGCAGTGCTTTTAGCTCATGTTTTTCATGCATCTCTTTGAGCTGTTAGTTCTTGTTTAGAAGCACTCTCTTGCTGCATTGTAGTATCATTTGGAGAGTTTATGTTGAAATAAATTGATTGGTGTTTGGTTGAAAAAAGAAAATGCTACATGTGGTAGTTGGCATTGGAAAAGACATATGCATTCTTGTAGAAAGCCACTAGTACATGTACTAGTTGAGGGCTGTTTTGTCTTGTTTCGATTTGACACTTTGCAATTGTTTTGAGCTCTCAAGTAGATCACGTTTAAGCTCTTGCATCATGTAGTTAAAGCCTACTAGTGGAGAACTACCGTAGAGCTTGTTGAAACTTGGTTTGCATGTTTGCTATCTCTAAGATCTAGATATTTTCTGGTAAAATGTTTGAGCAACAAGGAAGACAGTGTAGAGTCTTATAATAATTGCAATATGTTTTTATTTAAGTATTGCTGTACCGGTTTATACTTGTGTTTGTTTCAAACAACCTTGCTAGCCTAAACTCTGTACTGAGAGGGAATGCTTCTCGTGCATCCAAACCTTGAGCCAAAATCCATGCCATCTGTGTCCACCATACCTACCTACTATGTGGTATTTCCTACCATTCCAAGTAAATACTTCGTGTGCTACCTTTAAACTATTCAAAACTTTATGACTCCTTATTTGTGTCAATGTTTTATAGCTCATGAGAAGTTTTTGTGGTGTTATCTCTATCACCTTGTCATTTACTCATGACAGACTCTCACCAATGGACTAGTGGCATATACACCGCTTATCCAATAACTTGCAAAAAGAGCTGGCAAATGGGGTGCCCAGTCCCAATTAATTACAACTTTAACCGCTTAATTCTCTTCACATTTTTGCCCTGATCCAATCAGTGAAGCAATGATACCAGTGAATAACTGCATGTGTAAACAAAAGAGAACAAGAGGGATGTTCTGCCTTGCTGGTAGAAATAGCGTCCTTCATGGGAGCCGCTCTTGAGAGTCTGGGTGATAAGGGAGATAGAGAGCCCACTACCATTCGTTGACAACAACAAACACCTCTCAAAAACTTACTTTATGCTCTCTTTATGTTTTCAAAAACTTAAAAAGCTCTAGCACATGATTTAATCCCTGCTTCCCTCTGCGAAGGGGCCTATCTTTTACTTTATTGTTGAGTCAGTTTACCTACTCCTTTCTATCTCAGAAGCAAACACTAGTGTCAACTTTGTGTGCATTGATTCTTACATGCTTACTTATTGCACTTGTTATATTACTTTGTGTTGACAACTGAAAGGACATATCCTTCCCCACAGTGTTTTGATGTTTGTTGACAACACACTTAGATGTCTAATGTGTGTGCTAAAAGTGTGCAGGATTGTATCAATTAATATTGCACAGGTTTTGTCTCAAGAAAAGGAAGAGAAGCAGTCTTCATTGCGTCAGCCGGTACTACCGGGTGTTCTGCCATGCGGAACTACCGGGCCCAGTACCGGATCTCCAAAAGCTCTCTGGACTCGCTCGATTTAATCCGGTAGTAGCCCCGGTAGTAGCGCGGTACTACCGGGTGGGGAGCACTACCGGACCAGGCGGTCCGGTACTACCGATGCGCGCGTGGAGAGGCGTTGACCAGTCTGGCGCCAGGCCGTCAGTTCCCTGTCAGCCGGTACTACCGGGCGAGGCCCGGTACTACCGCTGCGGGCTGTTTACAGCTCCAACGGCCAGATTTCTGGGAGGGGTATTTATACCCCTCCACCTACCTCCGGTTGACTAAGCTTGATTCCTCACTCTCTCTCCACCATTGTTGCAAGCTTCAATCTACTAGAGCTCCCACTCCAACCACTCAAACACGTTGATACTTTGAGGAGTGAAGGAGGAGCCCTAGATCCGCATCTCCACCGAGCCGATTTGTCTACATCGACCTAGTCACTTGTAGATCTTGTGTAACTTGATACATTGGATACCTAGAAGATACTTGTGATTCTTGTGGCTTTGGTAGCCACAAGGATTAGCCGGGAGCCTCCAATTAAGTTGTGGAGACGCGACCCGGCCTTGTGATTCTTGTGGCTTTGGGAGCCGCGGGAATTTGGTGAGAGCCTCCAATTCGGTTGTGGAGTGTGCCTCATCCTTGTAAAGGTTTGTTGCCGACCTCGAGGGCATCATATAGTGGCTCGTGGATCTCCTCATCGGAGGATAACACGAGGGAGATACGGTGTGCCATATCAAGGCTATTCGGAGTTCACTTTGTGACTCCGCACCGCTCCAACGGAGACGTAGCTTCCATTGGGAAGTGAACTTCGGTAGAACATCTCCGCGTCACCGTGTGGTTATCTCTTAACCTTCCTTTACTCGTATTGCTAGCTTATCTTGTGTAGAATATCTTGCTAGCTTGTTTATTGCTCATCATATAGGATTGTTCATCTAGTTGCATATCTAGAGAACTTATATTTGAGCAATTCCCGAATTTGTATTAAAAGAAAAAAAAATTTGTAGTTGCCTATTCACCCCCCCCCCTCTAGTCAACCTACTCGATCCTTTCAATTGGTATCAGAGCAAGGTCTCTTTATTAAGGGCTTAATCGCCTAAAGAGGAGGATGGCTAGTGCGGAGGATGTACAACGTGCTAAAGATGAGGAGTTAAGACTTGCTAAGGAACAAGAAAAATTTGATAGAGAACAACTTGATAGAGAACTAATCGAAGCGGGAATAATCCCTCCCGAGGGTGATGCCCCAATCACCATGAAGTCCATGATTGAACTTTTTGGGTTCATGAAAGGCAAAATGGTGGATGAGGTGTATACTCGGGTATCTAATCAAAATGGCTCCTCATCATCCGCTAGCCCTATTAAGGGTGCTAGTGACAAGGATAAAAATGATAAACCTAATGAGAAGCCTTCTCTTAACTTTGCTCCACCTAGCTCTTATCTCACTCAAGTTTCACTCACTCAACCTCATATAACCAACCTTGGTAGACCCCCTCCTAAGCTTGATAATACTCGTTATTTCACTTGGAAGAAATCTATGGAGTCTTATTTTCGCAGCTCATCGGTGCATCTTTGGAGGGTGGTTCTACATGGTTTCAACCCAGTTGATCCCAACAACTTGACCAAGCAAGAAGAGATTGATGAGCAACTTGATGCAAATGCCAAGTACATTCTTGAGAGTGCTATGACCGCAAATGATGAAGATCATGTGCGGAATCTCAAAACTTGCAATGAGGCTTGGCTCTATCTTGAAACCGTGTATGAAGGAAATGAGGGCATTCAACGCTCCAATGCGGCCGTCCTTCAACATCAAGTTGACAACTTCATCATGCTAGACGAAGAGACTCCGACCGAACTTTACCGAAGACTCTACAAGCTTGTGGTGACATGTAGGGAAAATGGAAAGAAGGATATGGATGATGAATGGGTCAAGGCCAAGTTCCTTCAAGCAATTATGCCATATAGTGAAACTATGGTGATGAACCTCCATGCAAGAGCGGATTACACAACAATGACTCCCAATGACATCTTGGCTCAATTTGTCACATATGATACATTGAAGTCCACATCCAAGTCTTTCAACCAAGTCCGTGGCCCAAAGACTCTTGCTTTGAAGGCTCGTGTGGTAGACCATCCAAGATATGAAGAAAGCCCGGTCTATGAAGGTGAAGAAGACTTGGAGGGTGAGCTCAATGAAGTTCTTGCACTTGCCGCCACCCGGTTTTGGAACAAGAAGAACAAGAGCGTCAACCCTTCACCAATAAAAAGAATGTGCTTCAATTGTGGAAAGGACACTCATCTTGTGAAGGATTGCCCCTATGAAAGAAGAGAGGATAATGGTGGTCAACTCATTCTAAAGAAGAACAAGTACCACCCCAAGCCTACCTACATGAAGAGATCACCTCAAAAGGCTCTTGTGGCATCCCATGAAGAGGAATACGAGTCCGGAGGTGAGGAGGATAAAGAACCAAGTGAAGAAGTAGGAATGGCGGCTCTTGCAATGGGCACCCTTCCTCCATCATTGGCCAACCTCTTCTCATCTCCAAACGACGACAAGATCTCCAAGCCCATGTGCCTCATGGCCAAGGAAACAAAGGTGAATTCCCCACCAAAAATTACTATCTCCTCTAACCCATCACTATTGGATTGTGTTGAGGATGTAGGGAAAATTGAAGAAGAGGATAAAATTTCTATCTTCATTAGCAAGCTCCAAGGTCCAACCAAGAAAATGGTTGAGGCCCTCATGTATCAATATGGAGAAGCCAAGCATCTTCTTATGAAGGATGTTAGGATTTGTGAGCTCGAAGGGCATGCATGTGATCATGCCGACAAATTGGTGAGCTAGAAGATCAACTTGTTGAGGAACAATTGCTCCGTGAGCAACTTGAGGAGACACATGCCATGGATCTTTCCAAGGCAAAAGAAACTCGTGAAACCTCTATTCAAATTGCTATTGATCTAAAAAGTAAAAATGAGGAACTTGTAGAGAGTCATAACAAACTCTTTGAGGGTTTTGAGCAACTTAGGGAAACCCACAAGGTGACCTCAAGTGAGCTCACTACACTCAAGGAGTCATATGCCAAACTACAAGCTCAATTTATCTATGCTAGCTTCACCACTTCTCATAATGATAAAGATGCAAATTCTTGTACCACTAACCCTTTATGTGTCAAGGCATCTCTTATTGAGGAAAACACTAGGTTGAAGGCCCAACTTGAGAAGGGCCTAGCCACTTGTATCCAAGGGGAAAAGAACCTCAATGATCTTTTGAGCAATCAAAAGGGAGTGGTTGGCAAAGAAGGAATTGGGTTCACACCCAACTCTAAGAAGGTCAACAACAAGAAGAAGAAGGCGACTCCCCCTTCCAAAGATATTGTTTTTGTGAAGGAGGGGGAGTTAGCCAAAGCAAATGACAACTCTATTGGGAGTGGTAATGTCACTAGGGGCAATGCCACTCACAATAACTTTGCGGGAAAATACAACCCCTCATATGTTCTTTTGAAATCTACAAATGGTTGTGTTTTTGCTAAATATGTTGGCTCTTCATATGGAGATGATTATCACTATGCTATTTGGGTTCCAAAGACCCTTGTGACTAACAAAAGAGGACCCATTCCAAAATGGGTACCTAAATCAAAGACTTGATTTATTGTAGGGTTTCTCTTCCGGTGGATCTTCATGGCTCATTGATAGTGGATGCTCATCCCATATGACCGGAAGCAAAGAACTAGTAAAGGACTTATTGAAACAACTACTCTCATTCTCTCATGTCACCGTTGGCAACAATGCAAGACTCAAGGTAGTGGGAGTTGGTAAAGTGGTGATCACTCCGGAGTTATCCATTGAGAAGGTCCTCCTTGTCGAATCTCTTTCATACAATTTACTTTCCGTTGGTCAATTATGCAATGCCGGTTACACCGTTATTTTTAATAAATACCACGTGACCATCCTTTTCACTCAAACACTCAATGTCGCCTTTGTTGGATTTCGTGAAAACGGTTTGTATGTGGTTGATTTCTCAAAAGAGACCACTCAAATCGCTACATGTTTAATGGCTAAAGGCGACAAGGGGTGGCTTTGGCATCGCCGACTTGGCCATGTCGGTATGAGAAATTTACAAACTCTTGTAAAGGGTGGACACGTGGTAGGACTAACCGATGTTAATTTTTCCAAAGATCGTCCTTGTAGTGCTTGCATAGCCGGAAAGATGCATGAAAAGAATCACCCCAAGAAGACCATTATCTCCACTAAGAGGCCTTTGGAGCTCCTTCATATGGATCTTTTGGGCCTCCCACATATGATAGTCTTGGTGGCAAGAAATATTGTTTGGTGATTGTGGATGATTACTCAAGATATTGTTGGACTTTCTACATCAAGAAGAAGAGTGAAACTCAAAAGATATTCATTGACTTTGCAACCCTAGTTCAACGCCAATATGACTCCAAGATTTTGGCAATTAGAAGTGACAATGGTACGGAGTTCAAGAATTACACTATGGATGATTTCCTAAGTGGGGAGGGCATTCAACACCAATATTCCGCTGCATATACTCCCCAACAAAATGGTGTTGCCGAAAGGAAGAACCGCACTCTTATTGATATGGCAAGAACTATGATGGCCGAGTTTAATTCCCCATACAACTTTTGGGCCGAAGCCATCAACACCGCTTGTCATTACTCAAACCGGCTCTTCTTCCGTCCTCTCAAGGACATGACACCATATGAACTCCTCACCGGTAAAAAGCCAAATGTATCTTACTTTCGAGTCTTTGGATGCAAATGCCATGTTTACATTAAAGGTTGCAAAATTGCTAAATTTGAATCTAGATCTTTTGATGGTATATTTGTTGGATATGCCGCAAAGTCTCATGCTTATAGGGTCTACAACATATCCACCGGGTGTGTTGAAGAATCTATGAACGTGGAGTTTGTCGAGGATAATGGCTCCCAAGCGGAGCATATTGATCATGATGATGTAGGTGATGATGCTCCATCTCAAGCCATAAGAACTATGGGGATTGGAGAACTAATTCCTATTGAAGGACCCATTGATGATACTCAAGAAGAAGGAACAAGTTCTACTCAAGTTGAGCCATCCACCTCAAATATTGATCAAGAAGATGGTCAAGACCCACCCAACTCTAGTGGTGAACAAGAACATAATGAACCCACAACTCCAAGAACTCCACTTCGGGTTGACCATGAGCAAGATAAAGGCAATGATGAAGATATTTGTGTTGGTGAAACAATTGGTCAAGCCTCGGAACGCCGGGTCATCCGGCGTGCATCAAAATTGGATTACCAACAACACTTCAAAGAAAATATCCTTGGGAGTATCCGTAGAGGTGTGTCCACACGCAATCAATTATCTAACTTTTGTGGTCATGTCTCTTGTTTGTCTAGCTTAGAACCTCTCAAGGTATATGATGCTCTTGAAGACATGGATTGGGTTGCGGCTATGCATGAAGAGTTGAACAACTTCGAGCGCAACAAAGTATGGTCATTAGTGGAAAGACCCAATGACTCCTCCCATAATGTCATTGGAACCAAGTGGATATTTAAGAACAAGCAAGACTCACATGGTCAAGTCATTCGCAACAAAGCAAGATTGGTTGCACAAGGCTACACCCAAATCGAAGGAGTCGACTACGGTGAAACCTATGCCCCCGTTGCTAGACTTGAATCCATTCGCTTACTAATTGCTTATGCATCTACTCATAATATTGTCTTATATCAAATGGATGTTAAAAGTGCTTTCTTAAATGGTCCACTAAATGAATTGGTGTATGTTAAACAACCACCGGGTTTCGAAGACCCTAAATTTCCTAACCACGTCTACTTACTACATAAGGCTCTTTATGGGCTCAAGCAAGCTCCACGTGCTTGGTATGATCATCTCAAGGAGTTCTTAGTAGACCGTGGCTTTGAAATTGGGGTAATAGATCCCACTCTTTTTACAAAAAGGGTAAATGGAGATTTTTTCGTATGCCAAATATATGTTGATGATATTATCTTTGGTTCCACTAACCGTGAATTTAGTGATCAATTTGGCAAGCTAATGACCAAGGAATTTGAGATGTCCATGATGGGAAAATTGAATTATTTTCTTGGCTTTGAAATCCACCAATTTCGAGAAGGAACATTCTTATGTCAAGCCAAGTATATTAAGGACATGCTCAAGAAATTTGATATGAACAATGCCAAGCCATATAAGTTTCCCATGGACTCCAAGGCGGATCTTCACTTAGATCCGGATGGTAAGGAAGTTGATCAAAAGCTTTATCGTTCTATGATTGGATCTTTGCTTTACCTTTGTGCATCTAGACCGGATATTATGTTTAGTGTGGGTATGTGTGCAAGATTCCAATCAAGTCCTAGGGAAAGTCATGAAACCGCGGTCAAAAGGATTCTAAGATATTTGTTGGATACTCCCAACTATGGTCTTTGGTATCCCCATGGTACAAGCTTTGATCTTGTTGGTTATTCGGATGCGGATTGGGCGGGTTGCAAAATGGATAGAAAATCAACTTCGGGTACATGCCAATTCCTTGGTAGGTCCCTTGTGAGTTGGTCTTCCAAGAAGCAAAATTGTGTGGCCTCGTCATCCACCGAAGCCGAATACATCGCCGCCGGTAGTTGTTGTGCACAATTATTATGGATGAGGCAAACTTTAAAGGATTATGGTGTCATTTGTGACAAAGTGCCTCTTTTATGTGACAATGAAAGTGCTATTAAAATTGCACACAACCCGGTTCTTCATGGCAAGACCAAGCACATTGAGATTCGGTATCATTTTATTCGAGACCATGTTGAGAAGGGTGATATTGCAATCAAGTATGTCAACACCAAGCATCAACTCGCCGATATGTTCACGAAGCCTCTTGGTGAAGCAAGATTCAAGGAGTTGAGAGGAGAACTAAATGTGGTGGACATATCCAATTGGATTTAGTGGATTTCTTGCATACCTACCCATATTAGACGATACTTATTTGGTTTAGATGTAGGCATGGACATAGGGGGAGTGCGGTCCTAATCCATTGGACCATCCCTCCCCCCATTATGCCGATAGTAAGAATTCATTTGCATCTCTATATTCGTTCTATGAATTGTGAGCTTAAATGACGAGTAGTGGCCGTGGACCAAGATATATCTTCGCGGTATCACACCACATACTCATACATGGTGGCCTCGGCCACCGCCCTCTTCCTTGTGAAGAGTTGGTTTCATTTGGATTTTATTGGTTTTCTAGTGCTCCTATGGAAAACATGCTCAATTTGGTGTTTTTGTGTGTGTTTGATTCTTGCAAATTGAGTATGAAGTACCATCTCCAGTGTGTTGATCTAATCCTATGCCTTTCATCTATCTCAAAACAACTTCCATCTTGCACAAGTTCAAATTCCTTACACAAAAAGAAAAACTGGGGTTTCTTAGGAGGCCCCGGTAGTACCGCCGGTGGGATCCGGTAGTACCGGGCTCTGAATCTAAGCAGTTCTGCTGCTCGCAAAGATTCAGGCCCCGGTAGTACCGGATGGTCCGCCCCGGTACTACCGGGAATCACGGGTATCTAATATTTACCGTGCGGGCAGGGTGGGGGTTATTCCCCATTTTCCCCACCCGCACGAAGCCACCCCGTCGCCTCCTCTGTCCTGCTCCGGCCGCCGCCCTAGGCCGCCGGTCTCCGCCATCTCCGGCCAGATCTGCTCCGTGGGAGCGATCCCCTCGTCGATCTCCTCCATGGCCTCCGGTATTTCCCCGTTCTTTGCATTCTTTGTTTCTAGATCTTGAAACCTAGATGTATGGAGAGGAAATGTTGGTAGCTCCGTTGGCAACGGTTAAAGTTGGATGGATGATCACCTAGGCCTTGTTAGCTAGCATCTAGTGTAATGTATGGTTGAATCTCTCGATTTTGTGCCATTTCAGTCTTGAATCGGCTCAGCCGGTACTACCGGGCTAAGCCCGGTACTACCGGGTTTTCCAAATTTGCTCGATTCAACCATTCTTTACATCTATTGGCTAGTTTTTGATTCCTTATCCGTGAACTTGTGCACTCATCTATTCCCTGCCCTACCTATATGCTGTTTCACAGGTAGCCGCCGTGGTACCAAGAAGCCACGTCTCGTGGAGGATGAGATTGAAGAAGAAGAAGAGGAAGTTTGCCTGCTCGCACCACAGCCAGAACTCAAGCAAGAGGAAGAACATCAGCTGCTGCTCGTACCACCACTGCTCCCCCGAGAGCCCGCAAAGCACTTCACTTATGGAAGAATGAGACTATCAGAAGCTCAGAGAAGAGAATCCCTATGCTGAGGAGAGGTCACCACTTGTGCGGAATCCGCACTTTTACACAAATGATCAAGAAGCCATCTACAAGGAAATCTATCTCCACAAGGATTACTCCGTGGTTGTCCAACACACTCTTGATATTCCTTACATGAGAAACTCGAAGCACAAGGGCTATTTTGATGAGACACTTGCATGTGTGAAGAGTTTGGGCTGATTGACATCATGAAGGAGAACCATCCCTACATTGAGTACTACATCATTCAGTTCTTTGCCACCGTCTACCTTGACCATGATGAAGCCCGGACCCTATGGTGGATGACCAAGGACACCTTGCTTTCTGCCACCTTGGCGGAGTTTGGAGAGCTTCTAGGCTATGAAGACAAGGGTGAGAGTGTTGCTAGTGGATGGAGATGCCATGACAATGATCGATCAGCTCCAAGGATGTTCTTGGACCAATCACTATGGAAAGAGGCACCACCGGTAAAACTGCTCATCTTGTGCGTCCTTTGAGATTCTCCACCGTGTCTATAGAAACTATTGCTCCCGTGTGGGAAATGGGATGAGGTTCATGGCTTCATGTTTGACCTTCTCAAGCTCTCATATGAAAATCAAGGCAAAGGCAAGAAGCTTGATGTGATGGATTGGATGTGGAATGACTTGTGGTCCACAATCATTGATAGAAGGGCCCCCATCTATGGCCCATACATTATGAAGCTCATTCGCCGCAAGTGGGCTCTCAAGAAGAATGGAGAAGATATCATGAAGGATGGCAGCCCGTTGTGGCTCATCTGTGAAGGAACTGCGTATCAAGCCTCATGCTCCTCCCAAAACCAGCCCATTGATCCTGAGGCTGCTGCTGAAGCTGAGAGAGCTAGTGGGAGTGCACCTCCTCTTGAGGAACCTTCATGGTTCAAGAAGCTGCAGATTAAGGCCAAGAGGGCCTTTTGCCTCAAACTGGATTTGGAAGACCGTCTGTATGAAGCTCATGTGTATCACAAGAAGGCAGCTCAGCGACACAAAGCAATGATGAGGCATATGCAGATTACCGTCTCCGATGGTTCTGAAGAAGATATCACTCCAAAGGAGGAATGGGTGTCCAAGCATGGTTACTGGAGTGATGAAGATGCTCCTCCACATGGTGATCGCTTTCAGGCCTCCTCTTCGACCCACCACGGCGCGGGTGGAGCTTGATGCTCCTAGGGACGTGTTAGCATCGCGCTTCTCCCTTTTTGGCATTTCGATGACAAAGGGGGAGAATGTGTTCTATTTAGGATGAGCCGTGGGATTTGCATGGGTGGAAACACAAGCTTGCACTTCGTTTGATCTTTATGCTTGTGTTTCATCTTTTATCTTTATTTGGATATTTGCTTTGAACTTCTCTATGCATGATGTAAGACATGCCTTGAACTTATGGTATTGTAATAAGACCTATCTAGTATGTTACTTGCTTATTGTTGCTTATATTGTGCAAGTTGTTTTAATTGTTATCCATATGAACTTGCTTGGTTTGTAAAATATAGGGGGAGCTCCGCCCATTTTATATGGTGTGTTTTTGCATTCAAAAGCAAATTCCTAATAAACACACAATTTGGAGAGCCCCGTCTATCTTTTGCAAATCATTTGTTTCTCCTAAGTATGTTGTCATCAAACACCAAAAAGGGGGAGATTGAAAGGACATATCCTTCCCCACAGTGTTTTGATGTTTGTTGACAACACACTTAGATGTCTAATGTGTGTGCTAAAAGTGTGCAGGATTGTATCAATTAATATTGCACAGGTTTTGTCTCAAGAAAAGGAAGAAAGCAGTCTTCATTGCGTCAGCCGGTACTACCGGGTTCACCCCGGTACTACCGGGTGTTCTGCCATGCGGAACTACCGGGCCCAGTACCGGATCTCCAAAAGCTCTCTGGACTCGCTCGATTTAATCCGGTAGTAGCCCCGGTAGTAGCGCGGTACTACCGGGTGGGGAGCACTACCGGACCAGGCGGTCCGGTACTACCGATGCGCGCGTGGAGAGGCGTTGACCAGTCTGGCGCCAGGCCGTCAGTTCCCTGTCAGCCGGTACTACCGGGCGAGGCCCGGTACTACCGCTGCGGGCTGTTTACAGCTCCAACGGCCAGATTTCTGGGAGGGGTATTTATACCCCTCCACCTACCTCCGGTTGACTAAGCTTGATTCCTCACTCTCTCTCCACCATTGTTGCAAGCTTCAATCTACTAGAGCTCCCACTCCAACCACTCAAACACGTTGATACTTTGAGGAGTGAAGGAGGAGCCCTAGATCCGCATCTCCACCGAGCCGATTTGTCTACATCGACCTAGTCACTTGTAGATCTTGTGTAACTTGATACATTGGATACCTAGAAGATACTTGTGATTCTTGTGGCTTTGGTAGCCACAAGGATTAGCCGGGAGCCTCCAATTAAGTTGTGGAGACGCGACCCGGCCTTGTGATTCTTGTGGCTTTGGGAGCCGCGGGAATTTGGTGAGAGCCTCCAATTCGGTTGTGGAGTGTGCCTCATCCTTGTAAAGGTTTGTTGCCGACCTCGAGGGCATCATATAGTGGCTCGTGGATCTCCTCATCGGAGGATAACACGAGGGAGATACGGTGTGCCATATCAAGGCTATTCGGAGTTCACTTTGTGACTCCGCACCGCTCCAACGGAGACGTAGCTTCCATTGGGAAGTGAACTTCGGTAGAACATCTCCGCGTCACCGTGTGGTTATCTCTTAACCTTCCTTTACTCGTATTGCTAGCTTATCTTGTGTAGAATATCTTGCTAGCTTGTTTATTGCTCATCATATAGGATTGTTCATCTAGTTGCATATCTAGAGAACTTATATTTGAGCAATTCCCGAATTTGTATTAAAAGAAAAAGAAAATTTGTAGTTGCCTATTCACCCCCCTCTAGTCAACCTACTCGATCCTTTCAACAACTATCCATGAGATATACATGTTACAAGTTGAAAGCAATTGCTGAAACTTATATCATCCTTTGTGTTGCTTCAATGGCTTTTACTTTGAATATATTGCTTTATAAGTTAACTCTTATGCAAAACTTTTTGATGCTTGTCTTGAAAGTACTATTCATGAAAAGTTTTTGCTTATGTGGTTCAGTTGTTTACTCTTTATCTATCTGTTAGCAAACTATAGACCATTGCTTTGAGTCACTTCATTCATGACACAAGCCTTGCAATATCATTTGATCTAGATTATGTGGTAGCATGTCACTTCAGAAATTATTTGTTTTTATCGTTTACCTACTCGAGGACGAGTAGAAACTAAGCTTGGGGATGCTTGATACGTCTAAAACGTATCCATAATTTCTGATGTTCCATGTTGATATTATACCAATTTTCACATGTTTTATATGCACTTTATATCATATTATGACATTTATTGGACTAACCTATTAACAAGATGCCACAGTGCCAGTTCCTGTTTATTTTGTCTGTGCATTGCAGAAAAGGTCCAAAAATAAAAGTGCTCAGAAAAATCTAGAAAAATTCCAGAAACTCTAAATTGCCAAATGACTGCGTGGGCCAAAATGACAGCTCCAGAAGAGGCCCTGAAGACCCCGAACTCAACTAGGGCACAGACCAGAAGAAAAACTTCTGGCCGCGCCGTGGTATGAGGAGGCCGCCTCGGGCGTCCCCTCGAGCCGCACTTTTAGACCATATATTGCCCCCGCGGAGAAAACCCTAACCCCCGAAGGATTTTCCCAAATTCCACCCGTAGCTCCGCCGCCATCCAGAACAAGTTTCGGGGGACAGAATCTCTGTTCCGGCACACCGCCGCGACGGGGAATTGCCCCCGGAGCCATCTCCATCGATGCCACCGCCATCTTCATCACCAAGGGCAGCCACCGCTGCCGTGTGTTGTAGCCGCCGCCAAGAGCCGCCGCCGCTTCCACGGGCCGCCGCCGCCGTGGCTGCTGCGGGCTTCCGTCTCCTATCCGGGCTGCACCTCTTCATCAACCTCTCCATCAAGCGTGCTCACCATGACCATGTGTGAGTAGTCTCCCCCGAGGCTGAGGGATCTACCTGTAGCTATGTGGTTTATCTCTCTCTCCCATGGTGTGATCTTTATGTGATCATGAGTATTGTTAGTATCGCTGAATTCATATGTAATGTTTATGCTACTCAAGTGATTTTATCTAGTTCCCGGAGTCATTGTGACAACACGGTATCAAGGTGACAGTGTGGGTACTTGTGTGTGACTCTATAAATAATTTAGATATTTATCATGGCTTATTCTTGGGAATTGTGGTGTTTGTTTACTCAGACTTTGAGGAGTGCTTTTGCAGCCCTACGCATAGTACTCTTGTGTTATCAAGAAGGAGAATAATCCTGAGTATCATTTACTGGCTTTCAGTTGTGCTAACATGTTGAGAGGTACCACTAGTGAAAGTATGATCCCTAGGCTTTGTTTCTAAGCATTGAAATACCGTTTACAAGAAGTTCTGCTACATGTTTGCTTGCTGCCATTTTTATTTCAGATTGCAATTACTACTTATAATCATCCATATTGCTTGTATTTCACTATCTCTTCGCCGAACTAGTGCACCTATACATCTGACAAGTGTATTAGGTGTGTTGGGGACACAAGAGACTTCTTGTATCTTAATTGCAGGGTTGTTTGAGAGGGATATCTCTGACCTCTACCTCCCTGAGTTCGATAAACCTTGGGTGATTCATTTAAGGGAAACTTGCTGCTGTTCTACAAACCTCTGCTCTTGGAGCCCCAACACTGTCTACAAGAATAGAAGCACACGTAGACATCACTCGCTACGGTGGAATGGGAACAAAAGTTTCCGTTAGTCACAGTAGAGGCCCTTACTCGTACGGGTTCGGACCATACGCCACTTCTTATAGATTCTGGAACACATGCCCACTTAGGGAACTCAGCTCGCTTCTCATTTGAACTATCTTCGCTTCGGCAAGAAGGTTTTTATGAGATGGTTGCGGCTGAGTGGGCGGGTTTCGTTAAAGGAGACACTCCAATTGAAGTGTCGCAAAATAAAATAAGACATTTGAGACGTATTTTAAAGGGCTAGGCCAAGAACCAAAGCGGTAAATACAAAAAAGAAAAAGAAAGGTTGACTCAGATAATCGATGAGTTGGACATTAAAGCGGAAGTCACGCCACTATCTGTGTCTATGCCGGACACACTGAGGGCAGCCAATGATAGGTTGTGCTGCCTACGGCATGATGAAGAGACAAAATGGGCTCAAAGGGCAAAAGTTAAATACATACAGGAAGGAGGAAATAATACAAAAAAAATCCACTTAATAGCTAATGGAAAACATTGGAAAAAGAAATTTTCCAATTAGAGCAAGACGAAGGAACCATAGTTGGACAACAGAATCTGAAAATGTACATATCAAAATATTATAAAAAATTGATTGGTGATTCGGATCCAAATAATATTTCTTTAGATGAAAATATCATCCATGATATACCGCAATTAAATGAGGAGGAGAATAGTATTCTTACAGCAGATTTCTTAGTGAAAGAAGTGTATGAGGCTATTTCTCAAATGGAATTGAACAAAGCGTCTGGGTCAGATGGGTTTCCAGCGGAGTTCTACAAGACCTTTTGGGAGGTCATCATGGAGGATTGAATGGCTATGTTCGGTCAATTACAACAAGGACATCTGCCTTTGTTTAAATTTAATTTTGGAGTCATTACTTTGCTTCCTATTAAAGAAAATGCGGTACAAATTTAGCAACATAGACCTATTTGCCTTCTTAATGTCAGTTTTAAAAATTTCACAAAAGTAGGTACTAATCGGATTACTGAAATTGCGCAAAAGGTAACCCAATCGGCTTTCATGCCAGGATGACACATCTTGGAGGGGTGGTTGTCTTACACGAGACTATCCATGAACTTCATCGGAAGAAAATGGATGAGGTTATTTTTAAAATTGATTTTGAGAAGGCATATTACAAAGTTAAATGGCCTTTCCTCCAACAAGCTTTGCATATGAAGGGTTTTGCACAACGTTGGTGCAACTGGATTATGCAGTTTGTGCAGGGGGTAGTGTGGGAATACGGGTTAACGATGACATAGGTCATTATTTCCAAACAAGGAAGGGTCTTAGACAAATATATCCTTTATCTCCCATGCTTTTTAACATCGTAGCGGGTATGTTGGCCATTCTTATTGCAAGGGCAAAGGAGGATGCCCAAGTAGGTTGTCTTATTCCTCATTTAGTTGAGGGTGGCCTATCTATACTACAATATGCCGATGACACTATTCTATTTATGGAACACGATTTAGCAAAAGCGGTAAACATGAAACTCATCCTCTGTATTTTTGAACAGCTATCTGGATTAAAAATAAATTTTCATAAGAGTGAAATATTTTGTTTCGGCGAAGCAAAAGAGGAAGAAGAGCAGTACAAACACATTTTTGGATGTGAGTCTGGCTTTTTACCTTTTAAATATCTTGGAGTTCCTATTCACCATCGGAAACTGCGAAATTCTGAATGGTGTCCGGTGGAATGCCATTTTGAAGGCAAACTTGGATGCTGGAAAGGAAAGATGCTTTCCTATGGGGATCGCCTTGTCCTTGTTAACGCGGTATTAACTAGTCTACTGATGTTTATGTTGTCATTTCTAGAAATACCCAAGGGGGTAAGAAAAAGACTTGACTTCTCTAGATCTCGATTTTTTTGGCAGAGCGATGAGACAAAGAGAAAGTATAGATTAACTAAGTGGAACATCATTTGTAGACCAAAAGATCAGGGGGGGTTTAGGGGTTGAAGTTCTAGAGCTAAAGAAAAAATGTTTACTCAGCAAGTGGATGTTTAAACTTTTGAATGAAGAAGTTGTTTGGCAGGAATTGCTGCAGAACAAATACCTAAAAAATAAAACTTTAGCACAAGTGGAGAGTCAACCTACCAACTCCCCCTTTTGGAAAGGGCTAATGCGAGTTAGAGATGATTTCTTCGCTAGAGGCTCTTTTAAAATCGGTAATGGGGAAACCACAAGGTTCTGGGAGGACACTTGGTTGGGGAATTCTCCGTTAAAATCACAATACCCAGTGCTTTATAACATTGTCCAGCACAAGGAGGTCTCTATGCACGATGTTTTACATGCTGCACCGCCTCTTAATATTAGTTTTAGGAGGGCACTTGTAGGTGATAAATGGGATATGTGGTCACATTTATGCACTAGACTTATGGGCATAACACTTACTGATGTTCCAGATTATTTCCATTGGAAACTTAATCAAAATGGTATGTTTACGGTTAAATCTATGTATGAGGATTTGATGAATGGACATACTAGATACTTAAGAACATACCTATGGAAACTAAAAATACCGCTTAAAATTAAATTTTCATGTGGTTCCTTAATAGAAAGGTTTTGCTCACTAAAGATAACCTTGCAAAGAGGAATTGGAAGGGTGATCCGCATTGCCCTTTTTGTGGATGTTCTGAAATGATTGAACATTTGTTTATATCTTGCCCTTTTGCTAGACTTGTTTGGCGAGTTGTTTTTTGTACTTATAACATTCCTCCCCCAGCCAATGTTTCTAATATGTTTGGAAATTGGTTAAATGGGGGTAGACAAGAAGACCAAGGCTAGGATTCGTATTGGCGTTTCTGTTGTTTTTTGGTCTCTTTGGAATTGTAGAAACAATCTTGTCTTTAACAGGAAACAAAATTTCATGTCTTACAGGTTATTCATATGGCGGTGCACTGGATACAGCTCTGGGCGTTCCTATTGCCCGCGGATCAGCGGGAGCTTATGGTTACTGGGTGCACAAGACTCCTGTCGGTGGCACAGGATTTTTTCTCCCGGCATACGTGGCAGCATATTAGGCGACTTTCGTAGTTTGCTTGATCTTTTGAGGCTTGTCTCAATTTATTTGTGTACTTGGGATATGTAAACTTCACTTTGAATAAGTTTTAATAAAAGGCTGTGTGCATCACTCGATGCAGAGGCCGGGACACCCCCATTTCTAAAAAAATATTGAGGTGGTGCCTTGAAATTTTTGAGTGAACCACCTATTATATTAAGGACATGCAGGAGTTTACAGTTAACGACATGGCAGCATCCTAGCGAAAATAAAATAAATAATCTTCTATATCTAAATAGCTAAGCCCCACTACCTGATTTCTCTACAATTCTATGCAGCCACGTCACCTCAAATAGAGAAACAAGTCTTGCACCGCATACTCAAGGTTCATCAATCTCACATTATCCTTTTTCATTAATGGTAATTACTCCGCAATCAATCTCCTATGCTTTCCTAATTTTCCACTCTTTTTACGTGGAGCTAATAACGCATTTAGTCCCACAACTTGTCCTCAGGTTCACTTTTTAGTCCCACAACTTGCAGTTAGGGCGTGGGTAGTCACACAACTTGTCTCCTTTGAACTTTTTAGTCCAAGCCTCCACGTAGGTCGCCACGGTGGACAAGATCTTTGCCAAAAATGTTCAATTAAGTCCTTCCTTTATTAAGTATTTACGTTTCAGTCATCCAGGCGGGCGGTTATTAAGATTTTAATTGACTGAGAGGATCCCGGACTTAGCGCTTTTTCCTTTCTTCTTTTACGCGGAGCTCTTGCGGCGACGGCGGCGCACCTCGACCTGGACGAGGCGACGGCGAGGACGGGCGCCGCAGCCATTCCGCCTACAATCCGGCGGCGATATGAGGCTGCGCAAGTTCGACGAGGACCCGCCGTCGTATGGTGAGCAATTTTGACTCGCTCGTTCGCTTTTCTCTGCGATTTCCGCTTGATTAGGTGCGGGGATGATCGGGATGATCTCGGCAATATTTTTCGGGCAAAATTGGGTGGAACACGATCAGTACTACCGTAGGTGTGTTGTGGAAGGATTTTTTAGTTCGATTAACGCGATATCATGGCCGGCCCCGTTCCTTGTTCCGCTTTTAAGCTTGCCGTCTGTTTGGTTGTTTGATCATGCAGCCGAACCACAATTAAACTGTTGGATCCTTGCTGTAGAAGTACCAGTGCATCGATTCATGTCAATTCCGATAAAAAAGTTTACTTTTTTAGTATTTTTGGTCGAGTATCCTTAACTGAACCTGTTAACTGAATTTTATGGTAGTGTTAACTGAATTTTGTCAGTGTTAACTGTATTTTGTTAACTGAATGCTGCTCCAGTTTGTACTGCAGGCCAATTCACTAATAACTTCTCAGTGAAAGTAGTGTACAATGGGTTTTTCTGTGGATTGCATGATGATTTGGAGTATGTGAGTGCATCTGTTGCAGATTTCGATGACTGTACTACTGACACTTGGTCTCTTGAGTGGATTGATGAAATGTTGAAAATGCTTAATGAGCCTCGAGATGGAAGGATGCGTGTGTATTGGTGTTTGCCAGATAAGGAGCTTAAAAAATGGTTTAGTGCTTGTCGAGAAGTATGGTCACATTGTACAAATGGTGAAAGCAAGTAGGGTGCACAAGACATTGACTTTGTTTGTGGATCACACCAATTTTCTGCAGAGGTTGAGGCCAGATGTCCCTGTCACACTACCTGGCTTGCCCTCTCTGATATCCCAGCAACAACAGCCAGCAGTGCCAACAGCTCAAGCTCCAAGTTCTTCTAATGTTCCTGTAGCAGATAAGGAGTTCCTGGATGCCTGTGGTTTTCCTGTAGCAGATAAGGATGTACTGGATGCTTCTGGTGTGCCTGGTGCAGCTACTGATGGTTGTGATGATCCTGTAGCAGGAAATTCAGTTGATGGTAGCAGCTCTGACAGTGATTCCGCCGCTGCGACCTGCGCCAGCCGCGAGCTCCGATTCGCCTCGCCCCTCTGCCAGCATACACCGTCCTCTCCTGGCCCTCCCCTGATCCGCTACGCTCGACGGCATCCGCTCGACCGTACTTGCCGTCGCTGTCGCCGTCGTGGCTTAGGGTTCCGTCGCTAAGGGAATTGGGGAATTTCGTGTCAAATGATTTGAGGACCTAACCGTGATAGAGCATAACTGTCAGGGGGTTATTGCAAAATCACAGCACAGAGGCGTGTGGCTCTGTCCACGCTGGCGAGACACGTGGCCGTACCGCATTGGCCAGGGACTAAAAAGTTCAGACAGGACAAGTTGTGGGACTACCCACGTCCTAACTGCAAGTTGTGGGACTAAAAAGTGAACCTGAGGACAAGTTGTGGGACTAAATGCGTTATTAGCTCTTTTACGTGCAAGCAGCACCAAACAATCGCTCGCAATACGATTCCCTTGCCCGCACTTCAGTTTTTCTGTTTTTCCCCGGTGCCGCTCATGCGTTCTTCAGTTTCCGTTCGGTCCATTAAGCCTCTTCAGTTTTTCCTAGAAGTCCATTCCGTAAGTTCACATGAAGGTCACTGCATTGATTTTCACTAAACAGCAACAAAAAAAAATGATGAAATACGACTCACATTGTCATGCCCCTCCCTCTCCCCACGATCTCTGCCAGGAAATCAATGAAGGCATAAAAACGTGTATGCGAAGGGACAAAATGTGCCAATAAAAAGCTGGGTTTACCTTTTCTGTCAAATGTCTCCCCAACATGAGCTTGGTTCTTGGCTTCATCAAGGCACCATGCGAAGCGGTCTTCTTCCCTTCCCTTGGCCTGCTTCTTGACCTTGCACTTTGATGCTGGGTGATTTCGATGAAACAGCCATCGATGTTGTCTCTTTATAAACGAGTAGATTGGTGCCAATGGCATGGTAGCTAGGCTAGGAGTGTCCCATCCATCACAGTAACAGCTTCTCTCCGACTCCGACGACAGCATGTCCTCCGTCACCTCCCGCCAGCCCCCTCGACAGTTGCTCCGTTCCGTCGTCGTCGCACCGTCGGGTCGCCAGATCGGGGCCAACGGCTGGGCCGCTGGTGCTGGCTCTAGCCGCGCACCGGCGCCCGCTGTGGCCCCAGAGGCCCCTTGGCTGCGACCACCGGGTCGCCGTCGCCCCGCACGGCAGCGGCTGCAGCTGCAGTACGCCCCCAGGCCGTCGGCGCGCCCGCCGCCAGGCGGCGCTGCGAGCCGTGTTCCGGTGGCCCAGCATGGCCGGTGCTACAACTGTGGAGACGAGGGCCACATCTCCGCCCAGTGCACCAACGACTCGCTGTGTGTGCTCTACGGCAAGACCGGCACATCTCCACTGGTTGCACCAAGCGCTCGCGGGGCTCTTCGGCCTCGGCCTCGCCGGTCCGATTGGCGCCTGCCCGCCGCGACGTTCCTGCTACTGGTGCGGCTGCTGGCGGGCCTATGCGCGCAGCCGAGGCGCCTCCGCGGCCGCCGTCCTCGCCGGTGGATGGGAGGTCCTGGCGGGAGGTGGTGGGCGGGCAGGGAACGCAGGAGCGCATTGCTGGCGTCTCCTCCGGCGCCTCTTTCTCCGTCCCCTTTGCGCCGTTCCTGCTGGCCAGCATGCCGTCGCCTCCGGCTACGGATGAGACACCGCGGGCTCGCCCTGCAGTTGATGTCTGCTACCTGCCGCCGTCCCCTGAGATGGTGGGGATGGAAGCCAGCCTTCAGCGCGCGGTGGTGGTCATGGTCGGCGGTACGAGGCCGGAGCTGTCGCTCGACCAGGTGGCCGGGGTGCTGCAACAGGAGCTCAACCTCACCCCTGACGACTTCTCCATCAGGGCCGCGGAGCCGGCGGACTTCCTCATCCTTAGTCGCACCATGGGGTCAGAGATGCGCTCGTCAATGCGGGCAGGGTGTCGGTGCCGCTGTGCACGCTCACCTTGTCCATGGTCGCGCCGGCCAATGCCGAGCTGGTGGATGTTCCTGTGAGGACGGAGCTGGAGATCCGTTGCATTCCTGAACATGCTTGGGAGCGGCGTACGGCAGACTTCCTCCTCGAGGGTTGTGGCATGGTGGATTCTGTGGATGAGGCAACGTCGACCAGGAACGACATGTCGTGTTTCCGGCTATCACTGTGGACGCACGATGTGGACGCGATTCCGGAGGCCAGGTGGCTGGCCGTGCCAGAGCCGGACTTCGGCGACAAGCTGCAGATCTCGGCGGCATACCGCAAGCCACGATCGACCTCTCCTAAGGTGCTGTGGTACCGCGTTCGGTTCTGGATCACCGGGATATGCAGAGATGGCCCTGATGATGCGTCGCCGCCTCCTCCGCCGCTGCCTCCGTCGAGCGCGAGCTCCGAGGATGGAGGCGCGGGTGGAGCTGGACCCCAGGGCAACCAGGCAAACCTGCCGCCCGCTCAAAGGAGACGGAGATGGCGCGGGGGCCGTAAGCATAGGATCAATGGCAACCGTGGTGCCGGCGCGGCGGTCGTGGCCGGGGTCGTGGCCAGGGGTGCAAACGCCGGTGCAGCTGTGGCTTCTGTGCAAAGGTGGGTCCAGTGCGGAGCCCGAGAACCACTGTCCAGCTGATGGAGGTTGCTTGCGAGGTAGCTGCTAACAGCGCGGGACAGGCAGGCAGTGTGGATGGGCCTGTGGAGATTCAAACTGGCCAAGGAGGTAATGACACGGAGTCTGCGGCGGGCTCTCTGAGGAGCTGCAGCACTGCGGCGGCCAGTCTGAGCTCCCTGTGCAGCAGAGTTGACGATTGGCAAGGCCCGTGCTCCGTGGAATCTGGGGACAAGACCATTCAGCGTACCGTTCTGGGTGCTGCCTCTGTCTCTCTGTCTGGAGGCAGTGCGGCAGGAAACTCAGTGCATGGGCCTTTGGATACTATTTGTGGATCACCTTTGGGGCATGTGCATGAGCTAGGTCCTGCGTCTCCCGTGGTACGAGCTGCGGCGCCGGAAGCCGACAACATGCATGTCGCCCATTGTGAGGCTGCGGGGCAGGTGACTCCAAGAGCGAGCCTGCCGGGTGTGGGCTCCAATATCCAGCCGGGGGGCGAAGAGGATCTCTTGGTGGTTTCAGGTCTGGAGCCTATGCCCAAATCCACAATGCATGCACATGCGACCCTAGAAGTTCAGGTTACCGCGGTCACAAGGGAGCTGCTTGCTCTCCTGCAGCACTTCAAGAAGAGGCTCGATGATCCACTGCTTTCTCTGCCTGACCCCAAGGTTGTGCGGAGACGCCTGTTCGTCGTGAGGAAGCCGTCCACGAGGCGTAGCAGGCGCATTGCTGGGAAGGGCGTTTTCGCCGCCTCGGCGGTCAAGCGGGCCCAGGCACTCCTAATGCAAAAACTTGGCATATGCAGAGATGAGGAGCGGCTGTCGGCTGAGCAACTGACCGAGTATGCTGCTATCTTTGCGTCGCCACTTGGTCCTGAGCATGTGGGCGTGCTCGCCGCGCTCTTTGGCCTGTGTGTTGACCAAAGGGTCGTGGAGCAGGAGTTGGCTGAGGATGTTGTCGTGGACGCGCCGGTCGTGTAGATCGCGGGCAGAGTGGATGTGCTGTAGGTCTTTCCAATGGACGTACAAAACATCAACGTAGCAGTGTGGAACCCACGTGGGTTGAATGATCGAGCCAGGCGCTTAGTAGTTAAGGAGGCCGTGGCTGATGCGATGGCATCCGTGGTCTGTTTGTCTGAGTCTAAACTCCAAGTAGTAACCCCGTTCGTGATTAATGAGACACTTGGCGCCCGCTTCGACGGGTTTGCGTATGTGCCCGCTGTTGGAACGGCTGGTGGCTTGGTAGTGGCTTGGGCCTCCGAGGATGTGCGTGTTATCAGCAGTAGGACAGATCGGTTCTCAATCTCGATCAATATCTCTGTCGCTGGGGGAGAACCGTGGTGGTTAACGTCGGTGTACGGGCCGACAGTGGATGCCCTGAAACCTGAATTCCTTGCTGAACTTCTGGCACTACGGGCTGTGCTGCAGGGGCCTTGGGCTCTCGCTGGAGATTTCAACCTCATTGTGGAGGCCCGGGATAAGAACAACGCAAACATGAACCGCCGATCTGTGGGCATGTTCAGACGTTTTCTCAATGATCTGGAGCTCAAGGAGGCGACGCTGCTAGGCAGGAGGTACACTGGTCTAACGCGCGGGCTCAACCGACGCTGGTCAAATTAGATCGCTGGTTTTGCTCAGTAGACTGGGACGACATGCACCCGGATGCCTCCCTCTCTGCTGTTTCATCGTCACTATCAGATCACTGCCCAATTGTCATGACTACGGCTATGCGGTTCGTCGCCAAAAAACGGTTCCGCTTTGAGAATTTCTGGTTGAAATTGGAGGGGTTCATAGAGGTGGTGGCGGCTAGCTGGAACAGCGAAGGTGCACCGACTAATCCTCTACGGAGGATCGATTTCAAGCTGCGCCGCCTCGCCCGTGTGCTGAAGAGTTGGAGCCAGAAATATGTGGGAGCATTAGAGACCAAATCCTGATGGCCAATGAGGTTATTGCTCACCTGGAGGTCGCGCAAGAGAGCCGGCAGCTGAGTTCGGTGGAGCTTGGTTGGTGCGGCAGCTCAAGCAACGGCTGCTCGGGCTGGCCTCCCTGGAGTGCACAATCGCGAGGCAGCGCGCTAAGGTTCAGGGCCTTCGTGACAATGATGCCTCAACCCAATTCTTCCGGATCCATGCCTCCAGGCGTCGTGGTCGCACCCAAATCTTGCGGCTCCGCGATGGCGACAGAACAGCGGTTGAGCAGGAAGACAAGGAAGACGTGGCCTCGGCCTTGTTCGTCAATCTGCTAGGCACGGCCGTGAATCGAGAGCACGACATTGACCTCAGTGGGCTGGGCTTCGATGCGGTGGATTTGGCAAGTCTTGAGGCCGAATTCACGGATGAGGAGATCTGGGCCGCAATCAAGGGCATGCCAAGCAACAAGTCACCCGGGCCGGATGGTTTCTCCTGGGATTTTACAAAGCTTGCTGGGAGGTGATCAAGGGAGATTCATCGGCGCGATACGGGCGATCTTTCTAGGATCAGATCAGAGTTTTGAGAAGTTGAATGGCGCACTGATCACGCTGGTGCCTAAGAAGGAAGGGGCGGTGGACATGCGGGATTTCAGGCCTATCAGCCTGGTCCACAGCGTCGCTAAGCTGTTGGCCAAGCTGCTCGCGCTGCGCCTCGCACCCAAGATGCAGCAGCTCGTCAACTGCAACCAAAGCGCGTTCATACGCGGTAGATGCATCCAGGATAATTTCCTGCTTGTCCAGCAGTCTGCGGCTACGCTGCACCGCAAGCGAGTGCCATCCCTGCTCCTCAAACTGGACATTGCACGCGCGTTCGACAGTGTTGCTTGGCCGTTCCTGATCAGCGTGCTCAAGCAGCGTGGATTTGGGCCAAGGTGGATTAGATGGATTGGTCTCCTGCTACGCACGGCATCGACGCAAGTTTTGATCAACAGCAGCGCCGGCACGAGGTTTTGGCATGGCCGCGGACTGCGGCAAGGGATCCCCTCTCCCCGCTGCTCTTTGTCCTCGTCATGGACGTGCTTGGTGCCATGTTCAGAGAGGCGGAGCGCCGTGCGGTGCTTGCGGATCTTTCGGTGGATGGGATGAAGCATCGGGTGTCGCTATACGCCGATGATGTGGTTATTTTTGTGAGGCCAGAACCAGGCGAGCTCCGCGCGGTGCGCGCCATTCTGGACTGTTTTGGCATGGCCTCCAGCTTGCTGGTCAATTTCGCCAAGAGTGCAGCCATGCCTATTCGGTGCTCGGCGGAGGTGATTGGCGTGGTCACCCAGTGCTGAACTGCCTTGTCAAGGAGTTACCGTGCACGTACCTGGGGCTGCCCCTCTCCGTCCGCAAGCTCTCCCGTTCTGACCTGCAACCGGTGCTAGACAAACTTGCCAACAAGCTAGCCTTTTAGAAAGCAAGGCTGCTGACCAAGGATGGTAGGATGGTCTTTGTGCAAGCAGTTATGACCGCGTCGGTGGTGTACCAATTGATGGCGCTTGATCTCGAGCCATGGTTTTTCAAGGCTGTGGACAAAATCAGGCGGGGATTCTTCTAGGTAGGCAGAGAAGAAGCTAGCGGAGGCAACTGCTTGGTGGCTTGGCCCTCCGTTTGTCAGCCACGCAGGACTGGTGGCCTGGGGTTTCATAACTTGCGATGGCTCAATGCTGCGCTGCGCGCGCGTTGGATGTGGCTTCAGAAAACAGACACAGAGAGGTCATGGGCTGGGCTTCATTTCAGGGTTTCGGCTGACGCAACAACCCTGTTCAACTCCTCTGTTGATATCTCTATCGCTGATGGATCACGGGTGACGTTCTGGGAGGATGCGTGGATCGATGGTCGTTCGGCTGCCTCCATTGCACCGGCAGTCTATGCACTGGTCAAGCCGGGTACTAGGAGGAGGAGGCACGTGCTGGACGGTCTCGCCAGCAATGCTTGGGCCAGGGACATTGAAGGTGAGCTATCCGTGGATGCTGTTGTGCAGTATCTGCACCTGTGGAACGCGATCCACGGTGTGCAGCCTAGTGGCGATCAGGACAGATTTCGGTGGAAGTGGACTGCATCTGGGAAGTTCTCCACGAGATCAGCATATTGGGCCTTTTTCGAGGGATCCACGATCATGCCGGGTGCGCCCCAGGTGTGGCATTCCTTCGCGCCCCTCAAATTCCGCTTGCACGTGTGGTTCGCTCTCCGGGACAGGTGCTGGACTGCCGATCGACGCTCAGGCGTGGGTTGGTGTCCCACACGCTCTGTCCGCTTTGCTCAGTCGAGAATGAGACCATGGAGCATCTCACCATGGGGTGCGGCTATGCCGCTGCTATTTGGTTGGGACTGAACGCGAGGCTGGGGGTCTCTCTCCCGGCGCCGAGTGCTCAGCACCCCCTTGCCATGTGGTGGCTCACTGCCGTGCAAACCTTGCCCAGTGCTGATCAGAAGACGGCTAACTCACTTATCCTGCTAGTGATCAGAGCTTTGTGGCTGGAGCGCAATGCTCGCGTCTTTGAGGGTGTTGCACTTCCGTGGGCACGAGTTCTCGACGACATCGTCGAAGAGTGGAGGCTGTGGGCGACGTGTAGATGTAGAATTAGGAGAGAGTAGTTGCCTATTTTGCTTTGTAGGTGCCGTGCCCAAAGCTGCATAGGCCGTGGTGTGTGTGCTGTCAGTGGGCTTCTCCCTCGCGTGTAATTTGCACTATGTAATCCCCTTCTTAAGCTTAAATAAAGAAACGCGCAGATCTCCTGCGGTGTCGGGGGGTTACCCCCGGGTAGGCTAAAGATGAGGTAAAGACATGTAAGGTTAAGGCTGTAAGCCGTCCGAGGTAGCAATTAAGCAAAGACGCAGGAGGCGTCATCCGACGTAAGGTGTACGTCGGAGGAATCATCCGAGGTATGGCCTCCGAGGTATGAACCTTGGGGCAGTCAGCTAGTTACCACAAGAACAAGGTGTTATCTACCGAGGTGTAGGATCCGGAGTATCCCGAGCCAAGATGAAGCGTGGCCCGACGTATAAGTGACCGGCCAGCCGAGGTTAGCAGCAAGTATCGAGGCATGTCAGAGGAGTCACGGGTGCCGCAGAGCTCGTAGCCCGAGGCTTCAGAGGACGGCGAGGTCCGTCCACGGGTTTCCCGGAAGCTCGGGGGCCTAGGAGCTGACTCGGCTATTTCGGGAAAGGTCTACAGGCTAGACCTCGGCAGGCTACTGAAGTATGACCGGAAGAGGAAAGCTAGGCCTGGCTGGCCTGACAGTTCGGCCGTTGAGCTGGCAGGAGGCAGAGGCTTGTCTTCTACCTTTTGGCCATGCCATTGTCAGTTGTAGGCAGGGGTAAAAATGTACTTCGGCCTGTGTATATATGCGGCATCTCTACCTCCAGGGAGGAGGACGGCGAAACCCTAGCTCATTTCCCCCTTCATAGTTTCATCTTCCATCTAGAGCTCTCACTTGAGCAGCATCATACAGCTCGAGGAGCACCTTGTACCGAGAACTACACTGATATATTGAGAGAGGAAAGGCAGGAGTAGGGGTTTTACTTCCTCACGAAGGCCCCGAACCTGGGTACATCGTGGTGTCTTT
This sequence comes from Poa pratensis, assembly GCA_947311845.1. Lineage (NCBI taxonomy): Eukaryota > Viridiplantae > Streptophyta > Magnoliopsida > Poales > Poaceae > Poa > Poa pratensis. The sequence continues at coordinate 15,345,143 of CAMZMU010000119.1, read as the reverse complement.
TGAGTTCTTGGCTTTCTTGGTTCTTGTTCATGTTCTTGTGGTTTCTTGCATGTTCTTGCTTGTGCACATCTTGAGTGCATAAACCCTCCCCGGATTCCCCCAACGACCGTTCGGCCCCAACTAAGCCATACCCATGGCATCTGCCGTGATCCCACCACGACAGTTGGCGCCCACCGTGGGGCAGATTGAGGCGTTGGGTGGAGTTTCCATCCGGACGGGCTCCTCTGAGTGTGTTCTTTCTGGCCTTGTTGCCAACATCGGCGAGTTTGCCTTTGTGAGTGACAATGCGGGTGCTTCGCCGGCAAGCCTTTCCCCACCTGGTTTCCTCATGATGCTCGGCAGTTTCCCCACATATGTCGCTGTCGAGGTGGTTCGCGAGTACCCGGAGCAGGTGCTCGTGGACGACGAAACTCCACTCCTGGCGGCTTTGGGCCAACGTGTTACTCGCCCTCCGAGGTGTGTGGAGGTGATGGTGGCTGGTACCCAGCCTGCAGCTAGCAAGGCGGATGCTGGCAAAGTCGCGCTAGCCGAGGTGGAGGCGACACCAACTGCGCTGCCTGAGAAATCAGGTCGGGCGGCGAAGTTTCCGTACGAGAAACCTAGTCAGAATGAGCAGTTGGGCATGCCAAGGGAAGAGTTTCCCTTAGAATCTATCGTTGATAGGTTAGCTCGGCCACTCGCAGTAGATGCAAGTGTGGAGCATACGTGGCCGGGTTAGAGGCAGAGCGCCAGAGAGTGATGAGAGAAGCTCGGTTGCTGGCCGAGGCTAGGCAGCAGTTTGATATGGAGCAAAAGGAGTACAATGCTGCACATGGTATAGAGGATGGTTTTACTCCGGTTGTGCGGCGTAAGAAAGCTGCTCTGTTCAACCGAGGCAAGGACCTCTATGAGGAGATGGTTAGGGCTGCAGTCTCGAGCTCGACTAAGGCAACAAGTAGCAGGTCGGCTACTGGTAGGCCGGTGTATAGTTCACCAGCCAAGAACCTTAGAGCAGCCGAAGCAGTAAGGGCCGGGCTATCGGAGTTGACCGGAGATGCATGGCGTGAGCAGCAGAAGCGGCTCAATGAGTTAGTGCATGTGGCCAGCAAGCAAAATGAAGCCCTCCGCAAGGCCGGGCTTGGCGGTTCGCAGGCGGTCCATTCGATTAGGCCAGTTAGCCAGGGGTCCAAGGGGCAAGCCTCGTCTCCACACGTCGGAGGAGCCGAACGTGCCCGGAGTGTCACTTCAGGTCGGAACAAGGAGATGCAGCTGCAAGTGTACGATCCGGTGTTAGCTGGAAAGCAAAAGGTCGGTGACGCTAGCCGAGCCAATGGAGACCCCGGCCCAGGTGATGCAAGCCGAGCTAAAGGCCGTTCAGCTCAGGGAAATCAGAACGGTGGGCAAGCAGCGTCGGCTGGCCGAGGTAAACCACCTCAGCCCCCGAGGCATCAGCAGCAACCCCGGCCGCAGGAGCAGTATCAGCAAGAGCCGGAGTATGTTCCGCAGCCGAAGAGCGTCGGTCGAGGTGGCGACCGATATGATGATGGAAATTCAGCCATGGAGCGGGCTGGATTCTATAGAGTGGATGGTGCATTGGGAGAGCGTATCGGAGCTCGGACGTTGCCTACAGGTGACGCGCGATACAAGCTAGATCGGATTTACAAGTCCGAGAGGTTGGAAGAGGAAGGTCCTCCTGGTCCGGCGTGTTTTGGACCTCGGATCATGAGGAACCACCTCCACCAGTGTCTCAGTTTCAGTTGGGTCGGAGTACCAGGCCGTACAATGGGAGCACCAAGCCGCAAGATTGGCTAGCTGATTATGTTTCAGCAGTATACATTGCGGGGGGCAATCGCCGATGGGCGGTCCGGTATCTCCCGCACATGTTGGAAGGTCCTGCTCGGATCTGGCTGAACAATTTGCCGGAGAATAGCATCAATTGCTGGCTGGATTTAGAGGAGGCATTCAATAGCAACTTCGCCAGCACTTACAAGAGGCCAAACCGACCTCAGCTTTTGCAGGCGTGCAAGCAGGAGGACAATGAGACTGACCGAGAATTCTTGACTCGGTGGAGCAATGTTCGGAACTCCTGTGAAGGAGTTATCGAAGCACAGGCTATAGCGTGGTTCGCTGATGGATGTCGGTATGGTAGCATGTTGTGGCAGAGGCTCCAGAGAGATATGCCAAAGACTCTGGCCGAGACGATTCGGATAGCTGATTCCTATGCCCTTGGCGATCCGATGCAGCCTCTGATGGATGGGAATGCCCGGAACAGGAGGAATCCGATGAACAATCGCAACAACGGACCGAGGTTTGATAACCGTCAAGAGTTCGGGCAAAAGAGGAGAGAACCAGATTTCCAAGTCAATGCTGTAAACCCAAGTCAGTCCGGACCTGGAGGCGCCCAGAAACCGAAGACTGAGGGTCAGGCATGGACTCCGAACCAGAACCAGAGTCAGGGCGGTGGTGCGAAGCATGGCAGGAGGCCGGACCACCTGTGACTTATGAGTCATTGGTGAATGGGCCATGTATCTATCATGGCAGGAATGGCAAAACACCCAACCATACCACTCTGCAGTGTAGTTTTCATCACCGAACCGCTGCAGAAGGGGCGAAAGCTGGGACAAACCGGAGTGGGCCACCGAACCAATGGCGTAGACCTCAATATCCGAACGCGCAGCAGCAGCATAAGCCGACCATAGCGGCGCAGAATCAGAGCTTAACCGGAGCAAATTCAACCCCGGTGCATGCGGCCCAAAACCAGAAGATGGTGCAGGCGAAACCGGTGAATGCAGTGAGTGCCCAGGGCAACAACAACAACGGTGGTGCCGGTCAAAGCCAAACGTGGTCCTTTGAGAATCAGAGGTATGAGAACCCCGGTAATGATTATAGGGAAGTACATCAGAGTTACGTGGTGTTTGTGACTGAGTCAACTGATAAGAAGAGTATGCTGAGGCGTGCCAAGGAGGTGAATGCAGTAACTCCAGCAGTGGTGAAATACATGAATTGGTCCGAGCAAGAGATCACTTGGAGCAGGCAAGATACACCTCGGATCATGCCGAGCCCTGGAAACTATGCACTGGTGGTGGATCCGACGTTCTGTGGGCCGACCAACAATGTGAGATTCACCCGAGTCTTGGTGGACAATGGGAGTGCCATAAATATCATGTACCGAGACACCATGGTCAAGCTGGGATACTCACCGAACCAGTTGCAGCCTAGCAGCTGTACGTTTCACGGTATTGTGCCCGGGGTCTCTTGTGCACCTATGGGAAAGGTTTGGGTCGACGTGGGTTTTGGTACCCGAGATAATAGCCGAGTTGAAAGTCTTGAGTTCGAGGTTGTGGACTTGCAGAGCCCTTACCATGCCTTGCTGGGAAGGCCAGCCTTGGCCAAGTTCATGATCTCCACTCATGTGGCCTACCTGAAGATGAAAATGCCGGGGCCCAAGGGAATAATAACCATTTCAGGTGACTACAAGAAGGCTATGCAATGTGCCTCGGCGGGATCAGTTTAGCCGAGTCCTTGGTGATCGCGGCGGAGAAGAAGCAACTTCAGAAGGTGGTGGCAATGGCGCAGTCTACTCAGCTCGGCATGTCCGGACTAATTACTCCGGACATGAGCGCTTCATTCGAGGTGCCCAAGGAGACCAAGAAAATCCCGCTGGACTCGGAGAACCCGGAGCGTTTCGCCATCATTGGTGCTGGCATGGACGAGAAATAGGAAAGCGCGCTCTGTCACTTCCTCCGTGAGAATCGGGACATTTTTGCATGGTCGGCTAAAGACCTGCCAGGTGTTCCGAGGGAGTTGGCAGAGCACTCTTTGTTTGTTCGGCCAGAGGTGAAACCAGTGCGTCAACCGACGCGGCGGCTCTCAGATGACCGAAGAAAGGTGGTACTCGAAGAATTGGCGAAGTTACTGGCTGCAGGCTTCATCATGGAAGTGCTGCATCCGGACTGGATATCTAATCCAGTCCTCGTGGAGAAAAAGAAGGACGAACCGGCGATAGTCAAGGTGTGGCGCATGTGCATTGACTTCACCAACCTGAACAAGGCGTGCCCGAAGGATCCCTTTCCTTTACCTCGGATTGATCAAGTGATCGATTCTACGGCTGGATGTGAGCTGTTGTCTTTTATCGATGCATATTCTGGTTTTCACCAGATCCCACTGAACACTGATGATCAAATAAAGACTGCCTTTATTACCCCGTATGGGGCGTATTGCTATCGTGTCATGTGTTTCGGTTTGAGAAATGCCGGGGCAACTTATCAAAGGTGTATGCAGAAGTGCTTACACTCTCAAATGGGCAAGAATGTGCAAGTGTATGTTGATGACATTGTTATCAAAACTAAAAAGAAGCATACTCTCATCGAAGACCTCGAAGAGACATTTGCAAACTTAAGAAAGTATCGGTTGAAACTTAACCCGGACAAGTGCACCTTTGGTGTCCCGGCTGGAAAATTGCTCGGTTTCCTCGTATCAAGCCGAGGTATAGAGGTTAACCCGGCTAAGATCCGAGCGATCGAAAGAATGAAGTTGCCGAACTGTTTAAAAGATGTGCAGAAGTTCACGGGATGCCTTGCATCTTTAAGTCGGTTTGTAAGTCGGCTAGGAGAAAAAGCCTTACCATTGTATCAACTTATGAAGAAAAGTACCAGTTTCACTTGGACCCCGCAGGCGGACGCGGCGTTCAATGAGCTGAAGAAGATGTTGTCCACTGCTCCGGTGTTGGCGTCCCCTTTGCAGAATGAACCGATGTTGATATACATTGCGGCTACAAACCGGGTCGTAAGTGTTGCAGTGGTGGTGGAGCGAGACGAAGGAGGCAAATCGGTGCAGAGACCAATCTACTACCTGAGCGAGGTGATATCCACGTCGAAGCAAAACTACCCCACTACCAGAAGATGACGTACGGAGTATACCTGGCGGTTAAGAAACTGAAGCATTATTTCCAAGAGCATCCCATGACGGTGGTATGTGATGCTCCAATCTCGGAGATCATCGGATGCAAGGACGCAACTGGGCGAGTTGCCAAATGGGCGATCGAGGTATCTCCATATACTCCGCATTATGAAAGGCGAGATGCAATCAAGTCGCAGGCGCTACCGGACTTTTTATGCGATTGGGCCGAGATGCAATATGAGCCGCCCTTGCCGGACTATAATTATTGGAAGATGCACTTTGATGGGTCCAAGACCAAGGTCGGATTAGGTGCGGCATAGTCCTAACCTCGCCGAAGCAAGACCAGTTGAAGTATGTGCTGCAAATCCATTTCTCGGCGTCGAACAACGTGGCGGAGTATGAGGCCCTGATCCATGGGCTCAAGGTGGCAAAGGAGATAGGTCCGGCGTATAGAATGCTTCGGCGATTCAGCTTTGGTGGTGCATCAATCCACGGCACTTGGGATGCATTGGATGCGAACATGGAGTTGTATCGGTTTCATGTGCAAAAGGTGTCTGGGTTCTTCGAAGGATGTGAGTACAAGCACATACCTCGGGGAGAAATGAAGCCGCCGACGTATTGTCTAAGCTCGGTTCATCCAAAGAACCGGTGCCACCGGGGATAGCACTGAACCATTTGAGAACTCCTTCAATCAAGCCCTCGCCTGACTCTGAGTCAATTTTCTTACCGCCAAGTTCGGAGTCTGAGCCCATTCCTATGGAGGTAGACGTCGGATGCGTTTGGCCGGACTCGGGGACTGCTTCGCAGTATCCGAGGAATGATAGAGCCTTTCCTATGGAGATAGATGGTGGGAACTTCGGGTCTGACCCGGGGACTTCGCACCAACACTCGGGGACTGGCCGAGCAATGGTGGAGGAAATCATGAAGGAGATCATGGCGACCGAACCAATGGAGATAGATGAGAGGCTTTTTCCTCTGCATCCAGTGCCGGAGTGGGCGGAGCAGATCATGAACTTCATAGCCGATGGAAGTTTGCCAAGTGATACAACCGAGGCAAGGAGAATCCAGAGGAGAGCTAAGGGATACACCATCATCAACAAGGAGCTATACAAGAGAAGTGTGACCGAGGTGTTGCAAAGGTGTGTCGAACCAGCTGAAGGCAAGGAGATGCTTTTAGAGATCCACCAAGGAGAATGTGGACATCATTGCAGCACAAGAGCTCTGGTGGCCAAGGTGTTCCGGCACGGGTTCTATTGGCCCACCGCCAATGCCGATGCAGAAGATATAGTTCGGAAATGTGAAGGGTGCCAAAGGTTCGCCAAGCAGCAGCACATGCCAGCTTCGGCGCTCAAACCATTCCTATCACGTGGCCCTTTGCAGTTTGGTGTCTGGACATGGTGGGAGAATTCAAGCCAGCCCGAGGCAATATGACTCACATACTGGTGATGGTGGACAAATTCACTAAGTGGATCGAGGTGAAGCCAATCCGAAAGGTGGATGGTCATACGGCAGTGACCTTTTTGAAGGAAATAATCCTGAGATATGGATATCCTCATAGTATCATTACAGACAACGGCACGAACTTTGCTGTCGGAGAGTTTGCTCGGTTCTGCATGAGTAAGGGAATTCGACTTGATGTAGCCTCGGTGGCTCATCCACAGGCTAATGGGCAAGTAGAAAGGTCAAATGCATTGGTATTGGCCGGAATCAAAGCTCGGCTAATAGAACCACTGTTGAAAACACCGGGGTGTTGGATCGATGAGATACCAGCAGTTCTGTGGGGTCTAAGGACCACACCGAACAGATCAACTGGCTATACGCCATTTTTCATGGTCTATGGGGCCGAGGCAATGCTGCCAACCGACATTGAATATGATGCGCCCAGAGTGGCAATGTACACAGAAGCCGAGGCTAAAGAAGCTCGGGAAGATGCTGTAGATTTGCTTGAGGAAGCAAGAGAATTGGCCTTATCTCGGTCAGCAATATATCAGCAGGGTCTCCGACGCTATCAAAGCCGGCATGTAAAACCCCGAAAGTTTAATGAAGGAGACCTAGTGCTGAGGCTTGTGCAGCGCAGTAAAGGTCGGCACAAGTTGTCACCTCCATGGGAGGGACCATACATTGTGAGCCGAGCTCTGCACAATGATTCATACTATCTTATAGATGCACAGGAACCAAGGGGAGATGGGCTGGATAGACCCGATTCGGAGCTTCAGCGTCCATGGAATGTAGCTCTACTCCGACCCTTCTACTGTTGAAGAATATATGTATGTACCTCGGCTGATCTTTAATAAAAACTTCGGCACCTCGAGAGTGAGCTCGGGGACTGCCTCGCTCTTATGATTGCATGTTTCTTTTTGTTACTCTTTCTTCGTTCGTATGCCGAACTATTTTGAACCTCGTCTCAAACTTCAAGTACTGTATGCTATGTAACTAATCTTGTGACTCGACTGACGAACGCCAGCATGGCAGTCAAGAGCAAAGACGAAAGAACATGGGAAACATGAAAATGAACTCGGGGACTCGGTCCAAAAAGACAGTTCGGCATATGTCGTTTACTAACCCCTGTTTTTACTTCTTTTTTATGTCGGATGACTTTGAAACATACCTCGGAATTTACCAAGTACTGTATGCTATGAACAACAATCTTGTGACTCGACTGTCGAACGCCAGAATGGCAGACAAGAGCAAAGAATGCCAAATATAGTAAACACGAAAGTAAACTCGAGCAATCATTCAAAAGGATTCGACATAAAGCTTAGAAAAGCATGGTTCGGATGAGCATAATAGTAATAGAGGTAGCAAAGGAACTACTTAAGTTTGATTACATCTGCGTCCCGGCATACCGGGGATTTAATGAAGTTTTTTGGCCAAGCATAAGTTCAGGTCGAGGCATCAGGAATTACGTCGGCAACAGCCGAGGCAGCAGGGATTTCGTCCGGAGCCGAGGTAGCCTGGGAAGTGCTGGCAACGTCGGCAGTAACCTCGGCGTCAGGTTGTGGAGAAGCCTCGGTTTCTGCTTCGCGGGTTTCACCGTCGTCACCTTGCTCGGCCTCGACGTCGGATTCTGTTTCGTATTCCTCTCTTCTGGCTCGTATCTCGGCGTCGGAGTAGGTGTCTCCTTCGCTCAAGTTCTTGTGTTGGCATATCCAGCGAAGAAGGCAGCCATCTTTTCGCGGCGCTTGATGAGAATTGGGTCCGAGGACCAGGGCGAGCCTCGGCGAAGAGTGTCCATCTTTTCGAGGTCGATCTTCTCGCACCAAGTCATGATGAATTTGAGAGCGGCATCAGCTCCAGCGCGAGCTGAAGATGAACGCCACTCTCGGAGTCTTTGTTCGGCTTCACGAAGCTTGGCGGCGAGCTCGGGCGTAGTATTGGGAGCATCGGCAAGAGGCCATAAGGCTCGGAAAGCAGACAGACCTGCGTCGAGGAGTTCGGACCCAATGGTTTGCAAGGGATGGATCCGAGCTTTGATGGCCACGATGTGGTCCTCAACGGTCCAGTCGGGGTTCGTCTCGTTACGCCTCTTCCTGTGCTGAGCAGTGATATTGCGGGCCGAGATTTGGGTGTAGGTGAAGTGCTCTGCAGAAGGATAGCCTGTTAATAATGAAAGAAACAGTTCGGCAAAGAGCCAGTAACGTTGAGGACAAAGCAAGGATAAGGGGGGCAAGAAGCTTACTGTCCATTTCTTGGTTGATGCGTTCCAGCGTCGGGAGGAGCTGGTTAACCGAAGCTTGAAGGGCTTCATAAGCCTCGGTGGCCGAGGTGGCGCGGGCCTCGGCTAACTGGAGCGCATTCTCATGTTCCTTGGCGGCATCCTCCCGAAGTTTCTTCTCTGTTTCAACAACACTGGCCTTTTCCGCCTGCAGCTGCTCTTTTCAGACGTCCGCAGCTCAGTGATGCGCTTCAGTTCCTTTACCAGACGAGCTACCTCGGCTTTCTCTTGCGCTAGCTGGTCATCCGAAGTTTTCTTCGCTGCAAGGACGGCCTTGTGCTCGTCGTGGAGTTTCTTGTGGTCAAACAGGAGGGTATGGAAGATATCCGTGCGAACGTTCATAGCATTCTGCAAGGAAGAAAAATATAGCTCGGTTAGAAAGGCTATACCTCGACAAGAGTCTCGGGGACTCGGAGTCAACTCTTTGGGAAAATGTTGCCGGGGTATGCCTCGACAGGAGTCTCGGGGACTCGTACCCGAGGTGCATGCTAAAGTGAGATAAAAATGGATTGGATACGTCGGATGAAAATGGAGAGTTAAGATTCAAGCCAAACAATTTTAACTCCGGCGGAGCGTCAATAGTTTACCTCGAATCTCGGGGACTGGAGATGGTGGATATTAGAGAGATACTGCATGAAAGTAAAGAAAGTGGAACTTACGTTGACAGCTCGAGTAGCAAGCAAAGCAGAAGTTTGCATTTCAAGCATGCGTCGAGCGCAGGTGCTGCTCCCGCAGGATGCTCGTCCCCTTGGGTGGTCAAGGAGGCAGAAGAGACCTCGTCCATGTCTGCAGAATTCCAGTCTGCATTGTAGTGTTCCAAGGAGCCGAGGCTCTGGTCACTGTCAGTGCGCAGAGGAGGAAATCCCCACGGTCCGCCCTGCTCGATGCCCCTAACCGAGGCCTCCAAGGCCAAAGTAGCCTCGGAGCTTGAAGCAGGCCGGTTATCCAATATAAGAGATGCCCTCCGAGCATATTCTTCGGCCGGAGGGGCAGTCTCATCAATGGGTGCGGCGAATGGAGGAATTCGGCGTGTCGCCGGGGGAGGAGACCTCGGTTGCATCCTTGAGGGAGAAGAGATAGTCAGGGTGCCAGACCCAGATGTTGGTTTGGGGGTGACCTTAGACTTCACCGTCTCTTTTTCTTTCTCCTTGCCCTTCTCCAACGGCAAGGTAGTCTGGCGAACTGGTTTTTGGGGCTGCTGCTTGGGCTGTTGCTTCTGCTGATGCTTCTGCTGTTGCTGCTGTTGGTTGCGGGCAGTCTGGCTGCGGGGGGAGAGTCGAGGCTCCGGCAAGGCGGTAGCCGGAGTTCTGGCGCGATTGGCATCCGTTTGAGGACGCGGAGAAGTCTGACCCGGGTGGGGGCAGATTTCCCCAAGGCCGGGCCAGACCTCGGTGGAGATCCTGGGCGAGAGTTCGTCGGGGTGGTCGTGGCTTCAGAGGCACCAACGGGTGCAGTCATGGAGGATACCTCCTGATCCACGTCTATGGGGGCACTGCAACGAAAAGAGGAAGGTCAAGTGTTAATACCGAGATAATATGTTTAAACAACAAACATTGTTGGCTATAGAAGCAAAGCATTACCCATCCGAGGTAGGAAACCTCTTGCCCCCCCGGGCATGAGGAGGAAGTCCGGACTTCTTCAGCCGGCGTCTCTTGACCGGAGCCTCAGTGGGTCCGGAGGCTCCAGTGGCGGATGGTTCGGCGGCCGAAGTTGCGGCACCAGCGCGTTTCCGGCTGGTTGCTGGAGTAAAGTTCGGAAGGTGAGGAAGGCGGGAGAGAGGTACCGCGTTTATTGGTTCCATGACGAGGAACCCCTCCTCGTCATCCGAAATCTCTTGAACTGAAGCTTGTGCTTGAGGCTTACCCGCGGTGGTGATGCGGGCCGAGGCAATGGGCATATAATCCTCGTCGTCAGGGTCCACGTTGGATGGTGGGTCCTCGACAGGGAGATCCTTGCCGAAGTGGTCCGCAGGATGGACTCCATCCTCGGCGGTCTGGCGGGCGAACAGCTGTATGGCAGACATATGAAAAGGAGTTAGGAAGAAAAATTGTCAAGGTGAACGTCGGTAGCAAGACCTCGGTGGTAAAGAAGTATCGAAGAAAACGTCGGAATAGCGTACCTGTTTCGCTGGATTGGTCCGGTAGTGGGGTTCCCTTCCCCATGTCCAAGCGTCGGAGATCTTGGACTTGGTGATAGCTCGGACTCGCCGAGCTACCGCGGCGTTGTCCAGTGCAACGTGCGTATGACGGGTGGGGTCATAAAGACCGCTCATGTGGCAGATCTTGTGAGACCTCGCCTGAGAGGGGAGACCCTGCGCTTCACGAATGTGCAGGCCAGGTCGTCGGCCGTCAGGACTTTCCCGTCGTTCCCGGGGTCTTCCGGGTCCTGCCATTTCGCAATATACCCATGGATGGACTTGAGTTCGCCGGTGTGAGGGGGAGTGTAGTCCCAGTTGAGCTGTTCTGTAGGAGGGCTGAGGTTAAACCGGCAGGTTGAGGAGGTCCTCTTCGCCGGAGTTCTTCACGTAAAACCACGTCCGGAGCCACTTGCGAACGGTGTCCGGAGTAGTGATACGTGGGAAGATGGAGTTTCGGCGAGGAGCTATGGTGGCAGCTCCGCAGGCGGTTAATTGCTTGGGCAGATCCTTGTTCTTTGGATCCGGGATCACTTGCCGCTTGAGTTGGAAGTAGCGAGAAAAGAGGTCTACCGTGGCTTCGAGGCCGAGGTATCCCTCAGAGAAGGAAACGATGCAGGAGAGAGTGGTGATGGCGTTGGCGGGGAGGTGATGAACCTGGAGTCCGAACTTGTCGAGGAAGCTCCGGAAGAAGTACTAACGGGCAGTCCGAAGCCGCGCTGGAAGTGCGCGACGAAGACCACCCGTTCCCCTTGCTTGACTTGAGGCTCGAGTTCGCCCTCTGGCAGGCGACACTCTACCCCGGCGGGAATCCGCCGAGTCGCCCTGAGCCACTGGATTTCGTCCGGAGTTACATCCGAACCTTCCCAGCCGGCTCGTTCTCCGACCTCCAGTTCGAGGTCTGGAACCTCGGTTTGTTCCGAAGTCTCAGGAGGAGACATCTCGGCAGAGTCAATCTGCAGAGAATGCGCAGAAGTTTAGCAAAGGAAAAAGGGAATCTGGAATCTAGTACAATATTTGGCTAACTCAGGAGGAGTTTGGTGGCTATCTTATGTGCATAGAGGCATATCTATGCTAGGCGAACATCTATCCGAGGCATGAAACCATTTCTACCCAAAAGAGTATGCGAGTAAGATCTACCGGAGGAGGTAAATAGATTTTATTCAAGAACATATGAAGAACCAAAGCGCGAAGAGGAAGAAACCTAGAGCAATGCCTAGGGTATCAAGAAAGGGAGTACATACCGTGAAAACGAGGTGCTGAAGGGCGGCGCCGGTGACGCGGTCGCAGCGGCGACGAAGGAACTGCTCGTCGGCGGCGGCGGGAACGCGTTTCTTCTCAACGGAAGCGGCGGCACTGGTTGCGATGGAGGCGAGACGGCGAGTGAATGAGGAAGAAGAGGGAAGCACTGCCCTGGGCCCGTATTTATAACCGCGGGCGGTAACTGCGCACTACCGCGCGGTTATCGGAGCGGCGAGTGGGATCGTTTGTGCACAAATGCCCACGTGGCACGAAGATAGCGGTGGACAAGCAGGCCACAGGATCGGTTGCAGGAGGCAAACCGTCGTGCGGCGCGGTTACTGGAGCGCGAAGCGGCGCAAGCGGGAAACCTCCGCTGACGTGGGCCGCGTGGTGGAAAGCACTCGAGTGCTTTGACTATCGTGGACCAGGAAGTGACGGATGGGACACGTGAACAGTGTTCTCTGACCGAAGTCAGTAAGGATGCAGAAATCGAGGGTTGACGTCCGAGATCTCGGCGGATACTTCGGAAAAGCAGTATGGCCCGAGGAACAGACCGATGGATTTCTCGGAGTATTGGTTCGGTAACCTGCAAACATTGTAGCGCATGTGGTTTCGGGTTGAACCTGATGCGGCCTTTCATCCGAGGCTGCAAGACCACATCAGCTTCGGGGACTACTGTCGGGGGGTTACCCCCGGGTAGGCTAAAGATGAGGTAAAGACATGTAAGGTTAAGGCTGTAAGCCGTCCGAGGTAGCAATTAAGCAAAGACGCAGGAGGCGTCATCCGACGTAAGGTGTACGTCGGAGGAATCATCCGAGGTATGGCCTCCGAGGTATGAACCTTGGGGCAGTCAGCTAGTTACCACAAGAACAAGGTGTTATCTACCGAGGTGTAGGATCCGGAGTATCCCGAGCCAAGATGAAGCGTGGCCCGACGTATAAGTGACCGGCCAGCCGAGGTTAGCAGCAAGTATCGAGGCATGTCAGAGGAGTCACGGGTGCCGCAGAGCTCGTAGCCCGAGGCTTCAGAGGACGGCGAGGTCCGTCCACGGGTTTCCCGGAAGCTCGGGGGCCTAGGAGCTGACTCGGCTATTTCGGGAAAGGTCTACAGGCTAGACCTCGGCAGGCTACTGAAGTATGACCGGAAGAGGAAAGCTAGGCCTGGCTGGCCTGACAGTTCGGCCGTTGAGCTGGCAGGAGGCAGAGGCTTGTCTTCTACCTTTTGGCCATGCCATTGTCAGTTGTAGGCAGGGGTAAAAATGTACTTCGGCCTGTGTATATATGCGGCATCTCTACCTCCAGGGAGGAGGACGGCGAAACCCTAGCTCATTTCCCCCTTCATAGTTTCATCTTCCATCTAGAGCTCTCACTTGAGCAGCATCATACAGCTCGAGGAGCACCTTGTACCTGTGGCGCCCCGACCCGACTGCTATACAGTGATGCTGTGTGTCACCGGTTAAGCGATACAACCGGAAGTTACGGGTTTACCAATCCCCGGCCAAAACCTTTGGCAGGCGTTGCTGGGTACACCTCACTCCAGACAACGCAACACCCCGATTGATGCCTTAACACAGGCACAACTATCAAAGCATAATAGTAAGATCAAGACTTGTGGAACAACTGGCACCTCACAGACTCTACGACACAAAAATCATATAGTTCAACTCTTATACAGAGAAAGATAGCAAATGACAAACAGAGGTCACAGACCCAACATTACAACATGCGGAAGCGAAGTGTGTTGTTCTAAACAACAAAAACCAAATATGGCCTAAGAGGCCTGCAAATAAACATTCGGCGCCAGCTGTTCCGGGATGTCCCAAGCTGCCACCTGGGAACCCCAGACTACTCGTCGACGTCCACAAAGAACCCACCTTCGAAGTCGGTGAAGTCCTCCTCTGAAACAAAAGCAAAGACGTTGAGTTCGACGAACTCGCAAGATTAAGAGCTAATATATGCTCGATGATTAGCTGTCAAGGTTCTATGGCTCTTTTGCATAAAGCTGATTTTATTTATGAAAAACATAATTCAAAGGCATCGACTATTAGAACATTTTCAAAGAGGGGTAAGAGGTAACTCTTTTCTTTGAGATCACCTTTCTCCAACATCACCAACATCACCATTGTACCTGTTCATCATAGGCACCTCCCCGAATCACCCTCGAGGAACTCAACCTTACATTCGTGAAATTGGTACCTCTAGTACCCAGTTTTTAATCATTCCGTTTAAGTTATTCTATGATCATCGTCCGTTCCCAAGTCGTCCTTAACCGTGGACACGGCTTTTCGAAAAGATTTATCCCTGCAGGGGTGTACAAAGTGGAAGTCCCCGGAGTCCCGAGGGGCCCCAGTTCCTTCACCACGCGTACCGTCCGGCCCATTACCTGTACAATTAGCTCTCTTCCTTGGAAAGCCGGCTGGGTGGGAGCGGTGTCAACTTCTCCCTCGTTAAGGACTAACCCAGGATCATCAGTGAGGACGAGGCACGGATCATCGACACCGTGCCCCGTGGCCACTCATTTTCCTAACGCCACACTCCTCATCTCAGTTCATCCCACCATCATCACGCACGCGCAAATGGAAGCCCGAACTAGAGGACCCTGGCTAGCCCCGCTCGAGTTATTTAGTCTATGAGGGTTCCTGCAATTGCATAGGCCTCACGCATGGTTGCACGCTCAGTCTTGGTTCAGGAGGTACAGAACTCGCACCTAGGCGGCGAGAACGAGACAAAACACCATATCCACAATGGCCTCTCATCCCCACCTTCTTAGCATTTTATTATCCATCTCCACAATTCTCCACCATCAACATCACTGTCACAAGTTAACACCTGTTTCCAGCATTCACCAACCCTAGTACAACTAGGCATTTCACTAAGCATGGCTGAGCACTTGCATAGCATAGTAAGTATTCCATGGCCAACAATACAAACCTATGGTAATAGGGAGGTAAAACAGGTATTGGCAACATGATTCTAATGCAACTAGTAGGATACTCTAATCCAGGCAAAAGACATTTAGAACCGCATGCAATATTATAGTGGAGAAAATAATTGCGGAAAATAGGATAATATATGCTCAGAGGGGGGGTTACGCTTGCCTTGTTCAGAGTGCTGGTAGTACAGATCGTCAGGGTACGAAGAGGGAACCTCGACTCCTGAATCTATCGATACCCAAACAACAACAAAAGAACAAATAAATAACACGAAGACAAGGTGCAATGCACACTCATGATGACATGCCAAATTTATGCAATGATATCATCATATAATGTAAAAGCAAAATTAAATGGAGAGCCAAATAATTAGTGCAATTATTTGGAAGCAGCCCCATATTTAACTTAATGTCCTCTTTGCTTATAAATTATTTCATTGCTACTGAGTAGCTTAGATATGCATGAACATGACATGATTAGCTAGGTATTGTTCTTCTGATCGTTTTGGTACCTTATTTGTAATTTTCCACGTTCCGATGAATAAATAGTGAATTAAATGATTATTTGGATTTAATTCATTTAACCAAGTAAATAAAATAACATCGAAGGAAAAAAAATTGGGATCATGGTGTGATATTAGCATAACTGGATAGCATTGGAGTTGCTGATCATTTTGATATTTTATTCATAATTTTTGGTTAAATATTTATCGAATTATGATTTTCCCAAATTAGGTATTATTTATACCATTTTAGGAATTCCTAACTAAAGGCAAAATTATTTCTCAAAAGAGCTTAGCAATAACACTAACAAGTAGGTATTGTTTTTCTAAACAATTTGATATTTGATTTGCTAAATTTGGAGCAATATTCAAATAGTTATGAATTGTTTTATTTTATTTAAATTAAAAACAGATTTTACTGTTTGGGCCGGCCCACAGGTCGGCCCAGGCCGGTTTCAGGCCGGGGGGTGGCCCGAAGCGGTCGGCCTTGTGGCCGGCCCATGCTGGGCGCTAGGCCGGGCTGGTGCCAGAGGCTTCCGGCCTTTTGGCCGGTCCAGGCCGGGAGCACGGCCGGGCGCGCGGAGCGGCGACCGACGGAGCAACGGCCGGCGACGACGCCGTTCTGGCGGCGCTTCGCGGTGTGATTGGCGCCACCTAATACGGGTACGGAGGTAGTGGCCGTGAGCGTGCTCGGATACAGGAGGAAAGGCGCAGGGCGACAAGCTCGTGCGCGACACGGCACGGCCATGGCGGACGGCTGTGCGGCCGCTCCCATGAAGGCGAGAATACGGAGCATGGGGAGGAGGGAGAAGGTGTCCATGATGACGGCGGGCTCACCTTAGACGAGTGGGCGCGCTCGGAGTGGGCGGAGGGGGTCTGTGGCGGCCGGAAGAAGGCGAGGACGACGTCGGCGTGCGGCGGACGGACAACGGAAGACGGGCTCGATTAGCTCGAAGCCGGACCTCCCAGCAAGCGAGCGACGGCGGTGGAGGTAGAGGACGACGCGGCGAAGGCGTTGGCGTAATCAGCTGGCTTCGGGGGAACTCCTGTCGACGGCAATGTGCGGAGGACGGCGACGGGGCGGCGTCGGTCTTGGGGCTAGCTAGGGTTCGCGCTCGATCCGGAAAACGGGGAGAACGAGTGGGAGGGGAGCATCGTGGGCTCGGGTGTCCTTCTTCTGCAGGTGGATGCAGCGAGGGGAAGAGGGCAAGCACACGGGAGCACGGCACGGCGCCAGTGCGGCCGACCCGCGCGGTCGCTACAGGAGGAAGGAGATGAAGTTTTTACAAAAAGCCCCCTAGAAGTTTTGAGTTCATCACAAACCAGTCCTTTTCTGTACTGTATAATTACTACAGCAACTGTATTTGAATTATTTGGGGCATTTAAACACTTCCAAAAATTATGCAAATTTTTGGGTAGCCTCCTTATAGTGATATGAAGCTCCCCTAATTTTTCCAGAATATTTGTAACTCATTTGTTAGGAAAATAAAATAGGAATTACTCACAGGCAAATTGAGTTTCTCTCCGTTCATTTTATTTTCCAAAACAACATAGTTTTGTCAAAATTATATTCGGAGCTTTTGGAACTCACTTGACAATTATAAGATGTCAAGAGGTTTTGTTTTGCAACTTCGAGTGCTTCCATTGTTTTGAAATTTTGGTTAGCAAGTTTGGCATGTTGTTTTTTTTTTAAATGGTGCCAAACCCAGTATTTATTTATGTGTTCCGCGATTTAAAATGGATGCTATGATGCAATGAAAAGAAAAAGTGAAAATTTGGTTCACAAATTTTGGGTTCTCAAGTTTGGGCTGTTACAATTCTACCCTCCTTACAGGAATCTCGCCCAGAGATTCTTAGAGTAGGGAAGAGGGAAACAGGTTACAACGGTACCGCACAACCTTCTTGCTTTAGGTGGCTCCTTTCTTGAAGAGGTTGATCAAGGCATCATGAAGATCTTCATCGGCTTCACTTCGAGATCACTAACAACATACACCATAGGAGTGAACGAAACCTCTCCGGAAGGATGGATCTTGGTGAAGTTACAACGAAGGAGTACCTCCTAGTACAACTTAGGATGGGACTTCGAGCATCCCTTGACTTGACAGTTAGGAGACACATGCTTTTGACGGGAGATTGATAAGGAGTTTCCAGTTGGTAGACAACTGTTTTCTCAACGGATCCAGAATATGAACTTTGCACAAGGCCTTGAGTTTCTGTGGGAGAGTGTCGAAACAAGCTTCCAACAGATGAAGAGGTAACTTGTACTAAACAGCTTGAGTAGAACTTTCCTCACGGAGGGGCACTTCAGATAACTGGAGAAGGATCGGAAAGCTAGATCGCGAGAACTTCAGGAACTCTGCAAACGTTAGTATTGGGAACACTTCTTGATTTTCTAGACGTCGGGAACCAGCTTCTTGAGGATCACCAACTACCTTTTCGGATTGAGAGTCAAACCTGGGAAGTGTAGAAATACTTCAGACTCATCACCGGTAGGAATAGGAAGCTTTGCAATGCATACCGACGGATTACAATTGCTAGGACGCCAAGAGTTGGACTACAAGGTCAAACTCCAAGGAGGAGCGAGTTTGCGGAACTCAAGTAGTAGCACTTGTCAGAAGACAGCTGCCCTACTTGATTTACTTGCAACGAGACACGATTTAGTTCTTGATGGGAAACACCATAGGAGACAAAGAAGTTCTCAGACTTCCTCTCTTTCTGGAACAATTCAATCGGTAGCTTGGATGCAGGAATGGAATTCTCAACGAACGGAGGTAACAACATACCATTCCGAGAATATTCTACACATGCACGATCGAGTGGAGATGATTTCGGGGAAAACCAGACAATTCACTCAGATCCACGGCGACATCTTTCAGCCATTGCACGTGAACCCGGGAAAGTCACTTCTAACTTCTAGAACCCATACCTTGTGGAGACACAAAGTTAGTTCCAACAATTTTCCAATGCTAACGCCCAATATCCAATATAAATCTCCTCAAACATGGAGAAGATAAGAAGGTAGTTGATGGGCTCAACAACAAACTTATCCATATACTCCAAGACGGTAGACTCATATCTCACCAGAACGAGGCATTAGTATTGGTCAGACTAACACGTTGTTAATCTGAGTTTAATTTGACGATAGCCCAATTCAAATCAAAAGTTTTGGAGGTTAGCATATCCACAAAGGAGATACCAACTTGCTTCGACACGTAACACTAGACATCCCATTGAGAATGAACTATATCAGATAGAGCTTTTGGTCTTTTAACTCTCCAGGTGGTTTAAGCTCAGCCGAATAATTCGGGACATCCAGCACGATTTTCTTGGAGAAAGGAGTTGTTCAGAGAACCAGCTTACTCATAAGCTCGATTTTTTTCGGGGAGAAAGGAGTTATCCGTGATGTTGAGCTTGGACAGGCGGCAACCTGGCGATACTTCTGGAAGGAACAACAGGATATCACGATCCATCTACAGGATATCACGACATAGCGGTGGATCTTGAGTTCGGGAGAGGATCATGCCGTTCAGTGCACAAGGAGATGGTTTTGGGAGCTTCGGCATGAACCTAGCTCTTTGACCGAGGGAGTACACCGGAGAAAACGAACTTGGCAACACAGTCAAACTCAGCTTATTGATCGGCTAACCAATCATGCTAAGGAGGACAGAGAAGGTCCTAGATTTTAGCGCAGTAAGAACTGCAGAGAAGATCCGATAGCCACATCATTACTCACGTCTTATCGTTCTCGAGTAACAAGTCACTCGGAGAACGAAGAGTAACAAGTGGGAGAGCATCACTTCATCAAGAGGATCATGATTCTTGGCACGATAGCACTCTGATATCAAAGAGTGTGACACTCTAAGGTGGAGCAGAACAAAAGGTAGACAAGGCCCTCATTCTGAAGATTACGATACTCTGACCTGGTCCGGGAGATGGACAAGGTACTAGGGTTGTTTCTCCAAACAAGACGAAGGGGAGAAATCCTGACGGATCGAGAGAGTGACTTGCATCGGAACATACGAACGCACGATAGAACTTTACCGTCAACTGACAGACAAAGGTTGGAAGGCAGATCAGAGTACGAAACATGCTCAGGAGAAATCCTAAGATGTTGGAGATGCACCGGTTATTACTCAATTGTGATAACCATGCCCAAAAGGGAGAGATGCAGCAAAGTCAAACAAAATTGTAGTAAGATTATTGTTGATTAGTAGCTCACCCTTAAGGACGCCGGAATCTTCTTCAGCTTCTTCAGCAGAGACGTGGTTCAGGCAACGACGCACAATAGGTCCAACCTTGCCAGCTGGCGTGGCAGGGGCTCGTGCAGGTGTTCCCGTGACCGGTGCCTTCTGGGGGCACTCCCTACAGTAGTGACCAGCCTGTCCATAGGTGTAGCAGATGAGTCCAGGTGGAGCAGGTAGCTGAGGACGATACCCACTTCTGCTGGGGCACTCCCTGGAGTAGTGACCAGTCTGACCACAGGTGTAGCAGATAAGTCCAGGTGGAGCAGGTAGCTGAGGACGATACCCACTTCTGCTGGGGCACTCCCTGGAGTAGTGACCAGTCTGACCACAGGTGTAGCAGATAAGTCCAGGTGGAGCAGGTTGCATAGGACGACAACCACCTCCGCTTGACCCAGATGTCGAAGTAGTGGGGCGCATGGTGGCATGCTGAGCAATCTTCTCCTGGGCATCCCTTACTGCCCCCACTATGAACTCCATCGAACAATCAGCCCGAGTGGATGCTTGTTGCAACAATGCGGGCAACTGCCGGGGCATTGACTCGCCTGATGTCCACCCCTTCCGCACTGACTACATGCCTTTCCTTGTGGTAGTCCCCACTTTCCGGGGTAATTAAGGGGGCACTTCCGGTACGGATGTCCATGCTCCTTACAAGTGTAACACCTGAGTAAGATATGGGATTTCTTGGGCAAAACTTTAAATGTAGGGGATTTCTGCCGATCAAAGGGTGGCGGGTGGGTCCCTGGGGTGGCTTCGATTTGATGGGGCGGAGGACGTTGTGCCATTCTGTAGATTTGACAAGGATGCAGTTAGTAGCCACCTCGGTATGGTTGAGACATTAGCATTAGCGTACTCAAGCACTCAGACTAGGGACGATAATACCTTGTGCACAACTAACAGAGAACCAACACGATAAGACTTGGGTCGAAGATCAGCATCATGTACCAGTAGCGTGCGATTCAAATGGCTAAGAAACCACGTGATTCAACCCACACTATCCGGCACAATCCGGGACCTTATGTTCAAGTCCTTGGGTTAAAACCCGAAGAAAGGACCAAATGAGTAGACTCCGTCGAAACAACTGAGTTGATTTGGGATTGCAACGCAGCGGGAGCAACGTGACACATAACACTAAAGATAGAACCCAACCCCGTTTCTAATCATTTTGAAGTATCAGACGAGGAGTAAAACTTTAAACTCAAATCGAGGTAAGGTTGCTCCGAGATTAGAGGGTAACCAGATAAGGAGTAAAAAAGAATCCTAAGATGGTTTTCACAACTCATTTTTAGGTTCAAAATATTTTCACAAACACTAGACTCAACATCGACCAGTAGAAGGGTTTCCTACAGACAGTACGGCTCTGATACCAACTTGTGGCGCCCCGACCCGACTGCTATACAGTGATGATGTGTGTCACCGGTTAAGCGATACAACCGGAGGTTACGGGTTTACCAATCCCCGGCCAAAACCTTTGGCAGGCGTTGCTGGGTACACCTCACTCCAGACAACGCAACACCCCGATTGATGCCTTAACACAGGCACAACTATCAAAGCATAATAGTAAGATCAAGACTTGTGGAACAACTGGCACCTCACAGACTCTACGACACAAAAATCATATAGTTCAACTCTTATACAGAGAAAGATAGCAAATGACAAACAGAGGTCACAGACCCAACATTACAACATGCGGAAGCGAAGTGTGTTGTTCTAAACAACAAAAACCAAATATGGCCTAAGAGGCCTGCAAATAAACATCCGGCGCCAGCTGTTCCGGGATGTCCCAAGCTGCCATCTGGGAACCCCAGACTACTCGTCGACGTCCACAAAGAACCCACCTTCGAAGTCGGTGAAGTCCTCCTCTGAAACAAAAGCAAAGACGTTGAGTTCGACGAACTCGCAAGATTAAGAGCTAATATATGCTCGATGATTAGCTGTCAAGGTTCTATGGCTCTTTTGCATAAAGCTGATTTTATTTATGAAAAACATAATTCAAAGGCATCGACTATTAGAACATTTTCAAAGAGGGGTAAGAGGTAACTCTTTTCTTTGAGATCACCTTTCTCCAACATCACCAACATCACCATTGTACCTGTTCATCATAGGCACCTCCCCGAATCACCCTCGAGGAAGTCAACCTTACATTCGTGAAATTGGTACCTCTAGTACCCAGTTTTTAATCATTCCGTTTAAGTTATTCTATGATCATCGTCCGTTCCCAAGTCGTCCTTAACCGTGGACACGGCTTTTCGAAAAGATTTATCCCTGCAGGGGTGTACAAAGTGGAAGTCCCCGGAGTCCCGAGGGGCCCCAGTTCCTTCACCACGCGTACCGTCCGGCCCATTACCTGTACAATTAGCTCTCTTCCTTGGAAAGCCGGCTGGGTGGGAGCGGTGTCGACTTCTCCCTCGTTAAGGACTAACCCAGGATCATCAGTGAGGACGAGGCACGGATCATCGACACCGTGCCCCGTGGCCACTCATTTTCCTAATGCCACACTCTTCATCTCAGTTCATCCCACCATCATCACGCACGCGGAAATGGAAGCCCGAACTAGAGGACCCTGGCTAGCCCCGCTCGAGTTATTTAGTCTATGAGGGTTCCTGCAATTGCATAGGCCTCACGCATGGTTGCACGCTCAGTCTTGGTTCAGGAGGTACAGAACTCGCACCTAGGCGGCGAGAACGAGACAAAACACCATATCCACAATGGCCTCTCATCCCCACCTTCTTAGCATTTTATTATCCATCTCCACAATTCTCCACCATCAACATCACTGTCACAAGTTAACACCTGTTTCCAGCATTCACCAACCCTAGTACAACTAGGCATTTCACTAAGCATGGCTAAGCACTTGCATAGCATAGTAAGTATTCCATGGCCAACAATACAAACCTATGGTAATAGGGAGGTAAAACAGGTATTGGCAACATGATTCTAATGCAACTAGTAGGATACTCTAATCCAGGCAAAAGACATTTAGAACCGCATGCAATATTATAGTGGAGAAAATAATTGCGGAAAATAGGATAAGATATGCTCAGAGGGGGGGTTACGCTTGCCTTGTTCAGAGTGCTGGTAGTACAGATCGTCAGGGTACGAAGAGGGAACCTCGACTCCTGAATCTATCGATACCCAAACAACAACAAAAGAACAAATAAATAACACGAAGACAAGGTGCAATGCACACTCATGATGACATGCCAAATTTATGCAATGATATCATCATATAATGTAAAAGCAAAATTAAATGGAGAGCCAAATAATTAGTGCAATTATTTGGAAGCAGCCCCATATTTAACTTAATGTCCTCTTTGCTTATAAATTATTTCATTGCTACTGAGTAGCTTAGATATGCATGAACATGACATGATTAGCTAGGTATTGTTCTTCTGATCGTTTTGGTACCTTATTTGTAATTTTCCACGTTCCGATGAATAAATAGTGAATTAAATGATTATTTGGATTTAATTCATTTAACCAAGTAAATAAAATAACATCGAAGGAAAAAAAAATTGGGATCATGGTGTGATATTAGCATAACTGGATAGCATTGGAGTTGCTGATCATTTTGATATTTTATTCATAATTTTTGGTTAAATATTTATCGAATTATGATTTTCCCAAATTAGGTATTATTTATACCATTTTAGGAATTCCTAACTAAAGGCAAAATTATTTCTCAAAAGAGCTTAGCAATAACACTAACAAGTAGGTATTGTTTTTCTAAACAATTTGATATTTGATTTGCTAAATTTGGAGCAATATTCAAATAGTTATGAATTGTTTATTTTATTTAAATTAAAAACAGATTTTACTGTTTGGGCCGGCCCACAGGTCGGCCCAGGCCGGTTTCAGGCCGGGGGGTGGCCCGAAGCGGTCGGCCTTGTGGCCGGCCCATGCTGGGCGCTAGGCCGGGCTGGTGCCAGAGGCTTCCGGCCTTTTGGCCGGTCCAGGCCGGGAGCACGGCCGGGCGCGCGGAGCGGCGACCGACGGAGCAACGGCCGGCGACGACGCCGTTCTGGCGGCGCTTCGCGGTGTGATTGGCGCCACCTAATACGGGTACGGAGGTAGTGGCCGTGAGCGTGCTCGGATACAGGAGGAAAGGCGCAGGGCGACAAGCTCGTGCGCGACACGGCACGGCCATGGCGGACGGCTATGCGGCCGCTCCCACGAAGGCGAGAATACGGAGCATGGGGAGGAGGGAGAAGGTGTCCATGATGACGGCGGGCTCACCTTAGACGAGTGGGCGCGCTCGGAGTGGGCGGAGGGGGTCTGTGGCGGCCGGAAGAAGGCGAGGACGACGTCGGCGTGCGGCGGACGGACAACGGAAGACGGGCTCGATCAGCTCGAAGCCGGACCTCCCAGCAAGCGAGCGACGGCGGTGGAGGTAGAGGACGACGCGGCGAAGGCGTTGGCGTAATCAGCTGGCTCCGGGGGAACTCCTGTCGACGGCGATGTGCGGAGGACGGCGACGGGGCGGCGTCGGTCTTGGGGCTAGCTAGGGTTCGCGCTCGATCCGGAAAACGGGGAGAACGAGTGGGAGGGGAGCATCGTGGGCTCGGGTGTCCTTCTTCTGCAGGTGGATGCAGCGAGGGGAAGAGGGCAAGCACACGGGAGCACGGCACGGCGCCAGTGTGGCCGACCCGCGCGGTCGCTACAGGAGGAAGGAGATGAAGTTTTTACAAAAAGCCCCCTGGAAATTTTGAGTTCATCACAAACCAGTCCTTTTCTGTACTGTATAATTACTACAGCAACTGTATTTGAATTATTTGGGGCATTTAAACACTTCCAAAAATTATGCAAATTTTTGGGTAGCCTCCTTATAGTGATATGAAGCTCCCCTAATTTTTCCAGAATATTTGTAACTCATTTGTTAGGAAAATAAAATAGGAATTACTCACAGGCAAATTGAGTTTCTCTCCGTTCATTTTATTTTCCAAAACAACATAGTTTTGTCAAAATTATATTCGGAGCTTTTGGAACTCACTTGACAATTATAAGATGTCAAGAGGTTTTGTTTTGCAACTTCGAGTGCTTCCATTGTTTTGAAATTTTGGTTAGCAAGTTTGGCATGTTGTTTTTTTTTTAAATGGTGCCAAACCCAGTATTTATTTATGTGTTCCGCGATTTAAAATGGATGCTATGATGCAATGAAAAGAAAAAGTGAAAATTTGGTTCACAAATTTTGGGTTCTCAAGTTTGGGCTGTTACAGTACCCGAGAACTACACTGATATATTGAGAGAGGAAAGGCAGGAGTAGGGGTTTTACTTCCTCACGAAGGCCCCGAACCTGGGTACATCGCGGTGTCTTTTGAGTTCTTGGCTTTCTTGGTTCTTGTTCATGTTCTCGTGGTTTCTTGCATGTTCTTGCTTGTGCACATCTTGAGTGCATAAACCCTCCCCGGATTCCCCCAACGACCGTTTGGCCCCAACTAAGCCATACCCATGGCATCTGCCATGATCCCACCACGACATGAGCTCTATTTCGACTATTTTGGTTAATCTATAGTGTAGTCTAATATGCTAGTTTATGAGCTCACACAACTTTCTTATTGAGGAAAAACAAACTGCACTTGATTTTTTTAATCTTGAGAACATGATTTTTCAATCAAGATACTGAACTTTATTCGGCGAAAGCATGCTAAAATATTTCAGTCTTACATATTTATATTGAATTTTCTTACCTCCTCATAATTTTTTTAATTTCATCCATGATGTAATTTCTTATTTCTTTATTTCATGTATAAATATAATAATTATGTTCTCATGTTTTCGCATATAAAAATGCATACTTTTTATACTAGTAATATATAAATATATGTTCTTGAGTTCAACTCAAATTGTATTTCTTAAATAAGTTATATTTATATTTATTGCGATATTCACATGAGTTTTTTTTTTACAACATTGTAACATTAATGTATGAATGTAAAAGTATCACATTACCCAACTCCCTATCGACCGTGGTGATTTGAAGTCTGCCAATACATGTAGTATCCTTAAATATTTATAGAGTACGAGCCTTAAAATCTACTCCCTTTGTTATTAAATATAAGATGTTTCAGCATTCACCTTTTTGATGCTATGTCAAGATGGATGCGCCAACTTCTGCTGCAAATTAAGCTGGCAAAGGTAAAGAGGACAGGCAAGGAGTCGGCGGAAGAAGTCGGCGATCTTCATCACACTCTAGAAAACCTCATACGACGAGTCCTTCATGTTCTTCAACCATACCATCATAATCCGCTCTCTATAACTTATCCCCGGCTGAAACACATCTGATTTATTTCGGCTATTCACGATTTGGTGGACGGGTTCTCCAAGTCCTTCATATGATGACACATGACCGATATTTGTATATCGTCCCAAGAATGATATGTGTTGGCAAAGCCGACATCTGGCTAGTGTGTTGTTCTTCATAGTTGATCTCATACTCGAATGTGAATGCTCAATTTTCCCAATACTCCTAAGGAAGACTTGTTTATTGAGTCGGCCACTGATGGACGACTTGAAACAAACCCTAGAAAAAATATTTTCTGGCATGCAAGCTCCATCAGAAAACAGGGGGCATATGTTAGCACTCATTTTTGGCACCTAGCCAGCCACACCCGGATATCCTTGCCAGGTGAGAAGCACTCAGGAAGATGACAAGACATGAAAAAGGAGGCAAGCTATGACCCAATCGGTAAGCCATCAAGCTGCAGGCCACCATGTACTGGCAACTTGCTAGAGCTACAAGTCGCGATCTGTTTCATACAACATATTTAAGGATGACATGGATAAAATCACGTATAAAAGATCTATAGGCACCACTGGGCATAAACGAATAGTTCAGTAATGCAAAACTTTTTTAGGTTTGGAATGAAATGCATCACAAAGATATTTGAAAACCATATGCTAACCACATAAAATACTTTTTTCCACACTATAGGACTTCTTTTTACCACAGATATATATTCATAGTGACTAAATCTTAAACAAACATACATTGTCACTATCTTGTTAATTTTGTTATACCTAAAATAGTTAATGAATATAATTTATTAAACAGTGTGTATAAAAAAGAAATCTTGGTTTTGGGGTCATATAAATTATACCAAAGAAGAAAAAAAGTTCAATATAAATATGTTAGTTGAACTTCTTCTAGTTTAAATGGGATAAAACACTTTTGTTAAGACGTGCACGACCAATTCTAGGTGGAATATCTAATTTTATCTGAAAGTGTGAGCACAATTCGTGTGCTGCATTGAATAGGTCGATGAATTTTTCCTGGTCATAGTTGATATACGACATTTTTTATATGATAATGAGAAGATAAGAAATTATGGATTAATGATAGATTTCTGCATGGTGTGAGGAAAAGGGATGCATTTCAGTCATATTAGATTATGACAGTTCTAAGTATTGGATAAAATAAATAATTCTACATCCTTTCGTGGGTGAAAATTCTAGTACCAAGTGGAATTTTAGTATGTAAACCTACTGCCAATGAGTCATTGTCGGATTACTTTAGTTGTTTCCTGCTACAGATTTATAAAACTGAATCTATTTATTTACAAAATCGAAATGACAAGCATAATGCAAACGTTATCTTCGAACACCTGTTACCACATTCTGAACGAAACGGTTACTCTTATGTTTGTATCCAACGTAGTGGGGGATCCTCTGCTGTAGCCTAAGCTGTCGTTGAGCCACTGACATGTGGGGGTTAACAGGTGCTGGCCCACCTGTCAGCGACTGAAAGGAGGAGTACGGCAGGGATTCACGCGTCAGATGATTCATGCGTATCCAACATACCAAAAATTAGGCAATCTACAGTGCCCAAACGGCTTCATCAACGCAAAAATGCCCAACTTTATGGGTGACTAGTTGTAATTCAATTGAACAAGAAGCAAAAAGTCCTACTCAGGCGGGTGCCTAGGGATGTACCGTCTGATCACAATGAAAGTCAAGTGGAAGAACATAGGCTCAGTGCGCTACCTGATGACATCCTTCTCTGCATATCCTTGAACGTTTGTATTTGCGCCGTGCAATGCAGACCAGCACCCTGTCAAGGCGGTGGAGACACCTCCCGCTCACGCTCTCACGCCTAGTTTTCCATGTTGATGAGTTCTTGCAACGCTCCGAGACTGCTCGCACAATGGGTAAACTGATGGCTTCGTACTGTGAAGCAACGAAAAAGTTGCTGGCATCGACGACAAGTGCCATCAAGGATCTCCGCCTCATCTTCTACCTTGCAGACCCATGTCACCTGCACTCCATTGGGCAGGCTGTCGGCGATGCCGCTCAGAGTAGGAATATAGAGTTCCTGGAGTTCAACATATGGCCCGAGATCAGAGGTACAAGATGCACTGAGGAGCGCGTGATGTCATATGGCCGACGCTTCATGTCTTTCTTAGATGCCTGCCCCGAAACATTTAGATTGCTCACAAGCATCACTCTACGTAGACTGCAATTTGGTGAAACAGACATGCAAACCATCTTGAATGCATGCGACAAGCTGCAGTCCCTTTGCCTGCGCTCGTGTAAACTGAGCCGGCAAGATTCTGTACTGACGATAGATGCACCTGGCTCCCAGCTTGTGGCGCTGGAATTGATCAAATGTTACTTCTCACAAGTTGAGTTGGTCTGTCTCCCGCTCTTGGGTCTTGGCTCGTCTGTTCTTATGATACCTGGTTCTCCACTAAATCTCCACTACTATTTGGCTATGTTCCCCGGCTTCATAACATAAGAGTTGCCTCGGCCCTATTGTCTTGGCAGATGCCATTCACATTGAGTGGGTTTCTGTCTAACACCAGTAACCTAACAACTCTTTGGATTTCCATGATGAAATGGTTTGGTTTCAACCTGAAGATCCCAAAAAGCTAGTCCCGGTATTCAGTAATCTAAAAGTTGTACATCTGTATAATATTTTCGCTGACTGTGACCTTAAGTGGACTTTATTATTTCTTGAAGCCGCGCCTTCCCTCCATAGCTTTTATCTCAGTATATCACGTCATATATGTGGACGGTACAAGCTTTCATGCGCTGATAATGCTCAAAAGACTAATGTGTTGTGGAAAGCATCAGATTTCAAGCATTACAATTTAAATTTATTGGACATTGAAGGATATCAGAAGGAAGAGAAGTTGATAAGTTATATAAAGCTTGTAATGGAGCGAGCAGTGTTTTTGCAGAACATTCATCTGCATTATAAGGAGCGATGCGAACGTTGTGACTGTATAAATAAGCAGGCTGCATTGCCCATCATGTCCAAGTTTCAAAATGATGAAGGAGAGAATAATCTAATAAGGAAGCAAGTCACCAATGGATCATCATCTATAAAGATCATCATAGAATGACCTTTCTAATAAGTAATAAGTCAACCGTGCACAGGTTTGTAAAAGACAGCGCTACGTTTTGTAGGCTGTAGACTGTAGCTGCACTTGTTCCTATAGTGTTCCATGTTCAGTATTGAGAAGTTAAATATTGTGATACAACTAGGTAATGTTTTCGAAGTATATTGGTGAGTGAAATATGTGTGCATTTACAAAAAAGAAAGCTTAACTAACTTGCACTTACCTTTGTGTTTACTGTATTTCCGATAGCTCCGAAGGACAAGTTTTGCACCCTGATCGGGTTAAAATGGAGGAAATTACATAAACATTTTTTTTTGTCATCGTTGCATAAAAAAAAATCACCGATTGACGGGTCCCGTTGATTGGATCTAACATTAGTTGAATTAATCTGTGATTTGGAGTAGTACACGAATAGCCGGTGGTTTATGCAAAAAACAAAATGTAAAGTGATTAGTTAGGCCAATGCAGACGGCAAGAGTTGGTGATTTCTGTAATTTGCCCGTTAAAATGGATGGAGTTTACAGGTTAATTACTTTTGGCTTAGCCTGGCAATCGTGGATGGCACCGGCACGCACGCAGCCAGCCTTGTATAACTCGGCCGGAGAGTCAGCGCGTACGTACTACGGACGGCGCGTTGCATCGCTGGCCTAGCTGGCCGTGAGTCAGTGACTCATGAGCAGAACCACCTCCCGTTCCTGTTTTTAAATACTGTTGCCACTTGCTGCTCCTACTCGGTGACGTTGCCGCGTCGGTGCCGCCGTGGCGGTGCCTTCTCCTAGTTTGGCACCGCGCGCCGACAAACCTCGTACCCGGTGGCCGGCCAGGCAGCTGGAGGTCGACACAAACACTTCCCCTCTGGGTGGAAGGGCATAGAACAACATGTATTTTTTTCATGGAAAATTATATGGACACAAGCGACACGGATACAACAGAAAAAATATATGTCGTAAAAAGCTTCATTTGTTTTGTCATTTGGAAAAAGTTTCGTCCCACAGAACAGTTTGTAAAATTTCACCACATATTTATACAACAGGAAAAAAAAACATGTGAATTTATAAATGGAGACATCTAATCATAAATAGTCACGGGTTTTGTAACTGCAACCTAAACAAGTTATCATCGAGATCTACTCGGTGTTTGTATATATTTTCAGCTCTAGTTACCGTGAATTTCGTTCCCTTGTGTGCATCAATTGGAATTTTCAATGATCCTGATGAAGGTCTAACTGACATCGCCCATCGATCAAAAAGCATAACAGAAACCAGCAACTAAACATTATAAATGTTCTGACGATACTTCCATTACCGGTGATAACGGAAACATATATACACTACAGGAAAACAGACAGTTCCCGACGGTCAAAAACCGTCGGAAAACACATAATGCCGTCGGCAAACATGAATGCCGACGGCAAATTTGTTTGCCGACGGTTTTTGGCTGTCGTCTTCTTCTTCGTCGGCATACAAGCAAAATGTCGTCGGCATACACCACAACGCCGACGGCTTTCTTTGACCGTCGGCATATAAAAGCCGTCGGCAAACAAATAACAGAGACGGCCGTTTGACGGTGTCAAAAAGTGTGCCGACGGGTTAAGCCGTCGGCAGACAAATAACAGAGACGGTCGTTTGACGGTGTCAAAAAGTGTGCCGACGGCCAAACCCGTCGGCATGTACTCGCCACGTGGCGCCTCGTGGCGCACTTCAGACCAGGTCTATGCCGAGGGCTTTGCCGTCGGCATAATAGCTGACCAGAACCAAAAAAAAATCAAAAAATGCCAGCAATTTACAGAAAATACTGGCAACCAATATATGAAATACATAAAACAGCCTTGCCAGCAGCGCTATTACCTCAATCAAATTACATTTGAGGTGATTACAGAATACAAATACATACACAAGATTCGACAACCTTGCATTTACAAACACGTTCCATGCTTCACATCAAAATGCAGATTCTTATTAATACTCGGTATTTGTTGAGTCACTAGGATCGTTGTGTTGTTACCATGTATAGGTTGAACAAGCAAAAACATCCAGTGAGCTACCTACCATGTTCCATAGCTAGAACCTAAAACATTACCTACAAGTGAACATCAAATTTCCTAATTAGACAATACAACTAGCTATAATTATCACTGTACGTTGAACATGGTTGGCAGTACTCACAAGATTAAGCAGTACTCACAAGCACGGAGGCGGAAAAGGCCATGGTTGGCAGCTAGGGCGGACATGTAAGGGAAATAGTCGTAGCAGCAACCCATGTGCATCCCCAAGTTCTTTCTCCTTGTCTGCACATGCAGGAGCAAGATGAATAAACATGAAAGCTTGTACAAAAATTCAAAACTGAACATGAATGCAGGAAAATAATATAACAAAACAAAAAGCTTAAAAGCAGCACCATCCCATACAGAACAAATGATACTATACAGATCAATCACCAACGGCTAATGATATTGCTTTAGATATGTTCTAATGATAACAGATCATATATTGCAGCATTGCATTAGCTTTGCACAACATGATTCTACCAAATTTGAGCATGACCTGATATATGTGTTCAAAAGGCTATCAAGATTCAAGACTAAATTAACTATACACTGAAGATCTTCGCCTGCCAATATTCTGCAATTCTACATATAGATCATCCTTATTTTTATTGTCTACCAGACACAACTTCTAATCAAGGAAAGACTAGATGCAAGCAGACATGATGCTAATAACATCTTATAAGAATGGCGAAAAGAAGTAAACAAAAAGGTGCAATGCGAGTGAAATAGACATAGAGCTCCTAACGTAAGATGTGACTATCCACTCATGTAATGTCACTATAGCTTTCAGCCTCCAAGAGAAGTGATGACCAATATAAATGTCACTCCACGCTCCAGATGACGCCCTCTAAGAAAAAAAAGTATTTGGTCAGAATGAACTAAAGAAGATGGATAACAGTTCATCACAAATTTTTCAAATATTAGAGCCTTAGAAAAACCGTGGACATCAAATTACACGCAGCTACAGAAAATGGAAACTTATACAGAACACGATGCTTTAGCAAATATTTGTTTGCATATACCAAGTGTATCACCGCAGTTAAATTTAGCTCCTGCCATGTCAAAGCTAGAAACAAACAGCTGATAGCACCTCAAACTCAATACATTGCTATATTTGATGTTGTACAGCTTAAATAATGAAGGGAACGTTAAGATACTTTGCCCTAGTCACTGCATTCTCGTGCTTCCCATCCACTTCTCAACAAGAGGATTTCCTAAAGCAAACCACCTCTGTTATGTACATGTCCAGATAGATGAACCAGCAAATGCCTCTAAATCTAAAAACAAAATTGTTTGTTGCCAGTAAGTGATATGACCAGCAAATTCCCTTGATACACCATCCAAGTTAAACTTCTCCCAAACATGTTCTTAAGAACTGGTAAATTAGTAAAACAATGTAAAGAACCAATTCCTTTTCCTTGCCCTCTAGTTTACATCTAAACTCTCATATTCATAAACCATCCGCTGGAATCAAGTGTAAGAAAAACTCATGTCTAGCACTACAAACTTCAGTCGTCCTAGTGGGCTAGTGGCTTCTCCAATTAAGGAGATGAAAGCTTGTGATAAACATATGGCCTTGACAAGAAGGAGATCAGATCGAGAACTGGTGGTCTCACCTGACGACCTGTGGAACGAGCAGCTCGGGGGCGTGGTCGGGTTCGAAGACAGCCGGCAGCAGCAGCATGTCCTGCTTTGAGGTCCGGCGCGTCCAGGGCCTGCCTGCCGTGGGCGCTCTCGCGAAAGACGCCGGTGAGCAGCGGCGGCAGGGATCGACGACCCAGCCGAAGAAAACGCTGTGCACCGCCGTCCTCTCCCCGAGGAGGCGACACCTCAATGCAGCGTGAGGTGGACGACGTCCAACGAGGCTCGCGCCGGCGCCGTGGACGTCCTGGTGGCCAGAGACCCGTCACCGGCGTGTAGCGCCGCCACGGAAACCCTAGGCCACGCGCGCGCCGTGGTCCTGCTAGCTCGACGGAGCACCGTGCTAACGCTAAGTTGACGAGGGAATATCTCCCCGGCAACAGCGCCAGAAACTATGCTTGATGCGTGTAACGTCACACGTCAGTTGGGAATCCCAAGAGGAAGGTATGATGAGTGCAGCAGCAAGTTTTCCCTCAGTATGAAACCAAGGTTTATCAAACCAGTAGGAAAACGAGGTTGCTTCGAAGGTGTTGGTGAAGGAGTGTAGTGCGGCGCAACACCAGGGATTCCGGTGCCAACGTGGAACCTGCACAACACAATCAAATTACTTTGCCCCAACTTAACAGTGAGGTTGTCAATCTCACCGGCTTGCTGAAAACAAAGGGTTAAACGTATCGTATGGAAGATGATGTTTGTTTGCATAAAACAGTAGAGAACAATGATTGCAGTAGATTGTATTTCAGATGTAAAAGAATGGACCGGGGTCCACAGTTCACTAGTGGTGTCTCTCCAATAAGATAACTAACATGCTGGGTAAACAAATTACAGCTGGGCAATTAACAATTGATAAGTGCATATAACATGCATGTGCGAGTTGTGTTGTCTACTATGAGATTCATTTGGGCATTACGACAAAGTACATAGACCGCTATCCAGCATGCATCTATGCCTAAATAGTCCACCTTCCGGTTAACATCCGTACCCTTCCAGTATTAAGTTGCAAGCAACAGACAATTGCATTAAGTAATGTGCGTAATGTAAACAATACATTCATCCTTGAATAAAGCATTGTTGTTTTACCCCTAGTGGCAACAACACATCTACAACCTTAGAACTTGCTGTCACTATCCCAGGTTAAATAGAGGTTGAACCCAACTATCATGCATAAATACCCCCTCTTGGAGTCACAAGTATTCACTTGGCCAAGGCTTCAACAAGTAACGGAGAGCATGCAAGATCACAAATGACATAGACATGATAATATAATATTCAGCTCCACATAGGTATCAATATAAGTCAGATCCCAGCAAACACAACATGTAGCATTACAATAAGATGATCTTGATCATGATAGGCAGCTCACAAGATCTAAACATGATGGCACAAGTGGAGAAGACAACCATCTAGCTACTGCTATGGACCCATAGTCCAAGGATGAACTACTCACGCATCACTCCGGAGGCGGGCATGGCGATGTAGAGCCCTCCGGTGATGATTCCCCTCTCCGGCAGGGTGCCGGGAAGAGCTTCAGAACCCCCCGAGTTAGGGTTGACGACGGCGGCGGCAGCGAATATGTTCTGGATGAAAGGCTCGGTGTTTTAGGGTTTTCACGTCTCGGGGAATAAATAGGCGAAAGGGCGATGTCGGCGGACCCCCGAGGGGCCCAAACCACCAGGCGGCGCGGTGGGCCCCCCTGCCGCGCCGGCCTATGGTTTGGCCACCTAGTGGCGAGTCTCCGTCTCTGCTTCGGACTCCGTGTACGTGTTGGAAAAATAGGGACTTGGCCTTTTGTTTCGTGCAATTCTGAGAATATTTCCAGAAGTAACTTTCTGAAACCAAAAACAGCAGAAAACAGGGAACTGGCACTGTGGCATCTTGGTAATAGGTTAGTCCCAGAAAATGCATAAAAGTGATATGAAGTGTATATAAAACATGTAGCAAATGGTATAATATAAGCATGGAACAGCAGAAATTATGGATACGTTGGAGACATATCACACCGCGCGTCGAGGTATGCACGCGCGCGCCAGCGAGTAGGCCAGCCGTGACTGTGTTGATCTTGGACGGCGGCACATCTCTCGTCAGGGCGGCAGTGGTTGATCTGGTTCGGGAGAGAGCGGCCGGCAGAAGGGAGGAGGGGACGAGGACAGGGCTGTGGGAGGAGGGTGCGGCGGCGGAGGGGAGTTGCGGCAGCCGGAGGCGGTGTCGTGGATCTGGATCAGGGGAGGAGAGAGAATGAGAGGGGATCGAGAGATGATGAGGTGTCGGTGCCTCGGTGGGAATGAGGGGATAGTGCCGCTCCAGACGTGATTTCTGGGCCAAAAATTGCCGCTCGGCCCGAAACAAAATTTTGGCAAAAAAATCAAATCCCGCGTCGGGCTCTCTAGTAAAGTATCATGAGATCCTTCCCTACAAAAAAGTATCGTTGGATCCCAATGAACGGCTGAGATGGGTAGGATATGTGGAGCAATCTGTGGGGAGGCATTTCTTGCCATCTCATTGGCTACAAACCATTAAGCAGGATAGACCAACCTCTACTTGCAATTTTACTGGCGTAGGGCACCACGCAAAGTTCGGAGGGTTTCCGACCATCCGATGCTCCGTTTCGGGTGAAAATAATAAACATGAGTTTTTACAAACTTTTCAAAAAAAGCATTCACAAAAAGGTCTATCATCTATAAACATGTATAGGTTTCAAGCCAAATGACCAAGTTATGGTCATTCTCATGCCATAGTTTGTGATAAAGTGCCCATATTTGATACATAGGTGTATCTTGGTATGGGAAACAATGTTGCCAAATTGAGTTGTCAAATTATTTTTCGAAATATCATTTTCCATTTTTTAAGTGCCAAAAATGACTTTTTTTGTGAAGCAGCTACAAAAAATATGGTGCAAATTGTAACCCTTACAATTATCACACAAAGTAGTCCATATGTGATGGATAATCCCCAAGTATTACGAATTTTCTCCCTTTCTACCTAATTTTGCCTATTTAAATGACTTTATGCCGATTTTTCGAAAGTAATTCAAATTTGAACTACAACTGTGTGATAGTTTGCTCTATTTTTTTACAAAAATCATTTTAAGGTACACAAGTAGTGATTATATCACAGAACCATCGATAGTTTTGACAAATTCGACCCCTTTCAATGAATGGCCATGGCGGCCATTTTGACCATTTCGACCCCATATTGCGCATATTTTCAAAAAACAATGACTTTTTGTGAAGGAAGTGCAAGAAATACGGTGCAAAATGGCACCCATAAACTTTTCACATAAAGTAGTCCATATTAGATGGATAATCCCCAAGTATTAGGAATTTTCTCGCTTTCTACATAATTTCGCCTATTTAAATGACTTTATGCCGATTTCCAAAAATAAAAGATTCATAAATAAATATACTTGAGCAAAATAAAAGATTATGTATGCAAATATACTTGAGCACAATACATAATTATGTATGTAAATATATTTTAGCAGAATATATTTTTTTTACTTATAAAATGGTTCATAAATAAATAATTATGTATGCAAAATATATTTGAGCACAATGTTTTTTTACTTATAAATGG
The DNA here is from genome assembly GCA_947311845.1 of Poa pratensis. NCBI lineage: Eukaryota > Viridiplantae > Streptophyta > Magnoliopsida > Poales > Poaceae > Poa > Poa pratensis. Next base: position 15,308,900 of record CAMZMU010000119.1, on the reverse strand, counting down.
TGCAATAAATAAATAATTATGTATGCAAAAATAATTCAAACTGGTAATTTGTCATCATAAATAATTATTAGTACTGCCGTGTTTAGTTCTATCCTAAAGGACACGCTGCAGTTCAGCAGACTTAATCTATTTGTACGTTTCAATTTATGATACTACCGTGTGGATAATATATATACTAGCTAAATGCCCGTGCGTTACTACGGACCAACAAAAACAAAGTACATCGTGTGAGAAAGTTCGGGGACAGTACCGTGATACACTATCTTTACTCACAAGATAAATCTACATATATCTTATCGATGAGCTCCTGCAGCGGAAGTCTATAATGCCCCTAAAATGTGATACGTATACTGTATAGTTTACTGCTATGCTCACCATAGATGTGAGCAAGAAAATAAATCACAAACGTCAGAAAATACTAAATATTACTCTAGTAGAAATAAGGTGTCTTTTATACTTGAGAGCATGTCAAATAAAAGAAAGGTCATCAAAGTATTGCAAGTTTCTTCCCAAGAAAAACTGGTACAATAACATTGCACGATTACGCAATTTTTGGGCATCAATGTTAAATAGCATAGCTGCCCTCACTATATGTACACTAAAGTACGTGTATCAACACTCAACTCGCAACTCAATACTCAAATCAGGGTTAATGAAAATAAAATAGCAGAGCTGCTCGGCCTGGTTTGCATCTCAATACTTCAATTTTTTGAGAGTCCAAGTTTGCATGAGTGCACATTCTGAAGCGGAGTTGAAAATCTCCGTGACATTGAAACTCTAAACTTCTCTGATTTTCCCATGTATCCATGGCAACAAGTAGCACATATCAGAAAATGTTGCGATGAGCGCCTCAGCTGGCCGGGACGGAGGAGAGGCGGCGACTTGCTCTGGTCAGAGGTCGCATTGAAGGGGCGGAGGCTACCCAGGGTGGGGCTGAGCTGGTCGGGGGCGGAGCAGAGCTGGTGGGGCGGCCACAGCAATGCTGCAAACACAAACACAACTCCTCCTGCAAGATCCTTCCCCTGCTCAAGAAATTCAGAGAAAGCACGACATTAAATCATTCACTTTGAGTATAACTCTTGACAGATTAATTTTTTCGTCAAGCAATCGGTCAATATATATGCATAACTCAATTTTGAGTCCAGAAACTCATAAACTAAATAACAGTCTACAAGAGCCTCAGTAGCTTACTCCTTTTAGATATAAGTTACCCAACACAATAAACCACATGTCATTTAGCTTTTATTAGTAGGAATCAATCGACAGAGTCAGCCTTTCCGCTCGTAGTCTGACAACAAAATTAAATGTCACCACGGTTCTATGTCACTTGTTCTGATTCTAGAAGTAGCATATTTTAACCAGCGGAAATGCATGTACAATCATACAAAATCATGGTATTCTAACTTCGTGTTCTTGCAGGGAGCTCAGATTATGCCGTAGGCCTGAAAGTGATGAGCATGATTAAGTAGTTAGGATTCCGTTGCAGATATACGGAGTACAATACAACTGATTTGAGAATTCTTTTGAGCATCGACATTGAGAATTCTAAGTAGAAGAATTCGGTTATGTGCTTCGGCAGAGAACGTGCTTACTGAGTAGAACCTAGATTCCTAGAACACCCTTTGGTCACAAGCGATCAATGTATGACTAAAATTGATATCAAGTCTTTCGCAGTCAATCCATTACTAACACTCGCGATTGAATCAGTGTATACTACCAGCTAGTACTAAGTAGTAACTGACAGAACAAAGTGAGAAGGCTCACGGGAGTATCCAGATTCCGTCGAACAGGTCAGGCGCCTGGACGGACGCGTTGGTGGGATTGGTGGCCTCGAGCTAGGACCTCGAATCGACGACCTTCCCCCGGCCTCGGCGGACGCCTGGAGGTGCGGCCGGGGCTGTGCAGCTCGCCAGAAGGGGCTATTCATGAGGAGTAGCTCGGCAACGAGATGATAGCGCCGAAGAGTGAGTTGAAGAAGGCAATTTTCTCTATGCGTTTTGATTGCAGCCCTGGTCCAGATGGTTTTGGTCCTGCTTTCTTCAAGATTTTCTGGGAGGTGGTCAAGGGGGATCTCATGGCCTTCTTGGAGGAGTTCTACCTTGGTCGTGCTCATCTTGCTGGGATCAACCAAGCCTTCATCACGTTACTGCCCAAATCCGAGCTGGTGACAACTGCGGATGGTTTCTGCCCTATCTCGCTGCAAAATTGTGTCATGAAGGTCGTCACCAAGATCCTCACCTCGCGCCTCCAGCGTTTCATCGAGCAGCTTGTTGGGTTCGAGCAATCTGGGTTCATTGCAGGGCGATGTATCACGGATAATTTCCTTTATGCAGCAGAGTTGATCCAATGTTGTCGACTTCGGAAGTCTCCAACGATCGCACTGAAGCTGGACTTTAGGAAAGCGTTCGACTCGGTTGATTGGAGGTCCCTTGACGCGATCCTGGACGCGCGTGGCTTTGGCAGCCTTTTTCGTTCATGGATTAGGGAGATCCTGCGCACCGGCAAGGCCGCGGTGCTCCTTAATGGCGTCCCGGGGAGGTGGATCGAGTGCAAGAATGGGTTGCGCCAAGGCGACCCGTTGTCACCATACTTGTTCCTGATCGTTGCCGGCCTCCTTCGCCAGCGGGTTGTGGGGAGCTCGCCCGACGGCACGCTACTCCACCCCCTCGTGGACGACCTACCATGCCCGGTGCTCCAGTACGCGGACGACACGCTGATCCTTGTCCGTGCCGACCCCCAGCAGCTCACCCTCCTAAGGCATGCACTCGATGATTTCTCGGTGGCAACCGGACTGGCCATCAACTACCATAAGAGCTCCTTCATGTCGATCTGTGTCCCTCCTGATGAAGCTGCGTCTCTTGCCGCAATCCTTGGGTGCCCCGTCTCCGTGTTCCCCCAAACTTATTTGGGGTTGCCGTTGTCTGACCGCAAGCTCCCTGCTAGTGCGCTTGATTTCCTGGCGGATAATATCGCGAGAAGGATCCCTAGTTGGAAGGTGCGCACTCCCGACCCTGGCAGTCGGTTGACTCTGACGTCGGCCGTTTTGTCTGCGATCCCGTCATTTGCCATGTCAGTACTGCCAATCCCCAAAGGCACGCTGGTGAAGATGGATCGCCCTCGTCGCGCTATGTTCTGGAAGGCCTCTGAATCCTGCTCTGGAGGTGACTGCCTAGTGTCATGGGACACGGCATGCCATCTGAAATCGGAAGGGGGGCTTGGCATGATCGACCTAGGCATGCAAAACACGTGCCTCCTCCTCAAGATCGTTCACAAGCTGATGACGGGTGTGAGCAATCCATGGACAGAGTGGGTGCGCCGGTGGTACTTAGGGGACGGCGCGTCCCCTCCCTCGACGCCAACGTGGCAATGCCTCAGCTCCTTTGTTCCCCTCCTTCGCTAGTTAACTACTGTAAAGGTGGGAGACGGGGCGAACACCTCCTTCTGGCACGATAACTGGACCTCTCTCGGTTCGCTTGCCGCCGCTCTACCTGCACTGTATTCGCACTGCCTTGCTCCAGACATGGGGGTTGGGGCCGTGTTGCGCCTAGGCGCTAGTGCACTTTGCATGAGAGCACGCCTCTCCCCTGCTGCTACGACGGAGCTCGACATCGTCATGGACGCCATCGCGCACTTCGTCCCCAGGACCGCCCCAGACTGCCGGACTCTGCTATGCTCCGCCACCCAGCGTTTCAAGACCCGTGACGTCTACAGCCTCCTCCGCTCGTCGGGGTGTGGGCCGCCACTGCATGACCTCAACTGGGAAAACTTTTGCCCGGTCAAGGTCAGGGTCTTCGTGTGGATTCTGCGGCATCGGCGAACCAGGACGCGTGCTCGCCTGAATCGCCTGGGTATTTTGAGGGCCCCTGACTGCCCGTTCTGCCCCGGCGTCGCAGAAGATATACGACACCTCTTCGTCGCGTGTCCGCGGATGCAGGAGATCTGGCGTGTGTGTGCGCCCGGTGGCGTCGCCCCCGTTTTGGAGAGCGTGGTCGACGCTTTCTCTGCTGAGCACCCCGCCTGGGCCCTCCCCCTCCGCATGACTGCGACTGCTTTGCTGCTCTGGATCGGCTGGAAGACCAGGAACCGTCGTGTGTTCGATGGCCTTGCTACGTCTGTCCCCGAGTTTTTCGATGCCGTCCGTGACCACCTTCGTCTCTGGGTTGTTAGGGCGCCCCGCCGTCTGGATTGTGGGCCCCTTTTGGCGTGGTGTGCGTCGCTTCCCTCCTAAACCTCTATGTAAAAACCTGCTCGTCCTAGCTTGTTTTGAGGATTAGTATGTAAAACGGTTTTTTGAAGTACTAATATAAAAAATCAGGTGGGCTTTTCGCCCTCCGTTGCTTGCTTCAAAAAACGAGATGATAGCGCGGCTCTTATACGGGGGCATGGTGCCTAGGATGACTTGCGGCGGACAAACCGGGATGGCGGCGTGCTGGTTGCGGGTCGGGACTGACGGCGCAGGGGCCTGCTCGCGGGCGGCTCGGCCGATGGCGAAAGGGGCGGCGCGCGGAGGTTGGTGTCTGGGAGTCGAGGGACTACAATGCACAAGTTGGGTGACATGTACTGCGGTTTATTTCTCCATTTATCAGGGGCCAAAATGAAAAACAAGCACGACGTACGACACGTCCGGTCGTTAAGGCGCTTTATATAGTAGAGATTAGGTTTGTCTCTACGCTTTGCAACAAGCAGTCGTTGTTCAACCGGTTAGCTGAGCGCTTCCTGTATGAGCTTTCACGTGAGGTCCATGGTTCAAATCTTCTCATCACCATTTTAATTTTCCATATAAAAAATATATGCCGACGGCTTCTACTCACGGCCGTCGGCATACGTCTGCCGGCGTTAGGCTTCCGTCAGATCGCCAAAAAGATGCGCCACGTGGCAGGTGATATGCCGACGACCATATCTACGCCGACAGCCACCCTCGGTAAACGCCGCTGTATGCCTACGGTCTCGATATGCCGACGGCCAGAATAAGAAAACCGTCGGCGTAGCTCGAATATACCGACGGTGTTTCTTTGCCGACGGCCATTACAAAGGCCCTCGGGATATGCCCCATATGGCGTAGCTCGAATATACCGACGGTGTTTTCTTTGCCGACGGCCATTACAAAGGCCCTCGGGATATGCCCCATATGCCGACGGCCCCGATAAAATGCGCGTCGGCATATGAATGGCCGTCGGGAACTGTCAGTTTTCCTGTAGTGATAGCAATGCTCTAGCCACGACTACATCTGTCATAACCATGCATGATCACGTGCCCACTTGTAAACCGTGCCCGCTTGGTTGTACCAGATGATCGACCAACGAGGACATATTTCAACTTTTCAAGGGGTGCCAAACAACATATCTGAAGAGATAACCCAAACTTAGTGATAACAGCCACCATCGCAGACGCTTTGGACAACATCATCTCGAATGAACACGCATCGATCTTGGCCGTCCTGGGTGGACATAGGGGTAGGAATCATCATGATCGGATGAATGTGTGGTGTCTAGCGACCTCTCCCAACTGAAGACTGCACAAACACGACAACACACTATAAGTTTGGTTCTGAGATGAACTGTGTAGATATATGCAAATTTGGGCTAGGTTGAGACATCCTTTTGTGAACGGAGGGAGTAGACGGGAAGACCAGATTGTTTCGTTAGCATTTTTTAAGTAGAAGTAATATGCATGCAATTTGACCGAATATCTTGTTTTCTTTTCTTTTGCAAGGAATCGAGCTTCTTGTGAAAAAAAGAGGTTTAAGCCAAGAGTTTTGATTAACCATCAGAGTAAATAGGCTTCCGAGTGAACTGGTTTGAAGATGAGAACATACTGTTTCCATCGGCAGTTAATCAGTAAAAGAGAAGAAATAAAATCCACCCTGATTTCAGCATAGATGGTATCCCGATAAGGTTACTGTTTGAGAGGGGGTGGAAAAGGCGACCGCGCGCTCCCGTCTTCGCCGGCTGTTCCCCTCCGCCTCCGGCCGCCGTTTCGGCGCCGCGAGGCGGGGGGGGGGGGGGGGGAGCCTCGGCTCCGTCCTGTGTGTAGGTAGGTAGGTTTTAGGTGTGTGTTTCCCGGTGGTGCCTCCGATGGCGGTGTCGGTGGCGCCGGTTTCGGGTTTGTCCTCCCCCTCTTCCGCTCCGGCTGCGGCGCCGGTGAGGTCGTGGAGGTGCTGCGTCGGACGCGTCTTCCCTCCGTGCTCCTCTGGCCGGCCGTGGCGGCGAGGGGAGGAGCTGGTGGTGGGCGTGGTTCCGCTTTTGGTGCAAGTGGCTCCGGTGGTCGTCTTCGCTGCTTCTGCTTCGGCTGGCCATGGTGGCTCGGGGAGCAGTGGCTGCAGAGGCTGTGGTGCGGCTGGAGGTGGTGGTCCTAGGCGTTGGCGCGACGGCTGGATGTCGGGTGGTTGCGGGAAGACGGCATTGTGGTTGTGCTCGTTCATGGAGTCCAGATTCCGGCGCGCAGCGGCGGATGGTTCTTGCAGCCGTCTTCAACAAGGAGTGGCGTCTTCTTCCCAGCGAGCTGTGGTACGGCGTCGTCGCCGCCGCCTAGGAGCTTTGGGCAAAGCTCTGGGTCCGATTGTGATCTTCGATGGTGGCTTAGGGTGCTTGGTGCACTTTTCCGGGCTTCTTTGTAATTTTGGTTTCGTTGGGGACCTGGTTGTAAGTGGCTGAGCCTCCTGTTTTTATGAATCGGATCCTTCCTCAAAAAAAAAGCATAGATGGTACAGCGTTATTGGTACCATGACGATGTGTGGATAATGCTACCAGTCATTGTTGAGTAACTAGTTTAGGTGAACTTTGACAGTAATTCTGAATACGTCAGCTTGCAGTTCACTCACCGAAGTAAATTGGGTTCTGAATACTACAGATAGATGGGTAAAGGATGTGATACAATCTAATTGATGGGTAACTTATAATTAGAACAAGTAGGAAGACTGAAGAAATACAAAGCACAAATCGGACAAGTTAACTTACGACGATGTTTCGATCTTGTGGACTTGAAGGTAAATTGCTCAGCACGTATGCCACATGTACACAAGATCTTCAAAATTTCACAAACCCTCTCATCGATCTCTTCATTCCTTTTGCGAGGACATTCAATGATAACTACTTTAAGGTGAGCACATGTAAATGATTCTGTCAGACCATGGTTTCCTTTAGCCCCAGCCGTGTTGAAGTGGTGTTGCTAGATGTTACAAAATGTTTTAGTGAGGTCAACAGAATATAGTAAATAATACATTTAACAATAAAGCGACATTACATATACAGGGAACAAAATACCTTGTCCTTATGAAGCTGAAGTGTGAGCTTCTCGAGAATAGGCGAGTGCTGAAGAATGCAAACTAACGCTTCTAAGTCAACAGCTGCACACCACTCATTGAGTAACAGGGTTTTTAATTTGCCAAATATGGGGCAGCATGCCAATCCCTTCTGTAGATAAACTGGAAAAATTGCCGAGTTTATTTCATAAATAACTGAACTAGGAACTTCGGGGGGATATTTTAGATTCAAAAGTAATAGGGAAATGCAAAACTACATATAAAGCGTGAGGACAGTTCGAATTTGTCCAATCAAGCACATACATTATTAATTGCAGCAATCAAAGAGTCCACTTATACAGAAACAAATAGTTTGAGGGCACAAATAACCAAATTGATAGTACAAGGGCTTGATTGGACAAAGTATAGTAGTTTAGTGGCTTGAAGTGCTGGTTTGGCTTAGAAAAACTAATGAGAACATAGCGTATTCCTCTCCATCTAAAGCTGGACATATTGCTGATACAGGCTCAGGCCCGCAAGTCCTAAACATGAATAGCAAAATATTAAATCACTAAATTGCATGTCAAAAACCCCAATAGAATTAGCTGCATAGTAATAATATCATAATCCCCACTAGAGCATGGTACTAAAAATAAGGAATTTGATTAAGTATGTGTTTATGCACAAGATAGTGATACTATAAGAGAAACCACTTGACAGCAAAAACAATGGTAAGAGTGGAGATGGTGGTAAGTGTATGCTTACCACTTTAGAGTGAGCTATCAACTCCAGATGGATAGCATCTGACAAGCCATTGAGAAGGACACTCCGAGAATGACCAAGAGGATAACCATAACAACCTTGGCAGCCTTGATTACCACACTTCGCGCAGCTTTTTGGGGATCTACAGCTTCGGGCCACCATTTCCAGAGAGCTCATCCTCAGGCTTGATGAAGCCATGGACTTCCGTTCTCTATCGAATGACGAGCTTCAATTGAGAGCAACTCTCAAAATAAATCTGTTGGGAGTTGCTGCACTGCAGAGATCTCTTTGGAGACAAAAATCCAGGATCCAGTGGGTAAAAGAAGGGGACGCCAATACGAGATTTTTTCATCTTAAAGCCTCAGCCCGTCGCCGAAAAAATCACATTCTGTAGCTGATGGATGACGGTGTGCCGGTGGTAGATGAAGATGCTAAGATGGAGTTGATCTGGAGGTTCTTCCATAGCTCATTGGGGGCCGCCACTCCGAGACAAGCTGTGCTCAATTTCCATGAGATTGGCATCCTGCCAACCAATCTTGAAGAGCTGGACCTGCCTATTGCTGAATCGGAGGTGTTGGAGGCCATCATGGACTTGTCTCCTGAGAAAGGACCAGGACCTGATGGATACACTGGGTTGTTCTACCGCAAATGTTGGCATATTATCAAGCATGACGTCATGGCTGCTGTTCACTAATTTGAAAATCTGGCTTGTGACCAATTCAAGCTCCTTAATGATACCACTATGGTGCTGATCCCAAAAGTGCCTGACCCTGCAACTCCTAAAGACTTCAGGCCTATCTGCCTAATCAGCAGCTTTGCCAAGTTAATTCTGAAAGTCCTCGCCCGGCGCCTAGAGCCACGCATGAATGAGCTGGTTAAGCCTTGCCAGAGCGCATTTGTTCGTGGAAGAACCATCCATGACAATTTTGCCTACGTGCAAGGCCTGGTAAAAGCTTTGCACCAGAAGAAATACCCAGCGTTACTTCTAAAGATGGATATTGAAAAGGCCTTTGACTCTGACTCCTGGCAATTTCTGATCGATGTGCTGCGTGCAAAGGGCTTTGGGACAAGATTTATCAACCTGCTTAGTGTGCTGCTCAGCTCTGTCTCTACTCAGATTTTGGTCAATGGTCACCTATCTGATAGGATTATGCATAAAAAAGGTCTATGCCAGGGCGACCCCATTTCGCCACTGCTGTTTGCAAATGTGATGGATGTTTTAGCTGCGTGTCTGGCGGAAGCTGAAAACTGCAATATTTTGAAGCCAATTGGCCGTCAAACCCTCACCTTTCGGGCTTCTCTTTATGCTGACGATGTGGCACTCTTTATTAACCCCTGCATCAACGAGATTATGGCTGTCAGACACACTTTCAAGATTTTTGGCCTTGCCTCAGGCCTGCACACCAACCTTGCCAAGAGTTCATGCATGCCAATCTGCTGTGATGGTATAGATCTCCACGCCACTCTTGGACAATGCAACTGCCCTGTTACAAATTTCCCAGTGACATATCTTGGGATGCCGCTACACTCTCACAGGCTGAGGAGGGCAGAAATGCAGCCGGTTCTTGACAAACTCAGCAAGAAGGCGGCGTCCTGGAAAATGCCAACCTCTTCTGGTGGTCGTCTGACTTTAGTGAAAACGGTGCTGGCGGCCATGCCGATTTTCCACCTCATTGCGATCCAAGCCCCCAGTGGTTCTTCCGGATGGCCAACAAAATTCTCCGCAGCTTCCTCTGGGCAGCTAAAGATGAAACTTCAGGGGGGGGGGGGGGGAATGCCTTGTAAATTGGAACTTGGTGTGTTCTCCCATTTGCTTTGGTGGTTTGGGCATCCTGAACCTACAGATGCACAGCAACGCGTTGAAGGTGCGCTGGCTATGGCAAAGCTGGATGGAGCCTTCCAAGCCGTGGCAGGGGCTTCCATTGCGGTTGATGATTCGGTTAGGCAGTTGTTCTTCACTTCCGTGGAAATCAAGATCAGGGACGGCGCTTTAACAAGCTTCTGGCATGTGCCCTGGCTGATTGAGGTCCCTTTCAAGGACCGCTGGGCGGAACTTTTCAAGCACTATACTATGAGAAACTTGAAGGTTAAGGAAGCCCTGACCGATGATCCTTGGGTGAGACACTTCAGGAGGGTGATGTCGCAGCTTGCTGTTAGGCAGTTCACGGAGTTGTGGGAGGTTGTCCATGGTTTTCAGCTCACGGTTGGCATTCCAAACTCCCTCCAATGGAAATGGACCAATGATCGATGTTACTCGATTCAGTCTGCATATCTAATGCAGTTCGAGGGGCGGTTGCGCTCAGACATGCCTCTGACTGTCTGGGACTCCGATGCTCCGCTGAAATGCAATTTTTTCGCTTGGCTGGTGTGCCTTAACAGATGCTTGACTGCGGACAATATGCTGAAGCGTGGTTGGCCCTGCGATCCGGTATGCCCGTTCTGTCGTTCGGCAAATGAATCTGGGGTCCATATATTACTGCACTGCCCTTTCTCGTCCCAGGTTTGGTGCTTGGTTCAGATCAAGCTGCAACTATCTCTGAACCCCATACCAGCTACTGCCATCTCTATTTCCAGTGGTGGCTTGACCAGATTCGCAATAAACCAAAGAATGTTGCTCGCTCCTTGAATGTGGTGATAACTCTCATCTGTTGGTCTCTGTGGAAGGAGAGAAACGCCAGGATCTTCAATGGCCTCAATTCCCCAGCTTCGGTGGTTTTCTGTAAGGTGGTCGAAGAAGCGGCAATCTGGATGGCGGCCGGCAAAAACAAGGCGGCACAGCTTGCTCAAAGATCCTAGAACCGGACTAGATGTCCCTCGGCGTTTTCCCGCTTTTTTTCTTCTTACTGCTGTTTTGTTGCTGGCTCGTTATAGTTGTATATCTTTACAAAGTCTGTAAACACTCACAATATTCTTTATTCTTCTAATCAAAGAAAGCAGCGCTGTCTGCATTTTGTCAAGATTACCACACTTCTGTACCCCAGGATCGGTAACAGCACAAGTATCACCACAATGATCATTAAGCCTCACAAATGTTGTTTCTAGCAACGGCATGCTTTCAAGCACAGGAGTATCCAGAATGAAATCACTAAGCTGCAGCGAAATTAGATTTGGTGCACTGATCAAAGTGCGGGAACCAGTACAGCAAGCAGCAAAGGAACAATACCAGGTGAGGCCCAGCCGCTTTATCGACCTGGAGGAGATCCTGTCCACCGCCATACTGCAGTGATCCATCTTTAGATCCTCTAACAACGGGCAGCTAATACGTCTCCAACGTATCCATAATTTCTGCTGTTCCATGCTTATATTATACCATTTGCTACATGTTTTATATACACTTCATATCACTTTTATGCATTTTCTGGGACTAACCTATTAACAAGATGCCACAGTGCCAGTTCCCTGTTTTCTGCTGTTTTTGGTTTCAGAAAGTTACTTCTGGAAATATTCTCGGAATTGCACGAAACAAAAGGCCAAGTCCCTATTTTTCCACACGTACACGGAGTCCGAAGGAGAGACGAAGGGAGCCACGAGGTGGCCAAACCACAGGCGGCGCGGCAGGGGCCCACCGCGCCGCCTGTGGTTTGGGCCCCTCGGGGGTCCGCCGACATCGCCCCTTCGCCTATTTATTCCCCGAGACGTGAAAACCCTAAAACACCGAGCCTTTCATCCAGAACATATTCGCTGCCGCCGCCGTCGTCAACCCTAACTCGGGGGGTTCTGAAGCTCTTCCCGGCACCCTGCCGGAGAGGGGAATCATCACCGGAGGGCTCTACATCGCCATGCCCGCCTCCGGAGTGATGCGTGAGTAGTTCATCCTTGGACTATGGGTCCATAGCAGTAGCTAGATGGTTGTCTTCTCCACTTGTGCCATCATGTTTAGATCTTGTGAGCTGCCTATCATGATCAAGATCATCTTATTGTAATGCTACATGTTGTGTTTGCTGGGATCTGACTTATATTGATACCTATGTGGAGCTGAATATTATATTATCATGTCTATGTCATTTGTGATCTTGCATGCTCTCCGTTACTTGTTGAAGCCTTGGCCAAGTGAATACTTGTGACTCCAAGAGGGGGTATTTATGCATGATAGTTGGGTTCAACCTCTATTTAACCTGGGATAGTGACAGCAAGTTCTAAGGTTGTAGATGTGTTGTTGCCACTAGGGGTAAAACAGCAATGCTTTATTCAAGGATGAATGTATTGTTTACATTACGCACATTACTTAATGCAATTGTCTGTTGCTTGCAACTTAATACTGGAAGGGGTACGGATGTTAACCGGAAAGTGGACTATTTAGGCATAGATGCATGCTGGATAGCGGTCTATGTACTTTGTCGTAATGCCCAAATGAATCTCATAGTAGACACCACACTCACACATGCATGTTATATGCACTTATCAATTGTCAATTGCCCAGCTGTAATTTGTTTACCCAGCATGTTAGTTATCTTATTGGAGAGACACCACTAGTGAACTGTGGACCCCGGTCCATTCTTTTACATCTGAAATACAATCTACTGCAATCATTGTTCTCTACTGTTTTATGCAAACAAACATCATTTCCATTCGATACGTTTAACCCTTTGTTTTCAGCAAGCCGGTGAGATTGACAACCTCACTGTTAAGTTGGGGCAAAGTAATTTGATTGTGTTGTGCAGGTTCCACGTTGGCACCGGAATCCCTGGTGTTGCGCCGCACTACACTCCTTCACCAACACCTTCGAAGCAACCTCGTTTTCCTACTGGTTCGATTAAACCTTGGTTTCATACTGAGGGAAAACTTGCTGCTGCACTCATCATACCTTCCTCTTGGGGTTCCCAACTGACGTGTGACGTACAAGCATTGTTTCTGGCACTGTTGCCGGGGAGATATTCCCTCGTCAACTTAGAGCTAGCAACACGTTTTCTGGCGCCGTTGCCGGGGAAAACCGAATTGCTTCTGCAAGGGGAGTCTCTCACACCCAATCTCTTTACTTTGTTATTTGTCTTGCTTAGTTTATTTTTATTTAGTCTTGTTTGCTCTCTTTATCAAAAACACAAAAAAATTAGTTACTTGTTTAATTCAGTTTGATTTTGTTTTTCAAAATGAGTACTCCTGAGAACACTAAGTTGTGTGACTTCACTAGCACAAACAACAATGATTTCATATGCACTCCTATTGCTCCACCTGCTTCTACAGCAGAATTTTATGAAATTAAACCTGCTCTATTAAATCTTGTTATGAAAGAGCAATTTTCTGGTGTTAGTACTGATGATGCTGCTGCCCATCTTAATAACTTTGTTGAACTTTGTGAAATGCAAAAGTATAAGGATATGGATGGGGATATTATAAAACTGAAACTTTTTCCTTTCTCCTTGAGAGGAAGAGCTAAAGAATGGTTGCTTTCTTTGCCTAGAAATAGTATTGATTCTTGGACAAAATGCAAAGATGCTTTCATAGGGAAATATTATCCTCCTGCTAAGATTATATCCTTGAGAAGTAGCATTATGAATTTTAAACAACTTGATAATGAACATGTTGCTCAAGCTTGGGAAAGAATGAAATCTTTGGTGAAGAATTGTCCCACTCATGGACTGACTACTTGGATGATCATCCAAACCTTTTATGCAGGATTAAATTTTTCCTCAAGGAACTTATTGGATTCAGCCTCTGGAGGAACCTTTATGTCCATCACTTTAGGTGCAGCAACAAAGCTACTTGATGATATGATGATCAACTATTCCGAATGGCACACCGAAAGAGCTCCTCAAGGTAAGAAGGTAAATTCTGTTGAAGAAACCTCCTCTTTGAGTGATAAGATTGATGCTATTATGTCTATGCTTGTGAATGGTAGATCTCATGTTGATCCTAATAATGTTCCTTTAGCTTCATTGGTTGCTCAAGAAGAGCATGTTGATGTAAACTTCATTAAAAACAACAACTTCAACAACAATGCTTATAGGAATAATTTTGGTAGCAACAACTATAAGCCTTATCCTTCAAATGGTTATGGCAATTCTTATGGTAATTCCTACAGCAACAATAGAAGTGTGTCCTCTGATCTTGAAGCTATGCTTAAAGAATTTATTAGCACACAAAAAGCTTTCAATAAAACTGTTGAGGAAAAGTTTGAAAAAATTGATGATCTTGCTTCTAAAGTTGATAGTCTTGCTCATGATGTTGAAATTCTAAAACTGAAAGTTATGCCTAATGAAGTTAAAGATACTAAGTCATTTGCTACAGCAAATGCCATCCAAGTTCGAATTGATAATAATATTAGGATGTTGGCTGAATTGCATGCTAGGTGGGAAAAAGAGGAAGAACTTGAAAAAGAGAATAGTATAGTTAGAGTTTGTACTATCACCACCACTAGTAATGCTAATGTTTACATGCTAGTAAGCCTCCTACTATTGATGGTAATGTTATTGGTGTTGGTAATGTCTCTACTACTTCTGCAAAGCGTTTGAAATTGCCTAAAACTGCTGAAACTTTTTCTGATAAAAGTGCTGAAATTTTTCAAACTATTGGAGACAATGGTTCCACCACCATTGACAATAATGATTTTGATTTTGATGATTGTAACATCTCTGAAGTTATTATGTTCTTGCAAAAATTAGCTAGAAGTCCCAATGCTAGCACTATTAATTTGGCTTTTACAAAGCATATTACAAATGCTCTTTTGCAAGCTAGGGAGGAGAAGTTGAAACTTAAAGCTTCTATTCCTAGGAAATTAGAAGATGGTTGGGAACCCATCATTAAGGTAAAGGTGAATGATTTTGATTGCAATGCCTTGTGTGATCTTGGTGCAAGTATTTCGGTTTTGCCCAAGAAGCTTTATGATATTCTTGATTTGCCACCTTTGGAACATTGTTATTTGGATGTTTTTCTCGCTGATAATGCTATGAAGAAACCTTTGGGGCGAGTTAATGATGTTTTTATTACAGTAAACAATAACCTTGTCCCGTTGATTTTATTGTTATGGATATTGAATGCAATGCATCTTGTCCTATTGTTTTGGGAAGACCTTTTCTTCGAACTGTTGGTGCCATCATTGATATGAAAGAAGGTAATATAAGGTACCAATTTCCTCTCAAGAAAGGTATGGAACACTTCCCTAGGAAGAGAATGAAGTTACCTTTTGACTCTATTGTTAGAGCAAGTTATGATGTTGATGCTTCTTCTCTTGACAACACTTGATTTTCACTTTCTGCGCCTAGCTGAAAGGCGTTAAAGAAAAGCGCTTATGGGAGACAACCCATCGTTTTTATTTGCTGTTATTTTTGTTTTCTTTGAGTCAAGGAGTTTTGTTACTTCTGTAGCAACTCCTTTGTATCTTTATTTTATCGCAATGTTGTGCCAAGTAAAGTTCTATATTGAAAGTTGATGCAAGATTTGGATTTCTGCGCAGTGACAGATTTTTAGCTGTCACGGATTTGAGCTTATCTCCCTGTAGAAAATTCAAAAAATTCTGAAAAAATCACGCATATTCCTGAGATATGTACGCAACTTTCATTATTTTAGGCCAGATCCATCTGAGCAACTTAAGTGCCTCGAAAAAATTCGTCATTCCAGACTGTTCTGTTTTTGACAGATTCTGCCTTTTGTTTTGCATTCGCTCTTTTACTGTGTTTGTGTGGATTTCTTTGCTCCACAAAGCATTGGTGGCTGTAGCTAATGTCCAGAAGCTTTGGGATTGATTGTATCATTACAGAATATGAGAATTTTTGATTATGCACTAACCCTCTAATGAGAACTGTCTTGAGTTTGGTGTGAAGGAAGTTTTCAAGGATCAAGCGAGAAGGGTGATATTATGTGATCAAGAAGAGTGAAAAGCCTAAGCTTGGGGATGCCCCCGTGGTTCATCCCAACCATATTCAGAGAGACTCAAGCGTCTAAGCTTGGGGATGCCCAAGGCATCCCCTTCTTCATCAACAAACTTATCAGGTCATCTCTAGTGAAACTATATTTTAATTCTTTCACATCTTATGCGCTTTACTTGGAGCGTCTGTGTGTTTTTTTTTTTTTTTGTTTGAATAAATTCGGATCCTAGCAATCCTTGTGTGGGAGAGAGACACGCTCCGCTTTTTCATGTGAATACTCATGTTCTTCACTTATATTTGTTGAGTATTCTTAACTAGCTACTGCAGTGCTTTTAGCTCCTGTTTTTCATGCATCTCTTCGAGCTGTTAGCACTTGTTTATAAATACTCTCTTGCTGCATTATATTATCATTTGGAGAGTTTATGTTTAAATAAATTGATTGGTGTTTGTTTGGAAGAAAGAAAATGCTACATGTAGTAGTTGGTATTGGAAAAGACATATGCATTCTTGTAGATCATTGTCTTGTTTCGATTTGATGCTTTGCAATTGTTTTGAGCTCTCAAGTAGATCATGTTTAAGCTCTTGCATCATGTAGTTAAAGCCTAGTAGTGGAGAACTACCGTAGAGCTTGTTGAGACTTGGGATGCATATTTGTTCTCTCTAAGGTCTAGATATTTTCTGGTAAAATGTTTGAGCAACAAGGAAGACAGTGTAGAGTCTTATAATACTTGCAATATGTTTTTATGTGATTCTTGCTGTACCGGTTTATACTTGTGTTTGCTTCAAACAACCTTGCTAGCCTAAACTCTGTACTGAGAGGGAATGCTTCTCGTGCATCCAAAACTTGAGCCAAAACCCATGCCATTTGTGTCCACCATACCTACCTACTATGTGGTATTTCCTGCCATTCCAAGTAAATATTTCATGTGCTACCTTTAAACTATTCAAAACTTTATTACTCCTTATTTGTGTCAATGTTTTATAGCTCATGAGGAAGTATGTGGTGTTTTATCTTTCAATCTTGTCATTTACTTCTGACAGACTTTCACCAATGGACTAGTGGCATATACATCCGCTTATCCAATAATTTGCAAAAAGAGCTGGCAACGGGGTGCCCAGCCCCAATTAATTACAACTTTCATTAATAATTCTCTTCACATGTTTTGCCCTGATTTATCAGTAAGCAACTTAATTTGCAAATAGACACTCCTCCATGGTATGTGAATGTTGGAAGGCACCCGAGGATTCGGTTAGCCATGGCTTGTGTAAGCAAA
This sequence comes from Poa pratensis, assembly GCA_947311845.1. Classification (NCBI taxonomy): domain Eukaryota; kingdom Viridiplantae; phylum Streptophyta; class Magnoliopsida; order Poales; family Poaceae; genus Poa; species Poa pratensis. The sequence goes on along the minus strand of CAMZMU010000119.1, from coordinate 15,291,822 downwards.
AGGTTGGGAGGAGTGTCATCTATAAAGAAACTAAAATACATGTGTAAACAAAAGAGAAGAGGGATGATCTACCTTGCTGGTAGAGATAACGTCCTTCATGGGAGCCGCTCTTGAAAGTCTGGTTGACAAGGGGGTTAGAGTGCCCACTACCATTCGTTGACAACAACAAACACCTCTCAAATACTTATTTTGTGCTCTCTATATGCTTTCGAAAACTTAAAAAGCTCTAGCACATGATTTAATCCCTGCTTCCCTCTGCGAAGGGCCTATCTTTTACTTTATGTTGAGTCAGTTTACCTACTCCTTTCTATCTTAGAAGCAAACACTTGTGTCAACTTTGTGTGCATTGATTCTTACATGTTTACTTATTGCACTTGTTATATTGCTTTATGTTGACAACTATCCATGAGATATACATGTTACAAGTTGAAAGCAATGCTGAAACTTAATCATCCTTTGTGTTGCTTCAATGCCTTTTACTTTGAATCTATTGCTTTATGAGTTACCTCTTATGCAAAACTTTTTGATGCTTGTCTTGAAAGTACTATTCATGAAAAGTTTTTGCTTATATGATTCATTGTTTACTCTTTATCTATTTGTTAGCAAACTATAGATCATTGCTTTGAGTCACTTCATTCATGACATGAGCCTTGCAATATATTGATCAAGATTGTGTGAAAGCATGTCTCCTCAGAAATTATTTGTTGTTATCGTTTTACCTACTCGAGGACGAGTAGAACTAAGCTTGGGGATGCTTGATACGTCTCCAACGTATCCATAATTTCTGCTGTTCCATGCTTATATTATACCATTTGCTACATGTTTTATATACACTTCATATCACTTTTATGCATTTTCTGGGACTAACCTATTAACAAGATGCCACAGTGCCAGTTCCCTGTTTTCTGCTGTTTTTGGTTTCAGAAAGTTACTTCTGGAAATATTCTCGGAATTGCACGAAACAAAAGGCCAAGTCCCTATTTTTCCACACGTACACGGAGTCCGAAGGAGAGACGAAGAGAGCCACGAGGTGGCCAAACCACAGGCGGCGCGGCAGGGGCCCACCGCGCCGCCTGGTGGTTTGGGCCCCTCGGGGGTCCGCCGACATCGCCCCTTCGCCTATTTATTCCCCGAGACGTGAAAACCCTAAAACACCGAGCCTTTCATCCAGAACATATTCGCTGCCGCCGCCGTCGTCAACCCTAACTCGGGGGGTTCTGAAGCTCTTCCCGGCACCCTGCCGGAGAGGGGAATCATCACCGGAGGGCTCTACATCGCCATGCCCGCCTCCGGAGTGATGCGTGAGTAGTTCATCCTTGGACTATGGGTCCATAGCAGTAGCTAGATGGTTGTCTTCTCCACTTGTGCCATCATGTTTAGATCTTGTGAGCTGCCTATCATGATCAAGATCATCTTATTGTAATGCTACATGTTGTGTTTGCTGGGATCTGACTTATATTGATACCTATGTGGAGCTGAATATTATATTATCATGTCTATGTCATTTGTGATCTTGCATGCTCTCCGTTACTTGTTGAAGCCTTGGCCAAGTGAATACTTGTGACTCCAAGAGGGGGTATTTATGCATGATAGTTGGGTTCAACCTCTATTTAACCTGGGATAGTGACAGCAAGTTCTAAGGTTGTAGATGTGTTGTTGCCACTAGGGGTAAAACAGCAATGCTTTATTCAAGGATGAATGTATTGTTTACATTACGCACATTACTTAATGCAATTGTCTGTTGCTTGCAACTTAATACTGGAAGGGGTACGGATGTTAACCGGAAAGTGGACTATTTAGGCATAGATGCATGCTGGATAGCGGTCTATGTACTTTGTCGTAATGCCCAAATGAATCTCATAGTAGACACCACACTCACACATGCATGTTATATGCACTTATCAATTGTCAATTGCCCAGCTGTAATTTGTTTACCCAGCATGTTAGTTATCTTATTGGAGAGACACCACTAGTGAACTGTGGACCCCGGTCCATTCTTTTACATCTGAAATACAATCTACTGCAATCATTGTTCTCTACTGTTTTATGCAAACAAACATCATTTCCATTCGATACGTTTAACCCTTTGTTTTCAGCAAGCCGGTGAGATTGACAACCTCACTGTTAAGTTGGGGCAAAGTAATTTGATTGTGTTGTGCAGGTTCCACGTTGGCACCGGAATCCCTGGTGTTGCGCCGCACTACACTCCTTCACCAACACCTTCGAAGCAACCTCGTTTTCCTACTGGTTCGATTAAACCTTGGTTTCATACTGAGGGAAAACTTGCTGCTGCACTCATCATACCTTCCTCTTGGGGTTCCCAACTGACGTGTGACGTTACACGCATCAAGCATAGTTTCTGGCGTTGTTGCCGGGGAGATATTCCCTCGTCAACTTAGCGCTAGCAGCAGCTCGAGGAATCAAGGCTCATTTGGGAGTCAGCAAGTGCAGTGCACGTTTCCAAGTCAACATCGTACAGGTTTAGTGTGGTGAGGCGCTCAGAGGCGAGAGGCACAGTGAGGTCTAAATTACGGATATTGCCGGCGATGACATGGAGCATCCGAACTGTAACACCCTTACTAGTTCAGATACATCTTAGAAAGGGGATTGGAGAGGGAAATCAGAGGTTCGGGAGGAGACGGCGGCAATACAAGGTTCAGGAATAGAGTGTTCGAGTCACAGACATCCAGTGGCGGAGCTTGGGCTGGAAGGGTGGGGGGCAAATGGGCTTCAGAGTGCTGTTGGGCCACTGCTGGGGGGCAGATGGGCTAATTACCACTGTTTTTGCACACAAATGGGCCAAAAAACAGTACGTTTTTAGTATAAAAATCTTGGGCTGGGGGGGGGGGCGGGCCCCTGAACTGTGTGTAGCTCCGCCCCTGCAGACATCATAATCGATACCCTGCCCACATGCGGGAGATTGACTATTTCTACTCACGTAAGCATCAGGATAACTTTCCAGCTCAGCTGCAGCCATCGTGTCGATCTTCAGCTGAGCGCCGATCCCCGCTAGCCACCTGTCAGCCACTGGGCATGACATTCCCCTGCTGTTGAAGAACTGCTTGTCCCCAAGCAGGTGCATCCGGAAAACGGTGACAAAGGTCTTCTAGATCTTCCCATGATGTTAAGTCAGGAGGTAGCCCTGTCCAACGGACTCGAATTCTTGCCACCGTAGCACCAGCATGTGGAATGAATGCTTTCTCCAAAACCACTAACGGCCGCACAGGAACATCAGGTTCTGAAGTAACCGAGGCCAACGAAGCACTCACCGGAACATGTGGAGGGACATGACGCTTGAGTTGTGACACATGTATCACTGGATGAACTTGACTTGTGGATGGTAATGCCAGTTTGTATGCCACCTCGCCCACTCGCTGCAGAATTTTGTACGGTCCAAAATACCGAAATGCCAGTTTCTGGTTGCCATGAGCTTCTACAGACTGTTGTATGTAAGGTTACAGTTTGAGATAAACTTGATCCCCAACCTGGAATGATCGTTCACTGCGATTCTTATCGGCCTGAGCTTTCATCCGTTTTTGAGCTCTCAACAGATGTTGCCGGATAACATCCAACATTGTTGCCCTTTCAGCCAGCCAAGTTTCCAGCTCAGCTGATACACAATTCTGCACCGAAATGCCGAGTGCCCAAGGACGATAACCATAAAGTACTTCAAACGGTGTACGACCCAAAGCAGAGTGATAGGAGGCGTTGTACCAGTACTCAGGTAACGGCAACCATGCAGCCCATTTCTTCGGACATGAATGCACCATACAACAAAGAAAACCTTCCAAGCACTGATTGAGGCATTCTGTTTGGCCATCTGTCTGAGGATGGTGTGCTGAACTCATGTGCAAGGTAGTATCAGCCAATTTGAACAGCTCTTGCCATAGTCTGCTTGTAAAAATCCGATCCCGGTCTGAAATGATCATTCCTGGCATTCCATGTAGTTTATACACATGGCTCATGAATTCCTGTGCTACTTTGAATGCTGTGAATGGATGTTTCAAAGGAATGAAGTGACTGTATTTTGAAAATTTGTCAATCACCACTAGAATAACATTGTAATTGTTGGACATTGGCAAGCCCTCAATAAAATCCATGCAGATTACTTGCCAAGCCTCTTGTGGAACTGGTAAAGGTTGCAACAAACCTGGTTGTTTCACATGTTTAGTTTTAGCTTGTTGATAGACAGAGCAACTGGACACAAACTTCTACACACTGTCCTTGAGTTTGGGCCAAGCGAAATACTGTTTGATTAGTTTGTAAGTTGCCAAGACTCCTGAATGTCCTCCCATCCCACTACTGTGTAATGCTTGCAATATGTGCTACTGAGCGAGACTGTTATTCCCTACCCAAATTCTGGATTTATAGCGAATTATGCCATCTTGAAGTGTGAAGCCTCTTTCATTATTGGGATTCATACTTAACTCAGTAAGTAATTCTCTAGCCTATGCATCATCTTCGTAGCCATTTTGCAAGTTACTGAGCCATTCTGGTGTGGCCGAGGACACTTGAACAGGTGTGAGATCATGGTTTTGTCGAGATAATCCATCAACTGCCAAGTTTGTACTACCCTTCTTGTACACCAGTTTAAAGTTCAGTCCCATAAGCTTGACAAAAGCTTTGTGCTGCAGAGGAGTATGCAATCTCTGATCAGACAAGTGCAATAGGCTCTTGTGATTAGTATGAATTTCAAACTGTTGATGTTGCAAATATGGTCGCCATTTCTCGATAGCAAGCAAGATGGCAAGGCATTCCTTTTCATACGTGGAAAGGGTTTGGTTTTTTGAATTCAGAGCTTTACTGAGATAAGCCTCTGGATGCCCTCCTTGCAACAACACAGCTCCTATCCCTGTGTTAGATGCATCAGTTTCCAACACAAAGGTTTGTTTGAAATTCGGCAGAGCCAACACTGGTGCAGTGATCATGGCCTGTTTGAGGAGTTTGAATGCTTCCTGTTGAGCTGGGCCCCAAACAAAAAGTACTCCTTTCTTCAACAGTTGTGTCAATGGTTGGGCCAATATTCCATAGAACTGAATGTATTTTCTGTAGTATCCTGTTGTACCCAGAAATCTTCGGAGACTTTCCGAATTCTTTGGTGTTGGCCACTGTGCCATAGCTTGCACTTTCTCTTTATCTGTAGCTACTCCTTCTGGTCCAATGACATGTCCCAAGTAAGCTATTTCTGACAGAGCAAAGGCACACTTGCTTCTTTTGATGAATAATTTGTTTTGTTGCAGCAACAGAAATACTTCTTTCAGATGTTTTGCATGTTCCTCCAGAGATGGACTGTAAACCAATATATCATCAATAAATACCAGCACACATTTGCGAAGTAAGGGTGCTAGCAATTGATTCATAGTGCTCTGAAAAGTAGCTGGGGCTGATGTTAACCCAAAAGGCATCACCAGAAATTCATAGAGGCCTTGATGGGTATGAAAAGCACTTTTTGGCTCCTCTCCAGCTGCTAATCTGATCTGATGATATCCCGAACGTAAATCGAGCTTGGAAAACACTTTAGCACCTGCCAACTCATCCAGCAATTCATCAATGATTCGTAACGGGTGCTTGTTCTTCACTGTCAATTCATCGAGCAAGCGATAGTCGACACAAAATCGCCACTGTCCATCTTTCTTGTGAACCAGTAGCACTGGAGAAGCAAAAGGACTGGTGCTACGCTGGATAATCCCATTGGACAGCATGTCGTAGACCTGACGCTCAATTTCATCTTTCTGAGCTGGAGTATATCTGTATGGTCTTGTCTTAACTGGCTATGCCCCTGGAACAAGAGGTATATGATGATCTTGTTCCCTTCGAGGTGGTAATGATGTTGGTTTCTCGAAGAGTTGATGAAATTCCTGAAGTAACTCAGCAATTAACGGAGGAACATCTGTTTCTTTGGCATCAGTTGTTTCAGACTCATTCAAAGCATAGATTGCATCCAACTTTTTGCCAGTCACTTGCACAATGTGTATGAGTCCTCCTCTGTTCATAAGACCACGCAGTTTCTGTGCAGAAACCTGCTTACACTTGTGCTTTGTGGGTTGAACTCCATGCAAGGTAATGCGCTGCCCTTTATGTGTGAAACGCAATATCTGTCGTTTCCAGTGTACCCACATTGGACTAAAAGTGTCTAGCCAGTCTTTGCCAAGAATCATGTCATACCCACCCAATGGCAACACATTGACTGTGTGTTGGAAAGTATGTCCTTGCACAGCCCATTCGAAATCTGACACACAAGTGTCACACTGCAACTGAGCTCCATCAGCTACTGTGAACATAACTGCTTGCATTGATTGAGTGCCACATTGTAATTTAGCTGCCAGATTCTGACTGATAAAAGATGCTGCGCTGCCAGAATCAATTAGAATCAACAGCTTGTGCTTGCTCACATCTCCTGGCAACCGAATGGTACATTTTGGCTTATTGCCCAGAGGTAAAGAAGTATCAGCTGAAGGCTCACTTACTTTCACTGCTGCCAACAAACATAAATCGTCAGGATCTGATTCAGAATCACTATCAGCACGACGAAAAGTATCACTGCCAGGCAAAACATCCAATAGTTCTTCAATAACATGCAAGCGTACTTGATCTGGACATTTGTGCTGTTTATTCCACTTATCTCCACAAGGGAAACAGAAACCACGCGCTCAGCGATAGGCCTTCAGAGAGTCCAGTTTTTCTTCCCATTTGCCTGCCTCTGACTTCTTATTGTCCTCTGCTCGGTGAGAGTATTTATCTTTATGATTGCGATCAGAACGCTGAGAGAACTTGCAGGACTTGTCATAATGATGCTTGGGTTGAGCTTCCAACTCCTCTTCCTGCAACAAGGCCAACAGACTAGCAGTATCGAGATCTTCTGGTAAAGCTAGTCGAATTGCAGTACGATACTCTACTTTAAGCCCTTCTATGAATTCATCTACGAAAAAGCTTTCATCTAAGGCTGGGTTATAAAGCAACAGCTGGTGTCTCAGTTTTTCAAATTGCTCAACATACTCTGACTCCGATCCTACTTGTTTAAGTTACTTAATTGCCTACGGTACTGCACATATTTGTTTTTACCAAATTTCTCATGAACTTGCCTACACATTTCACCCCACTCTTCAATTTTTCCTTTAACTTCAACTGTTCTGAACCACAACGCCGCTGTACCCTGAAAATTCAGAGAGGCATAGCGAGTTCGTAGTCCAGGCAAAACTTGAAACAAATCAAAGTATGTTTCACACTCTTGTTGCCAGAGCTTTGGGTTTTCACCATCAAATTTGGGAAACTCCATTTTAGGATTGACATGACCACTAGACCGAGAACGATACTCCCCACTACCAGGTTCATCACGCTCACGAAACTAAGATGCATCACGTGCGAATGAAACAGTCTGCTGGATGTGTGAAGTACCTGTTCCCGGGGATGCGATGGTGCCCCAAGGACACCACGAGCATCACCCTGGAGCAGATGTGCATCGCCGTGGTCCGTAGACCCGAGGCCCAAATCCATCGCAGGTGGGCGCGACGGAGCAACCTCACGTGGCGATCTCGGCAGTACTGTTGAGGAAGCCTGATCTAGCGAAGAACGAAGGTGTTCTCCGCTCTTCGGTACCACGTCCTTGCCGGCAGCCGAGTGCGGCAGAGCGAACGCCGCCAGTCGTGACTCCAACAGATCGGTGCGCTTGTTGGTGCTCACGAACTGCCCTTGGAGATCATCGACCTTCGTGTTCATGGCGGTCATGCGGTCGAGGACCTGCTTGATCATCGCTTCGAGACCCGCGTTCTGAGCGGTCAGATCCCCCATGGTGCGATTGAAGGTCTCCTCAAACTGCGCTTGTGTGCGACGCGGAGCCAGTGCGAAATCCCTTCTAGATCAGAGCGAATTCGACCAATCGCGGGTGTTTCCGAAGAAAACTTTGCGCAAATCCGGATTTGATTTGCACCCAAACAACCAGGAGAAATCGAAATTTCTCGTGAATTGCTCGAATCGAAGACCTAACAGCGGATTGACGAGGCTTCTGATACCATATGTACCCTTACTAGTTCAAATACATCTTAGAAAGGGGATTGGAGAGGGAAATCAAAGGTTCGGGAGGAGACGACAGCAATACAAGGTTCAGGAGTAGAGTGTTCGAGTCACATACATCATAATCGATACAGGTTGACTATTTCTACTCACGTAAGCATCAGGATAACTTTCCAGCTCAGCTGCAGCCATCGCGTCGATCTTCAGCTGAGCGCCAATCCCCGCTAGCAACTGGGCATGACACCACTGGCGGAGGCAGGATTCACTAATTATGGAGATTGAGGGGGGCCGGTTAGAAGAAAATTTCCAATTAGCTGCACTGTTCACAAAAAATTAGGAGCAAATCAACCGTGATAGGGGGGGCCAGGGCCCCTGCTGGTCCCCCTGCCTCCGCCGTTGCATGACACGAACCTTGCAGATTAGCGCGTACTGGATCCACAGGTTGGCGTATGGGTATGGATCATCCTCATCTTCATCGTAGTTACCGTAATCGACCTTGGATCGGTAGGCTCTGATCTCGCACTTGTCCAGAGGTAGGTGGCCCCGGAGGACGAGCAGATGGTTCACGAACTTGTTGAAACCCTTGGGTTCGAAGCCCTCAGAATGCTCCGATGAAGTGACGAGGCGTAGGCTGGGCATTTTCCTCCAGAGGTGGCGCCACTCGCGGGAGAGCAGGCTCATCCGGACGGCCTCGTCCAAGGGCAACAAGGACAGCAAGAGCAGCCGGAGGTCCAGGGGGAGTTCGCTGATTCGATCCTCGCCGCTCGCCGTCCTCGCCATTCCGTCGAACAGGCAGCGGGCAGGCTCTTCGCATAAGGAGATTGTGAGCTAGACCACCAGAAGCGGAAACGCGTTGAGTCGAAGAGTGTCACGGCATGAAATCACCTCGAAATGGACGACGGCCGGAAGCTCCGGCCGCCGGGCAGCCCACACGGAACAGGTGCACGGAGACGGCGGGAGCACGGAGACTCCGCCCCGCCCCTCACTCACAGACTCGCTGTAATAACAGAGTTGAATGCAGCGTCGGATAAGACGTAGAGCAAAAAGGCGCCTACGAGTGGACGAAGCGGAATAACGAGCACGCTATGAATGAATAGAAGAAAGAAAGAGGACTTTTGGCTGCCGAGCTATCCTGCCTTATAAAAAATATCGAAAATGGTATTTTAAAGTTTACAAAAATCCCCTAAAATTGTTTTGGATACATATCATGTTATCTACATATATGTATAGTTTCGCTCAGGCTACACAAAAATCACCACATTATGATCTGAAAAAGGTGAAAAAGAACTCATTTTAATTGATACTTTTTTCTTTTTTGTGAAGATCACGTATGAAAAATATATTTTTCCAAAAATTTGGGCGTACATTAGTAGACATGTATATGTACTTGTATGATTTTTTTTCCAGATTTTTCTGAGATGGAGAAATAAAATTTTCTATTTTTTAAAATAGCTGGAGCTCGGTGGCTAGAGGTGTTTTCCGAGAAAGAAATCCCAGTCAAGATGTCCAATTTTGCTAAATCCATGTATCAATCTCACGTCTTGCCAGCATAGTATTACAATTGGTATCATAGATCGAGTTCAACTGCGCTATTTGTTTTCCCCTTAATCATAAAAACCGAGTAGAAGACAAGGAACTCGAAGGCTTAGATTCGTCGAATTATCTTTGAGATCATGTACCAAGAGATCATAACATCGAATAAGGTCACAAGTAAACCATAGACGTCCCCTACATTTGTAAAAAATCATTACGGGACATCATATTTGACTCATAAGTGTAGATGCCCCACTACCCAAAACGACATTTCAATATGTCAAAAAAAAATCCAAATAAAATTTTCTAATACACACCAGGATATTTAATGTTCGACAAAAAATATCATGAAGAAATGTGTGGCTTGTGTAAAAAAGAAAAACTACGGTGCTCCAAAATGATTTTTCACGAAACATTTATTTGTCTTTTTTACACAGGGCACAAAAAATATATTTTTTCACAAAATTTTGTGTGTAATATAAAATGTCGGGATGTACATCCACTTTTTTATTTGAATTGTTTTACATTTTGAAAAGTATTTAATTTTTATTTTTCATAAATGGGTACTGCTTCTACACCTACAAGTCAAAACATCGTGTCTGAAATATGTTAGCTATGCTAGCTTTTGGTAGTAGACAGCTATCAACACCGCAATTCATGTAGTACGCCAGGAACACATGGTTCATTTCATCCAAATTTATGAAACCACGACCACGACAAAGAACAAATTAACACGTTGCACACGCGACGTGACCTATATATATGAGCACTGCCTCCACATCCTGGCTAGCTTTCCGGCCTATGACAGTCCGAGCTGCACAATCGCGGCACAGGCCAGGGCAAAGCTAGCCCACGCCACAGGCACGAGCCCGGCAGCGCCATTGTAATAATAGAACGGCATGGTGCCCGGGGTCACCGGCGTTACCGGAGTCGCGCCAGGTGTGGTCCCCGTGCACGCTGGAGCCGTCGGCGTCGTGTAGTATGGCGTTGTAGGTGTCGTGTACGGTGTGGTCGGCGTCGGCGTCGGCGTCGTTGGGGTCGGGCTGGTGAACGGCGTGGTTGGGGTCCTCGGCGTGGGTGTCGGCGACGACGGCGAGGAGGATCCGGAGCCGGCGACGGTCACCTCGAGCTTCATGCCACCGGCGCAGTGACCGGCGATGCTGCAGATGAAGTAGTGCTTGCCGCCGGTCTTGAGGGGCACGGTGGTCGTGCCGCTGCTGTCGGAGCCGAGCGAGTTGGTCGCCGCGCACGCCAGGTAGTCGGCCGCGCTCACCTCCACCACCGTGTGGAGCCCCTTCGCGTAGTTGAACACTAAAATACAGGAAACAAACTCGTCGATCAATCATCTACCACTCATGACAGAGGACCTGAGGTTAATCATGTATGGCTCATGACTCATGACGAACGACATGCACATATGAAAGCAATCAGAACTTACCGAGATTGTCCCCGACTTTGAACGTGTTTCCGCTGGCCCAGGTGGTGTAATCGACGCCGAGCGTCCAGCCGGACTTGTCGCCGACGGTGAAGCTGGTGGCCGCTGCCGGGAAGGCGCGGGCCACAAGGATCACCACAACCAAGGCCAAGCATGTACCGGCGCCGGAAGCCATCGTGATCAACAAATTAAAGCAGAAGAAGAACTCTCGAAGCTACGGAGTAGTATCGGGTTCTAGCGCTTGGTTAACTCGAGAGGACGATGTTGCACTACTACTTTGAGAAGAAGAGGCCCGGAAAATGTGACACTTATATAACAGGATCGATCGCAACGTGCAGTTGGTGGCAATTGGCTTTCACCGGATGTGTGGGAACGAATATGTATGTCGAGTCACTTTACCTATGAAGAAATGCAGTGGAAACGCTTTTTGTTAGTAGTATAATCGGCTGGCTCTGTTCATGCCAACAACCGATACGATTTTCATGATGGTGTTTCAAAGGGTTAATTATCAGGCGCCCTTAGATGTCGCCATGTACTCAGTTTTGCCCTTAGCTATGAATCGTGCTCAGTTTTGCCCCTAATCTGTGTGCAAAGACTTATTCCGTGACTCTTGCCGTCTTCAATCTGGTCAATGGTTTGACTGTTAACTTCTGACGGTTGGGACCCACATGTCATGAATTTAATAGTTTCTGCTTTTTTTGGAAATGTTTAAATTTCTCACAGGAGGCCCACTACTGAATCTGAATATGAAATTTAAATAGTAAAAATTCGAAATTATCAAGTTTCGAATTTTTTTTGAAAAAATTCCGAATGTTGATAATGATTATTTATACTAGTGTGCAAAATTTGAGTGTGAAATATTGTGTAGTTAGTCTATGTAAAAATGACAAATTTCGGGATCTAAGATCTAGATCTAAAAAATTCGAATTTTTCAAGTTTTAGATAAAAATTTGAAAAAAATCCTGGATGTCAACAATGAACACTTATTCTTATGTGCAAAATTTGAGTGTGAAATATTGTGTAGTTTGGTCTATGTAAAAATGACAAATTTCGGGATCTAATACCTAGATCTAGATCTAGATTAAAAAATTCGAATTTTTCAAGTTTTAGATAAAAATTTGAAAAAAATCCTGGATATCAACAATGAATATTTATTCTTATGTGCAAAATTTGAGTGTGAAATATTGTGTAGTTTGGTCTATGTAAAAATGACAAATTTCGGGATCTAATATTTAAATCTAGATCTAAAAAATTCGAATTTTTCAAGTTTTAGATAAAAATGTGAAAAAAAATCCTGTATGTCAATAATGAATATTTATTCTTATGTGCAAAATTTGAGTGTGAAATATTGTGTAGTTTGGTCTATGTAAAAATGACAAATTTCGGGATCTAATATCTAGATCTAGATCTAAAAAATTCAAAATTTTCAAATTTTAGATAAAAATATGAAAAAAATCATGTATGTCAACAATGAACATTTATTCTTATGTGCAACATTTGAGTGTGAAATATTGTGTAGTTCGGTCTGTGTAAGAATGACAAATTTTTGGATATGAGATCTAGATCTAAACAGTACAAAAAAATTCAAATTATTTCAATTTTTGAAAAAAAAATGTGAAAAAAATTCCGAATGTTGATAATGATTATTTACAATAGTGTGCAAAATTTGAGTGTGAAATATTGTATAGTTTGGTCTGTGTAAAAATGACAAATTTGTGAATCTCACATTTAACGCTATTTAACGAGATTTAAACTACAAGTGTGTTATAATTTGTCCCCAAAATTATAGAAAAATTTAGCGAGGGCTTCCCCTAATCCTCAGTCTAAGATTGAAGCAGGGGGGTTTCGGACGGGGTTTCGGATGGGGTTTAGGATTTTCGGGGGTTTCAGACGGGGTTTAGGGTTTCCGGGGTTTAGGGTTTCAGTGAGTTAGGGTTGAGCATAAATAATTTAGAAAAAATCAAATAAATATTAAACTTTCGCTCACTGTTTACTTATACAACTACGTTGCTAAAAAAAATTTAAAACTTGTTATATCCACAGTTAAATGAAAAACATTCACACAATTCAAGCTATCGATGGAATGAGCTAGGGTTGAGCACAACTAATTCAAAAAAAAAATCAAAACAACATACAACCAGCGCACATGGTCTACTTATGCAACTAAGTTGCTATAAAAAATATATAACTTGTTATATCCACATTTCAATTCCAACATTCACACGTTCACGATATCGATGGAATGAGGTAGGGTTGAGCACAACTAATTCAAAAAAAATCAGATAAATATAAAACCAGCGCACATGGTCTACTTACATGAAATGCTTCAATATTGTCATGTACTAAAAGCTCCAAATCTGCCACTACCGGGTCATTAAATCCAAAACCCTACTTCCACTCCACCATAAATCTTGCCCACCTGAGGAAGTGTTTCATATCCCATTATAAGCCACCACAAGAAATTTGGGATCATTTCGATCAAATTTTTCTTGTAGAACACCCATCGAACACCTTCGGCCCTTTTCGAAACCCGAAAATGTTTACACATGAAACTTTCTCCAAATTGAGTGAAATTGGACCACATTGCTCACATACAAGTAGAACACCACCAGTAATAGTCCCAGCTCCATTGGGGTAGAGGAAGTCCCTTTTCTTTGCATCGAACACCTTGAGGGCATTTGAAGTTTTCAAAACTTTGCACTGGCCTTTTGTCCCAATTTGATGTTTTGCTTGCTGTGTGTTGTGTGTAGTGTTAGTGCAACCCAGTGACGCGACCTGTTTTCTTTTTAGTGCCCTAGATCATCGGGAACACGAACCACGCCGCTCGCGTCGCACTCTGGCCATGCCGATGTCGGCATGGTACTGTGCAAACCCTAACCCTAGCCCTATCCTCTGCTGCAGTACGTCCACGTGCGCTACTGCACCTGCAGCTCGGCCTCCCCATCCGCTCCTCCTCCTTATCCCTCCCCTGTGGCCGGAGAACGCAAGCCGTGACCTCAGCAAGAAATTTAATGGCCGCCACGGCCACGACCTAACCCTCCCCTCCCCTGCCTGTATAAGAGCACCCCGACCCTCCTGGGAGACTCGCACCCCTCACTTCCCCCTCCCCAGTCCACCAGCTCGTCATTTGGGAGTCCGCGGCGATGAGTTCGTGCTCGACCACCATGGCCGAGCAAGTTGAGCTCACGCGCGACGCGTGGGAAGCCTCCCCGCCGTCGGCTACCCCTCTCCTGGACGCGGTCCTCCACCACGAGCCGGTAGCCGCCGTTAGCCCGTGCCCGAGCCGCCCTGGGGGACGCATTGCCGTCGCCCCCGCCATGGCCGAACCACGGCCGAAGCTCGCGGCGTCGCCCCCTGCTCTCCCCCTGCCGTCGAGCTTCCTCCCCGGGCACGGTGGACCGCGTCCACCCGCCGCCGCCGTTCCCCGGCCCTGGCCCCTCCGAGCAGCCGCGCCGGCGAAGCGCCACGCTGCCCGTGCTCTCCTGTCCGTGCGTGTGAGGAAGGAAGAGGAAGAAAGAAGGAAAAAAGAAAAAGAAAAAGAAAGAAAGAGGGAGGGAAGAAAGAGAGTCGCCGACAGGTGGGCCCCGGCCCCACCTGTCGGGATAAGTGGAGGCGCCTTCCTGTGGATGCGCTTCCCTGGAGCGAAGACGTATTTTCGGAGAAGTACGCGACCAGCCCGGCCTAAGGGCAAACGGTCAAACCCGTCATGTGGCCTCAGACTTGCATGTGGGTCCCACCCGTCCGAAGTTAACGGTCAAACGGAATGGAGTTCAGACTTGCCGTTTGGCAGTAGCTGTGACCGAACTAAGGGCAAAACTGAGCACGATTCGGAACTGGGGGCAAAAATGAGTTCAGCGAGGCTGCTAAGGGCAATCCATTAAATGACCTTGTTTCAAAAGGCATGTTCCCATCATGATGAAGGTCTGTGCATCCGATAAGCACCCGTACGTGTGTATTCATGAACATTTGCCGAGTTCGTCTAATTTGAACGAAATCCATCTTTTCGTTAACTATTTCTGATTTTTCTCAACTATGTAGCTCCACTAGACTTGTAGTACATAACTTTTTACTTGTAATAATTTGCAAGGGGTCAAAGTATTCTCGAGCATTGGATCAGATAACGGGTGGCCGTGATCGCACTTCACCTGTTTTTTCAGATGCCCTGCTAGGTGATACACCTTTGTAGCTTTGAGGCTATTATGTCCTTTTAGGTGCGGCTTCTTTTCATATGATCTAGAGGTCTCTACGATATTAGAGTATTCGGCCAAAGTGAAGTGAATCTGATTGTGTGCGCAGCCGGGCCAGCCGGCCGGCCGACGGGACGCGCGGCGTCGTTGTGGAATCTGATTTACCTCTTCACATGGAGATCATCTCGGCTAGCTAGGCCACCAAACCTCTCGACAATGACCTCCCACTTACGGAATGAGTACGTTTCAATTAAGGTGGCAAGGCAATCGATCTCCATCTCCTATGCATGAACCATGATCATGTAATTTTGAGATGACGTTAATCGATCGGATCAGTTTCCAGGTGGCCAGGACAGCGGCAAATCGGTTGATGCACGCATAGGGTAGCGTGAACCTGAACATATATCGATCGGTGTTGTTGGATGATGGACTACCTCCTTACACATCCAACAAACCACTGATGGGATGAGGGAGGCCGGCCGTGTAGGTTTCCACGACGGGGAATCTACACGAGACTCGACAGATCATACGGAGTTCTACTCTAGAATATGGCGCCACGCGCGGTATTGCGTTTGCTTTCTGAATCCACACTGGTCTAATGTTCCTTTTGAGGTTCAGACTCCGGATCGCGAGGCTTTGCGTTTGCACGCGGTTCTCGAGCCAAGCGCGGTTCCGGCCGTCACGGTGGCCGGCGGCTATCTGCTGCTTGCCATTGGCACCGCACTGACGGCGGCGTGCCGAGTTCGGCGCACGGCCGGAGCAAGCTCGGCGGCAGGGTCAGGGCGAACACGGCTTTGGTCTGCCACTGCCGCGTCGTATGAGAAAGGCGGTAGCGCGGGCCGCCAACGGCTTGCTGCCACTGCACGGCACACACAGCGTGAACATGACTCTGGGTGTTGGGGCGGCCCAAGGTCTGTTATCCTTTTAACCCACCTATCTTCCTGGGCTCGTTAGTGAGGTTGGTCGGACTGGACAGTGCGAGTTGGGCCCGGACAGCCAGCATTGCGCTGACCAGCGGCGGAGCCAGCGTACAAAATCTGTGGGGTCAAACATCAAACTGTGGACAATTTTTACCCTATTTCATTTTTTTTACAAGAATTCACACATGAATTAAGAGGATTTGCTAAAAAGCTGTGGGGTCGGCTGACCCGACAGCTTGTACGTGGATCCGCCACTGGCGCTGACCCGTCAGGTGCGGCCCGACCGGTCGTCAAGACCAGAGTCAGTCTCAGTCACCTGACAGTCGCCGACGGCAGTGAATCTTCAGAGATGGGATCGCAGGGATTGGCATAGAGCAAAGTACAATAATCGAGGTGCAGAATAGGACAAATATCATAAAAAGACTCTGTTAATTGGGAGGTAGCAGCATGTCAAACTCTACGTAAAAAGATCTATAGAGGGCCAGCATGGGTTAGTCGCAAAGTTTTAAATAGCACCTATTCTATTGAGCGGCGGCTCCGAGAGAAGTTATGAAAGGCTATATCAAAGCTAAGCCCATTTATTGTTTTTCTAAAGTAATGAAAATTTGTAAAATATAAGTCTATAATCAAGCATCATATATTATATATCACGTATAATTGACATACACATTCACATATACTCCCTCCGTTCATAAAAAGATGTCTCAACCTAACGCAAATTTGTATGTATCTATACACTAAATCATATCTAGATACATATAAATTTGGGATAGGTTGAGACATCCTTTTGTGGACGGAGGGTATATTAAAACCAAGTATTGATTAGAAATCCCAGCTCAAAATAACTAATCCTTGCATCAATGCGCCATATATACATAAAAACAGGAAGACATAATAAGATAGATGGATAACTTTATGATACTAACTTGTGCCCCTTTTATGGGTGTAGCGGCTTAGAGCAACTCTAACAGCTGTCCCAAATTAGACCTAGTGCCATAAAAAACGGTTTTATAGGGCACGAAGGGGCAAAAACCATTCTCCAACAGCTGTCCTATGTGGTATCCTATTATAGAGCTGCCCTATATTTTGCTCCTCTCTGCCCATATATAGGGCAGAGAGGGCCGCGCGCGCCCCGTGCTCTATTTCTTTCTTTTCCGCGCGCGCGTGGCCAACTGTCATTTCCCTTCCCCTCCCCCCCGCCGCCCCCGCACGCGATTCGCCCAATGCCGCCGCGATACGACTGCGCCGCCGCCGCTCCGCCCCCGATTCGCCCGCCGCGGATGCTCCCCCACCCCCGCCGACACTCCCCACCCCTCGCCGCCGCCGATTTGGGCCAGATTCGGCCGCTCCCCTAGCTCGATTTGGCCGCCCGCGGCCGCGCCACAACTCCGGGGGCCGCGGATCCGGCGGCCACGACCACGGCTACGTTGGCTACGGCCACGGCGGCTCCGGTAGTGGCTACGGCCGCGACTCGCTGTGGCCGCGCCGCGACGGGAGGAGCCCCGCACCGCCACCGGTCCGTAGCTCGACGGGCTTCCGCGGCGTGCAGCTCCGTGACTCCGGCAGCTACGCGGCGGAGATCACCATAGACCACACGAGGATGTGGCTCAGCACCTTCGTCACGCCGGAGCTCGCCGCGCGCGCCTACGACGTCGTCGTGTGGCAGTATGGCCGTCCGATGTCGGAGATGAATTTCTCCGACGTCGAGACCGCCGAGGATGCCACCTCCGTGGCGTCGGAGTTCCGCGTGGTTTTCCACGCCATCGAGGAGGAAGACCGGGAGGCACGCCGCTAGCTCCGGGCCGCGCAGGCAGATGAAGCGGCGATGGAGAAGCTCCAACGGGAGAACCCTGAGCTCGTGAAGGCGGAGGAGGAGTTCTTCGCGGGCCAGGGCGCGAAGAAGCCGAAGACGGAGGCCGGCCCTTCTACATCCTCGACGTCGGTGATCGATATCGAGGATTCTTCCGACGAGTCCGGTTTATCGGACTTTGATTCCGATGACGATTCCGGTTGTCGACTGGAAGGCACTAGCTAGGGGCTGCTAGTTTAGGTGTAGGTTCGATGTTTATGTTGAACTTTTAAATTTCGGTCAGTTTGTCGAAGCTTTGTGCAAAATATCATCAAACTATGTTTGAATTCGTGTCAAATTTAGTTCGAAATAACTATGTATGCCCTAAAATATGGCAGTTGTTCGAGAGGAGGTGCCCTATTATAGGGCAGCTGGTAAAGCAGAAAAATTTGTGGTGCCCTAAAACGCTAAAACAGGTGTCCTATAATCGAAAAAGTGGTTCCTAATTTAGGGCAGCTGTTAGAGTTGCTCTTAGAGGACTAAATGATTCTAAATTTAGCGCTATAGCGGAATTTAGCGGGCTATTAGCGTCGCTTTCAATTTAGCGCTAAAAGAGCATAACTTTAGCGGGAGGGCTCTCCAAAACTATAGCAAGGCTATAACGGCTATAGCGGGCTATTTAAAACTTTGTAGTCGATGTCCCCCACTGTCAGTATTTCGGTGAGGTATGCTTTGGCAATGGCAAGTACCAACATTGGCTGATTGGCTCGGCAAAAGTTGGGGCGCCATCAACCAAGCAGAACCTATGATCGTTCGCCAGATCGTCATCCTGGGCTCCTGGCTAATGAATCAACAACCTACTTATGTTTCTGATCAGTAGTTTGAATTTGATCTCTGAAGTCTGAATCTCACACACATGTCATATTTTTCTAACACTCTGCACCCATGGTAATATGCAGCCCAGCAGCTAGAGATCTCTGCTAGCTTCAACGACAAACTATCTATCATAAGGACCAAACTCGATCGAGTGGCCACGCACATGACATCTCGCCCCGGCCGCAGCTTCAATGAAGAACAGTTGCTCGCGTCGCATGCCATCTCTTTTGAGCACCAAACCCGCTCTCACTTTCACTGTCGCGCGAGCACGACAGCTCCGCAGCGGAATGTGGCCATATTATTCCCTCGAGCACTTCTCATCTCGATCATGCAATGCAAGCATGGCATCCTGAATGGTCCAGGTACCTGCTAGGCTGCTAGCTACCCACTGGTGTCGATCTAAAACTGTTCGATCGCCAGCCGCTGTGCAAGCGCAAGTACAAACCTGAACCACTCATGCATTCAGGCTCCATCTTTTCAGCCCTCATGATGCTCCGTCTCGCTAGCCACCGATTTTTTTTATTTTTTTACGTGGAGTTAAGCAGGTGTTGATACTTGGCTGGGTTGTCTGTGGCAACGTGCGAACCCTGACAGGTCTCGATGCCGCACAGAGAGCAGACGATGGTGGCCTGATTGTTCCGCCCTGGCTAGCTTCTTGGCGATGCGTCAGGTAAACAGTAGTAGAGGCAGGCAGGTGATGGCTCGATCGATAGACTTGCAGAGCACACTAGAATCGGGTGTACATAGGACTGCCTAATTTCTGAAAACAAACGGTTATGCTAGACGGAAAGTGTTCTTTGCTCCTGAGCTCCAGTGCTCCCTCCATTTAAAAAAAGTCGAAAATTATATTTGTGAGATTCAAAAAATTCTGAAAAAAATGACGGGTGTAGACAATGGTGTATCCATAAACATGCAAAATTTCAGTTTGAAATACTTTATATTATGGGCTATACAAAAATAACAAAATCTGGTAAAACTTAGAGATTTGAAAATAGGCATATTTAGATCCACAATTTGTCTTTTTTATATAGTTCAAAATACAAAGTATTTGGAGTTGATATTTTACACTTTCGTGGAATATACTATTGGCTACACCAGGAATTTTTTTCAGAATTTTTTAAAACTTGTAAATATGATTTTCTTTTTTAAAAAAAATTGGAGGATCACTAGAGCTCGGGAGAAAAAAAAAATCTTTACTCTATGCTAGACCCTTGAGAATACGCTGTACTCCCAATACGGCAGCACCATGAATCTGTCTATCAGTTATTATCCCTTGTTTGGGACCCGGCGAATCCTACCGGAACTGAATCTCTCTCTGTGAACTCCTGGATCCTACATGAGTTGAATTATTTCACCAAATGGCTTCAATCTCAGGCCCATTTATTTTCTGGAGATTAAAAGAAAGAAGAAACTGAAAATACAGAGTGGATATGATCCATATCTGACGGATCAACTTGGTGCACTGTTTGCCTTACCGCCGAGCTTACTTTCTCTGATTGCTTAAGCTGAATTATTAAGGCGTATATGATATACTAGTATGAGCTTATCCTGAGGCATACGCATATGCCACTCTGATTCTTCTGAACCCTACTGTTTTGTTAGATCTGCTGCCGGGGATCATTCTGATGCATGGTGAAATCATGGCTTCTTCCTTCACCGAAAACGCTGCGGATCACTTAAAAGAGCTCCTGATTCGATTCAGACGCTACATCTCTCTAGAGTAAAAACGCACGTGGAGTCTACCAAGTTGCAGAGTTGGAGCGGATTGGTCACTAACTGGGAAATGCTAACTATTGGTCACTAAGTTGTGTCAATATTGTACGTTAGTCATTCCGTCACTCCCACCGTTAAAATGCTGACGTGGACATTTTTTTTTACAAAAAAGACCTTAACCTTCCAGAAATTCACATTCGCACCCGAGCTCATATGCTACAGTGATTTTCGGGAAAATAAAAAAATAGTAAAACATTTCAAAAAATTCCGAAACAAATCACAGGCAAACATGAGTATGGTACGCACAGCCGTGTAAAATTTCGTAACGAAATGACATTGTGACCGCCCTGTGCAAAAAAGACAAATCTCTGACAGAAATGATTTTTTAGATCTGAGATTTGTCTTTTTTGCACAGGGCGGTCACAATGTCATTTCATTACGAAATTTTACACGGGTGTGCGTACCATACTCATGTTTGCCTGTGATTTTTTCGGAATTTTTTGAAATGTTTTACTATTTTTTTTATTTTCCCGAAAATCACTGTAGCATATGAGCTCGGGTGCGAATGTGAATTTCCGGAAGGTTAAGGTCTTTTTGTAAAAAAATATCATTCCACGTCGGCATTTTAACGGTGGGAATAACGGAATGACTAACGTTCAATATTGACACAACTTAGTGATCAATAGTTAGCATTTTCCCAGTTGGTGACCAATCCGCTCCAACTCCGCAACTTGGTAAACTCCACGTACGTTTTACTCATCTCTCTATGCTGCGGACCTAACCTGATGTAACAGGGTTGTTGTGTGTTTCAGTTAGTCACAGATCTTGCGCAGCCGGATGTGGTCACTGCGCCAGGTCGTCCTATATTCTCCAAGAAACTAACGCCAATTTGCCTGCCTCGATCTAAGGATACGTATAATGCCATGGCCTGCTCAGGACAAGATCCAAAAGTACAATGGCTTTGTCTTCCTCTGCAGCTTTCTGCAGGCTGGTCCATTTTAGTTAGCACCATCGCCTAGAGAATTCATGAGAGTGAATGATTCCTTGTCTCATGGAGAATAGCAAGGTTTTAGCAATAGTTTGGAGTTTTTTTTTCACAGTTAGGCTACTATGGGGAATCGCTTTGTTTATTAAGACTCGAGACATTTTTCTCTCAGAATGTTACATATTATGTGTTTGGTTTCGATATGTGGCCAAAGGAGAATGTGGTCGTTAGGTGGCCTTAGAAAGAAAAAAATGACACATGATTTGATAAACATTGTGGGGCTACTTACAAGAGTTTCTGAAATCTCTGTCATCTTACAGTTGCACACACATATATTTTTTCGTTAAAGGGTAATATATAAATAAAAAATGACAAGTATAAACGGTCTCTGCAACAACTCAATACCACGAGCAAGTCGAGATATAGAGGATGTACACAGCCAAATTGTTTAAAAGAAAACCAAGATCTAAAACACCCAGTAAGCAACAACGATATCAACCGCAGCCCTAACAACACACGTGTCACAAAATGGTTTCTCCAGAAGCAATGCCTTCAGAAAGGTAACAACATGAAACCGTTGTTGAATCCACTAAAAAATTCGATCATGACTTTTCGTGCTGAGAGCAGAACTGAGCAAATTCCATGTAGTGCCTTTAACAATGTCGAAACACCACCATTACCGATATGATAGACGAATGTCACGTCACAGGTTTTCACCCTAATTTTTTATGATACCCCATAAATGAATATAGAATCTCCATTTAGTCAAATCTGATGGAAAATATCAGTCGCTAGTGCCTTTAACAATGTCGAAACACCACCATTACCGATATGACAGACGAATGTCACGTCACAGGTTTTCACCCTGATTTTTTTTACGATACTCCATAAATGAATATAGAATCTCCATTTAGTCTAATCTGATGGAAAATATCAGTCGCTACTCTAACTTAGATGCTCGGGAGTACCACCACCAAAAGTTTTAGGAGTAGCATGATTTAAAGGGCAAATTGGTAATCTAGATGGCAATTAAGGTGTACATACACAAGGGCGTTATTATTCTCCGGTAATTACGTGATTCCGCATGCAGCGCGAACCAGCCGGTCGGCGACGCGTCGGTCAAGAACTCCAACGGATGATGTATTATACAGAGATCCGACCCGACCAGTTTCGTTTTATACGACACCTGTATTTACAAAAACAAATTGCTCTTTTCCCAAGCGCGAGCTCGCCCTAGTCGGGTGTGTAAACTGTCTAATTTCTCAAGCCCGAGCCCGGGTCAAAATACAGAACGGGCCAAAATATCAAGCCCGAGATTGGCTCGAACACAGGACTAACCTTGCCCAGCCCGAATTTGTTGGGCTAGGTCGTCGGCCAGGCTGCCCATGCCCAGACGTAATACATTTCAATATTTAATTTCCAATATTTAATTTCATGTATAACGTCTTATTTGAAAAAAAAATAGAAGTAATTGTACACGGAGACACATTGAGTGAGCATATATAATAATTATATTTTGTATATGCAGTAGAAGAACACATAATATATTATGTTTCGTCAGTGATTACTATAAACAATGCTATTTCGGTAACAAGTATAAATCATCAACATATTATCGACTTAAGTTACTTGTAAGACACATTTTAACCAAATAAAAATGATCATGTCATCTGTCAATTTATATTTCAGAAGTTTATATATATTTTCCTTACATAACCATACACTACACACTTCTGTTAAGATATTTGCTAAGTTGTGTGGTGAAATTTGTATCAATATATTTAATAATTAAAAATAGATAAGAACATCCAAACATTAACATTAATATACATATACGTTATAAATTCATCGATGGTAAGAACGCAAGAGCCGTGTGTTTTTCGCTTTTATTTATTTTCACATTTAAGATGATTTTGTATCTTTCTAAGAACGTATCTCATGAAGGATTTTTTTTTGCATAACTCATATATATTTTAAATGATATACATTACAACTATAGAATGAAAAACAATTAAAAAGATATATTTATAGTTAACAGTGGTAACTAAGTACACTCCATCTATTTGTTGAAATCATAATATGGTAAAAAAACTGAGAGAGTATAAATGTTCAGTGTAATTATATTTATTTAACTCACCAATTGGAACCCTGATGGTGAGGAGCATATAATTAACAATTGCAAAATTGCAAATACAAATTGCAAGATGCCGACGAACTACAGGGATGCTACTTCTTACTCGTTTTTCTCTCAGAAAAGTCAAGCCATCTCGATTTCCCAGAGGACTGAAGAACGTTTTGTATGGCGCCATTTGTCCAATGGCTGGTATAGTGGAAGATCCGGAGGTCTCGATGTGGCCATGGCACCAAAGCGAAGGCACATGGGACTGGGGAAGATGACATAACCATGCCTACGTGAGATCAGCGAGGTGATTGCATACGCTTGGTCGGGATAGAGGAGGCACTTAGACACAAGGTCTAATATTCCCTTTTAATTTGATGGTTGGATTTTTCTTACTCATAGTCCTAAATATAGTACGAGGGTACAATAAAAATGCTCTTTCACCCTAGAGGTCTGGTCATGTTACTGAAATAAACCCACCAAAACTCAACAACGATGTGGTGTTGCATTCGCTTGACCGGTCTTCATTCCTTCTAGTCTTGACAATGCCAAACGCAGTCAAGTATCGAAACACCACCACTGCTGGTATATATGATCGACGAAAGTCAAACTGGTGGGTTCCACCCTAGAATTTTGGTCCTGTTACTGCAATAATATCACCAAAACTCAACCACGATTTATGTGACCTGACCCACCAAGCTTGCCAAGGTGCTTGTTAGGGGGCTGATGGCTACGTGTTGGTGAACCCCAAGAGGAAGGTTATGATTAGACAGCAGAAGTTTTCCCTTGAGAAATCTACCCAAGGTTATCAATCCAGTAGGACTTGACGATCTATCGGAAGGTTGTTGATGTTGACTCCCCCTGGCGCTAGGGAGCTTGCACCAACGTGGAATCTGCACAGACACAAACCAGAACTTTGCCCAACACGAAACAGAGAGGTTGTCAATCTCTCCGGTCTTGCAGAAACAAAGAGTTAAACGTATGGTGTGGAAAACAGCAGGAAAAACAGCAAGTAACAGGAAACAGATGATTGCAGCAGGTTGTGTAAACAGTATGAGGAAATTGGACCAGGGTCCACAGTTCACTAGTGGTGTCTCTCTCAGAACAGATAACTAGCATGTTGGGTAAACAAATTACAGCTGGGCAATTGACAAATAGAGAGGGCATAACAATGCAATACATGCCAAGATGTCTACTATGAAATCTAGTTGGGCATTACAACAAAGTACATAGACCGTTATTCCAACAGCATCTATGCCTAAATAATCCACCTTCAAGGCAGCATCCGCATCCATTCAGTATTAAGTTGCTAACAACAGATTATTGCATGAAGTAAAGTGTGTAATGTAATCAATACAAGTGCCCTTGGACACTGCACCAATGTTTTATCCCTAGTAGCAACAGCACATCTACCATCTTAGACCTTTCTGTCACTGATCCAGATATCTAGAGACTGAACCCACTATCGAGCATAAATACCCCCTCTTGGAGTCACAAGCATCTACTTGGCCAAAGCATCTACTAGCAACGGAGAGCATGCAAGATCAAGAGCACATAGATAAACAACTTGAATAAACATGGTATCAATATTCATCGGATCCCAGCAAACACAACATCTAGCATTACAATAAGATGATCTTGATCATGTTAGGCAGCTCACAAGATCTAAACATGGAGGCACAAGGTAGAGAGACAACCATCTAGCTACTGCTATGGACCCGTAGTCCAGGGGTGGACTACTCACGCATCACTCCGGAGGCAGGCATGGTGATGTAGAGCCCTCCGGTGATGATCTCCCCTCCGGCAGGGTGCCGGGAAGAGCTTCAGAACTCCTCCGATCTGAGATTGACGATGACGGCCGCGACGGAACTTTTCGTGGAATATGATCGACCGTAATAGGGTTTTCGCGTCGCGGAGAATATATAGGCGAAGAGGCGGCGTCGGTGGCCGAGGGGGGCCACCACGCCATAGGGGGGCGCGGGCCCACCCTGGGCCGCGCCCTAGTGTGGCGTGGCCCCCTGGTGGGTCTGCTCCGACTCCCCTTTGGACTCCGTGATCTCCTCGTGATATTATTGACGATGTCTTTTGTTTCGTCCAATTCCGAGAATATTTCCTTAATAGATTTTCTGAAACCAAAAACAGCAGAAAACAGGGAACTGGCACTGTGGCATCTTGTTAATAGGTTAGTCCCAGAAAATGCATAAAAATGATATAAAGTGTAACCAAAACATGTAGCAATTGATATAATAACAGCATGGAACATCAAAAATTATAGATACGTTTGAGACGTATCAAGCATCCCCAAGCTTAGTTCCTGCTCGTCCTCGAGTAGGTAAACGATAAAAACAGATAATTTTTGAAGTGACATGCTACCAACACAATCTTTGATCAAATAACAATGTAATGCACATGATCTGAATGAAGTGATCCAAGCCAATGGTCTATAGTTTGCAAGCAAGTAAATAAAGAGTAAACATAAGTGATCACACAAGTGCAAACTTTCATGAATAACACTATAAAACATTTAGAGATATAATAGTCTAACATAATAGTTAGTTCACAGCAGCAATAATTCTCAACATGAAAGTGTTTGTATCAACACAAAGGAAGATAATAGCTTCAGCTTTTGCTTCAACTTTCAACATGTATATCATATAGATAATGTCAATGCAAAGAATATGATCAACCAAACACAAAGTTATGTAAAAACTGTTATACTGGAGTTGACAATGATGTTTGCTTAAGTAGACAGAAAGAAGTGGGAAAACTGACTCAACATAAAAGTAAAAGAATGGCCCTTCGCAGAGGGAAGCAGGGATTAACATCATGTGCTAGAGCTGTAGTTCCCGAAGGCATATAGAGAGCATAAAATATTGTTTTGTAAGGTAATGGTGTATACAGGTGTCAACAAATCAAATAGCAGGTACTTGTCATCTTCCATGGCTAACTAACTTTTAGAGCGGTTC
Organism: Poa pratensis; assembly: GCA_947311845.1. Classification (NCBI taxonomy): domain Eukaryota; kingdom Viridiplantae; phylum Streptophyta; class Magnoliopsida; order Poales; family Poaceae; genus Poa; species Poa pratensis. The sequence goes on along the minus strand of CAMZMU010000119.1, from coordinate 15,265,289 downwards.
CGAGAGTTTTTAGGACTGCACTTGTAACAAGCACTTATTGGTGACACTCCTCCCAACCATTTACTTTCCACAAACCATGGCTAACCGAATCCTCGGGTGCCCACCAACATTCACCATGGAGGAGTGTCTATTTATTTATTTATATAGGGTGGACTAACCAGCTCTTTAATGCAAAATAAAAGGTGGAGAAGCAGATGAAGCTGCCAATCCTTGTAAATTAATTAGCATGGAAGATGACAAATCTCACTACTACGTCCTTATGAGCTTTTCAAGTAGTGACACAAAAAGGAAATTGTTTTGAGTAGTTAGTAGATAGCACATGAAGAAATTTACTTGGAATGGTGAAAACACCACATAATAGGTAGGTATGGTGGACACAGGTGGCATGGATTTGGCTCAAGGTTTTGGATGTACAAGAAGCATTCCCTCTTAGTACAGAGTTTAGGCTAGCAAGGTTATTATAAGCAAACATCATTATCAACTGGAATAGCAAGAGTGTACATAAAACACAAGGTTTGACGAACCATAGACTCCCACTGTCTTCCTTGTTAACACATAGCCTTCATCCAAAAATTATCTAGACTACTATGGACTTCCAATATGCAACAGATTATTATAGCAGAAAATCCTTATAGTAGTTCTTCATTAATAGCCATTACTTACATGATGCACAAGCTTAAACATTAATTACTTGACAGCTCAAAACAATTGGCAAGCATCAAATTACTCAAGACAACGATCTAAAAAGATTCATGTAAGCATTTTATACCACTACCACATGCATAGCATTTTTCTGGTCCAACCAAACACCAATCAACTTATTTGACAACTCTCCAAACAGATATAAGTGAAGCAAGAGAGTACTTTCTTCAAAAGAAACTGAAAGCTCTAACAAGAGATGTATGAAAAACTGAGAGCTAACAGCAATAACAGCAACTAGACAGGAATACTCAACAAGTATAAGTGAAGCACAAGAGTATTCTAATGAAAAAGTGGAGCGTGTCTCTCTCCCAAACATGAATGCTAGGATCCAACAAGTATAGCACAGCAAACAAAACAAAACAAACTGAAAACAAAAACACACTGACGCTCCAAGGAAGAGTACACTAGCATGAAGCAATAAAAATATAGCACCATTAGAGATGACCTGATAATTTGTAGATGAAGAAGGGGATGCCTTGGGCATCCCCAAGCTTAGATGCTTGAGTCTTCTTGAAATATGCTGGGGAGGTAAGCCTCCCCAAGCTTAAGCTCTTCACTCTTCTTGATCATGTAATATCATTCTCCTCTATCAACACTTGAAAACTTCCTTCACACCAAAACTTAACAGCTTTTCTCATTAGCAGGTTAGTGCACTAAAAGATAATACTTCAAAGTTCTAGCAAAGACAAAACTCACAAGCCAACTATTTTAAACATTAGCCACTGTTACTAGGCTCAAGTGGGCACTTTTACACGAAAAGAAACCACTTAAAAACTTGTAAAAGAGAGAATGCAAAATAAAAGACAGAATCTGTCAAACCAGAACAGTCTGTAATGACGAATTTTTTCGAGGCACTTACGATGCTCAGATGAAAAACTTTTGAAATAATGAAAGTTGCGTAACATCATCAGGAACATGCACAAAAATTTCAGCATTTTTCGATTTTTTCTGATTTTCTACTGAATTAAACGGTGACGAACAGCAATCTGTCCCAATGCAGTCCCGAAAATAAAAACCAACTTTGCATTAGTAACTCTCCTTGGCACAACAAAACAGCAAATAAAAGATACAAAGGAGTTGCTACAGAGGTAAACAAGCATCCTTGACTCAAGAAAACAAAAATAAAACAGCAAATAAAAACATGGGTTATCTCCCAGAAGTGCTTTTCTTTAATGCCTTTGAGCTAGGCATGAAGAGATGCATCAAGTATTGTCAAGACCAGAAAATCCAAAACCATAATTTGTCTTGACACTAGTATCATGTGAGTATTTCATCTTCTTCCTAGGGAAGTGTTCCATACCTTTCTTGAGTGGGAATTGAAATTTTATATTCCCCTCTCTCATATCAATAACAGCACCAACAGTTCTCAGAAAAGGTCTTCCCAAAACAATAGGACAAGAAGGATTGCATTCAATATCCAAAACCACAAAATCAACAGGGACAAGATTGTTATTAACCATTATCAAAACATCATCAACTTTTCCTAAAGGTTTCTTCATAGAAGAATCAGCAAAGTGAACATCCAAATGACATTTTTCCAAAGGTGCAAGCTTGAGAATATCATATAAATTTTTAGGCATAACCGAAATACAAGAACCAAGGTCACACAAAGCATTGCATTCAAACTCACTCAGTTTCATTTTAATAACAGGTTCCCAATTATCATCTAACTTCCTAGGGATAGAAGCTTCAAGTTTTAATTTTTCTTCCCTAGCATGCATGAGAGCTTTGATAATATGTTCAGTAAAAGCCATATTTATTTTACTAGCATTAGGACTCTTAGCTAGCTTTTGCAAGAACATGATGACTTCAGTTATGTTACAATTTTCGAAATTGAAGTTGTTGTCATCAAAAACAATGGAGCAATTATCACCAACACCTCTAAAAATTTCAGCACTTTTACTAGGAACAAAAGTAGTGCTATCAGGCAATTTAAACTTTTTGTAGAGGTAGTAGAGACATTTCCAACACTTATTATCTTTTCACTAACAGTAGGGGGCGCATTAGCATGTGAGGCATCATTTGTTTCATTAGTAAAAATAGTGCAAACTCTAACAACACTATTTTGTTCAGCAATTTCAGCTTCTCTTTCTTCTCTCTCCCATCTTTCATGAAGTTCAGCAAGCATCCTAATGTTATTATCAATTTTAATTTGGATAGCATTGAGTGTTTTACTCTCTCTAATATCACTAGGAATAGCTTTTATTTTCAGCATTTCAACATCATGAGCAAGACTATCAACTTTAGCAGCAAGAGTATCAATTTTTCCTAGCTTTTCCTCAACAGTTTTATTAAAAGTAGTTTGTGTGCTAATAAAATCCTTAAGCATGACTTCAAGATCAGAGGGCACACTTCTATTGTTACTGTAGGAATTGCCATAGAATTACCATAAGAGTTGCTACCATTAGCAGGATATGGCCTATAATTGTTGCTACCAAAATTATTCCTATAGCATTGTTGTTGAAGTTGTTATTTTTAATGAAGTTTACATCAACATTTTTCTCATCATGAGCAACCAAAGAAGCAAGAGGAATATTATTTGGATCCACAACACCATGTCCATTCGAAAGCATAGTCATAATAGCATCAACTTTATCACTCAAGGAGGAAATTTCCTCAACAGAATTTACCTTCTTACCAGTTGGAGCCCTTTCAGTGTGCCATTCAGAATAATTTACCATCATATCATCAAGAAGCTTTGTAGCAGCACCCAAAGTGATGGACATAAAGGTCCCTCCAGCAGCCGAGTCCAATAATTCCTTGAGAAAAATTTAGTCCTGCATAAAAGGTTTGGATGATCATCCAAGTAGTCAGTCCATGAGTGGGGCAATTTTTAACCAAAGACTTCATTCTTTCCCAAGCTTGGGCAACATGCTCATTATCAAGTTGCCTAAAGTTCATAATACCACTTCTTAAAGAGATAATTTTAGCAGGAGGATAATATTTTCCAATGAAAGCATCTTTGCATTTAGTCCAGGAATCAATACTATTTCTAGGCAAAGATAGCAACCAATCTTTAGCTCTTCCTCTTAAAGAGAAAGGAAACAATTTCAGCTTAATAATATCACTCTCTACCTCCTTATACTTTTGCATATCACAAAGTTCAACAAAGTTGTTTAAGTGGGCAGCAGCATCATCAGTACTAACACCAGAAAATTGCTCTTTCATAACCAGATTTAACAGTGCAGGCTTAATCTCATAAAATTCTGCTTTAGAAGCAGGTGGAGCAATGGGTGTACAGATAAAATCATTGTTGTTTGTGCTAGTAAAGTCACACAACTTAGTATTTTCAGGATTACTCATTTTAGCAAGACTAAAACAAGCAACAGGGCAACTCGAAATTAAAAACTAGATGCAGGAATTTAATTTTTTTGGGTTTTTGATTTTTAACAGCAAGCAAAACAAAATAAAACACAAAAAACAAAGTAAAGAGATTGGAACTGAGAGACTCCCCTTTCCAATAGCCTCCAAGTCCCCGGCAACGGCGCCAGAAAACAGCTGGTGCCTGGTTGACGGGAGAGTATTTGAGGATGATGATGATGGTGATGATGAGTACTTCCCCGGCAACGGCGCCAGAAAACAGCTTGATGGCTACGTGTTGGTGAACCCCAAGAGGAAGGTTATGATGTAGACAGCAGAAGTTTTCCCTTGAGAAATCTACCCAAGGTTATCAATCCAGTAGGACTTGACGATCTATCGGAAGGTTGTTGATGTTGACTCCCCCTGGCGCTAGGGAGCTTGCACCAACGTGGAATCTGCACAGACACAAACCAGAACTTTGCCCAACACGAAACAGAGAGGTTGTCAATCTCTCCGGTCTTGCAGAAACAAAGAGTTAAACGTATGGTGTGGAAAACAGCAGGAAAAACAGCAAGTAACAGGAAACAGATGATTGCAGCAGGTTGTGTAAACAGTATGAGGAAATTGGACCAGGGTCCACAGTTCACTAGTGGTGTCTCTCTCAGAACAGATAACTAGCATGTTGGGTAAACAAATTACAGCTGGGCAATTGACAAATAGAGAGGGCATAACAATGCAATACATGCCAAGATGTCTACTATGAAATCTAGTTGGGCATTACAACAAAGTACATAGACCGTTATTCCAACGCATCTATGCCTAAATAATCCACCTTCAAGGCAGCATCCGCATCCATTCAGTATTAAGTTGCTAACAACAGATTATTGCATGAAGTAAAGTGTGTAATGTAATCAATACAAGTGCCCTTGGACACTGCACCAATGTTTTATCCCTAGTAGCAACAGCACATCTACCATCTTAGACCTTTCTGTCACTGATCCAGATATCTAGAGACTGAACCCACTATCGAGCATAAATACCCCCTCTTGGAGTCACAAGCATCTACTTGGCCAAAGCATCTACTAGCAACGGAGAGCATGCAAGATCAAGAGCACATAGATAAACAACTTGAATAAACATGGTATCAATATTCATCGGATCCCAGCAAACACAACATCTAGCATTACAATAAGATGATCTTGATCATGTTAGGCAGCTCACAAGATCTAAACATGGAGGCACAAGGTAGAGAGACAACCATCTAGCTACTGCTATGGACCCGTAGTCCAGGGGTGGACTACTCACGCATCACTCCGGAGGCAGGCATGGTGATGTAGAGCCCTCCGGTGATGATCTCCCCTCCGGCAGGGTGCCGGGAAGAGCTTCAGAACTCCTCCGATCTGAGATTGACGATGACGGCCGCGACGGAACTTTTCGTGGAATATGATCGACCGTAATAGGGTTTTCGCGTCGCGGAGAATATATAGGCGAAGAGGCGGCGTCGGTGGCCGAGGGGGGCCACCACGCCATAGGGGGGCGCGGGCCCACCCTGGGCCGCGCCCTAGTGTGGCGTGGCCCCCTGGTGGGTCTGCTCCGACTCCCCTTTGGACTCCGTGATCTCCTCGTGATATTATTGACGATGTCTTTTGTTTCGTCCAATTCCGAGAATATTTCCTTAATAGATTTTCTGAAACCAAAAACAGCAGAAAACAGGGAACTGGCACTGTGGCATCTTGTTAATAGGTTAGTCCCAGAAAATGCATAAAAATGATATGAAGTGTAACCAAAACATGTAGCAATTGATATAATAACAACATGGAACATCAAAAATTATAGATACGTTTGAGACGTATCAGGGGCAAACCAACAGGGTTCTCAATCTCCAGATGATTCGTGCAGAAAGAGATGCACTCTTCAGTGAGAAAGCCCTGAACGATGCTTCCATCCGGACGGGCCCTATTACGAACGAATCCTTTTATGACCCCATTTATCCTTTCGAACGCCATCATGTTGTGGAGAAACAACGGTCCGAGATGGATGATATCATCCACGATGTGGACCAACAGATGCACGCAAATGTCAAAGAATGCGGGAGGGAAGTAAATCTCAAGCTCGCATAGTATCACAACAATCTCTTCCTGCAGCCTTGAGAGTTGCTTTGCGGTGATTGACTTTCGAGAGATCACGTCAAAGAAGTTACAGAGGCCAAAAAGGGTGTCACGGACGTGCTTGTCCATTATCCCTCGGATCGCAACTAGAAATATATGTGTCATCATCACGTGACAATCATGAGACTTCATACCGCTGAACTTTTGTTTCAGCGGGTCTAAAAATCTGCTTATCAGCCCCGAGTAACCCAAATTCACTTTGACTCCTAGAAGGCAATTGATCAATTGTTCGATCTCCTTTGGACTAAGAGTGAAGCAAGAGGGGGCAGTAATAGTCATTCTTCTTAACCCTTTTGGCATTGTGACCGTCCATCTCCTCATCCGACTGGTCGTCATCCCCTTTTGGCGTCCCCTGAAGCTCTTCCCTGATTTTCATATGTATCAGGTCGCATCTTGCTTTCAGCCCATCTTTGGTCCTGTCCGACATGTTGATCACAGTGCCAAACAAACTCTCGAACACATTCTTCGTGATATGCATTAGATCAAGGCAATTTGGCGTACCCAAGATGGGCCAGTACGACAAGTCCCAAAACACAGACCTCGTCTTCCATACACCAAGGAGCGGTTTTGGCGCCTTTCGCTTCTTTCCCGGCTCAGGGCACTCTTTCCAACCATTCAGCAACTCGTAAATTTCTTCGCCACTCCTCTTACGTGGAGGTTCCCGGAGCTCATCTTCACCGTTGAAAAGGTCTCCACGCCTCCTCCATGGGTCTTTATTGCGTAGCCACCTTCGATGGCCTATGTAGACGGTTTTCGAAGAACCGGCTTTCTTAAGCTGGTGGAATGTCAGATCATCAATGCACCTGACGCATCCGTTATGTCCGTGGCACACCTGGCCACCGACGTATACGCAGCGGGGCAAATCGTGCACCGTACAGAGCAAGACAGCTCTCATAGGGAAATATTGTTCTGCGACGGCGTCCCTTGTGTAGACCCCTTCTGGCGCCCATAACGTGTCTAGCTCATCTTACAGTAGCTTCAGATACTGATGATGTGGCAGTCTGGTTGTTTAGGCCCTTGAATTAGCATGCTCATGTGTATGTACTTCCTTTTCATGCACAACCAGGGGGGAGGTTGTATATCCATACAAACACGGGCCACGTGTTGTGTGTACTGCTCTGGTTGCCAAACGGATTGAGACCGTCGGTGCTCGCACCCAACCTGATGTTCCTTGGTTGTGCTCCAAACTCTGGATCATGCACGTCTAATGCTTTCCACTGGCTTGCATCCGAAGGGTGTGTCAGAATTATCTTTTCACTCCGCTCTGAATCTTTTAGCACTGCCACCATTCTTTCCGCGTGCCAACGTATTCTCTTTGCTTCCTTACGGTCTGCGAAAGATCGCTGCAGACGAGGAATGAGCGAAAGTACCACACAACTTTTCTAGGGGCTTTCTTCCCTTTCTTGTATCGAGCAGCCTTGCACACTGGACATTTGATCTTTTCCTCGTCCTCTTTCCGATAAATGTAGCAGTCGTTGATTCACACATGGTACCTCTTGTGCGGTAAATCAAAGGGGCACACGACTTTCTTGGCGTCGTCACAACTTTTAGGACACGTTTTGCCCTTCGGAAGGATACCGTGCAAGTATTCCAGATTAGCGACGACGCTTTTATCGCTCCATTTGTGTCTTGTCTTCATCTGCAGAACATCAAGCGCTACTTTCAAGCGGGACTCTTCCGGTTTGCAGCTTGGATACAACGGAGTATTCGAATCTATCTCCAGTTGCGCCAGCTTAGATTGCGATTTAGTCGTCTTCTTTAGAAGCAGTTCTTTTAGATGAGTGTCCCACACGACTGAAGTTAGCGGTGTCCGCGTGTCCTCGTCTTCTGATACCACCTGTTCTTCATCATCACCGTCTTCTCCAACATGATCATGTTGGGGATCAGGCTCTTCGTCTTCTTGCCCCTCGTCGTTATTGTCTTGTTGCCCTTCCTGATCATTTCCTTCCGCCGCCCCATGGATTTCATCATCTTCATTATCTTCTATCCATTGAGTGTGGCCATCCATGAAACCAAGCCTGAGCAGGTGAGTCAGCAAATCTCTGGTAAAGGGGCTGATGCCGCACTCCAGTTTGCATTTTTGACACGGACATTGTATGTCTTTGCGTTTATTTCACAACATGTCTTCCGTCGCATGTCTCAAGTATGTATTCATGACACGTTCACTCATAATAACCATTATCACCTGCACGTTGTAGAATCAAGACAATAGGAACCATTTTATATTTATCGGGTTTCATGAAAAATTTCGCCATGACCTTCCTATAAATAGGACCTAAGGAGAGTGCCAAAATTTGCCGAAACGGAAATGAATCAACATTCTGGCAAAATAATGGCAACTCATTGTTAATTTCACACATCACAACACAAATTCATCCATCACAACACAATTTCACACATCCCAAGCCATTTCATCATGTCGCGTGGATACGAGCGCATTATCCGACCAAATTTTATAAATATGCATTTATATCGATAATAAATCACCTTAATGAGTTAAACACATGTCAAAATAACCGCGGGAGTCCACCGGAGATGGATATCTTGTAGAAACCTAGATCTAGAGGTAGGAGTGGTTTGAGTGGATTTTTTTTTGTCAAAGTTGGATGTGGGAGAGAGATTTAGTGAGATCTATCAACTAAATAAGTTTTTGTTGGCTAAAAGTGGTGTATTAGAAGGGGGAATGAGCTAAAAATGAGCAAGGCTCGAGCTAGTGAGAGAAGCAAGTGTGAGGTGCCAATAATGATGGGGTGGTGGTTGGTGGCCGAACTTATGTCATGTTCCCAGGTTACCGCTGGCGGACGACCTACAGCGCCCGCCAGCGGTAAGTAAAGTACCGCTGGCGGAGGGAGAAGGGCGTCTGCCAGCGGTAATTGGCTCGCACTTGGGCCCAGCTGAGCCAAGTACCACTGGCGAACTAGCTATACCGTCCGCCAGCACTAAGTAAAGTACCACTGGCGAACAGAAAGTTCGTCCGCCAGTGCTCGTTAGCCCCGCTGGCTGGCCGATGCTCGCCACTACCACTGACGTGCAGGAAGCGGTGCACGCCAGTGGTAGCACAGGAACCACTGGCAGTCGCTGACTTCTGTTCGCCAGCGGTAATATCACTGGCGTACGCCATTGAATGTCCGCCAGCAATAGCGTTGCGGCTATAGGCATATTTCTACTAGTGAAATGGATCAAGCAAAGAAAGAGTTCTTACCCATGTTGCAAGGTAAGGCATTGAGTAAGACTCAGTCTCCAACTACGGCAGATGATAGAGAAAGGATGAGTAAAATCCCCTATGCCTCAGCCATAGGCTCAATCATGTATGCCATGTTGTGTACTAGACCAGATGTGTCTCATGCTTTTAGTTTGACGAGCAGGTATCAGAGTGATCCTGGAGAGGAACACTGGACAGCAGTTAAAAATATCCTTAAGTACTTAAGAAGGACTAAGGATATGTTTCTTGTCTATGGTGGTTGTGAAGAGCTCGCCGTAAAAGGTTACGTCGATGCTAGCTTCGACACTGATCCAGACGACTCGAAATCTCAATCTGGATACGTTTTTGTTTTGAATGGAGCTGCGGTTAGCTGGAGGAGTTCCAAGCAGAACGTTGTTGCGGCATCTACATTAGAGGCGGAATATATGGTTGCTTCCGAAGCAGCAAGAGAAGGGATATGGTTGAAGGAGTTCACCACAGAGCTCGGTGTGATTCCGAATGCACTGGATCCTATGGAGATCTATTGTGACAATACTGGTGCCATTGCTCTAGCCAAGGAACCAAGATGTCACAAGACCTCCAAGCATATCAAACGCCGTTTTCATCTAATTCGTGAAAGTGTTCACGTGAGAGATATTAGGATTTGCAAAGTACATACGGATCTGAATGTTGCAGACCCGTTGACTAAACCTCTTCCACGAGCAAAACATGATCAACACTTGAAGTCCATGGGTGTTAGATCTTTACCAATGTAAACTAGATTATTGACTCTAGTGTAAGTGAGAGACTGTTGGAAATATGCCCTAGAGGCAATAATAAAGTGTTATTATCATATTTCCATGTTCAAGATAATGTTTATTCTCCATGTTATAATTGTATTAACCGGAAACCTAATACATGTGTGGTTATGTAAACAACACAGAGTCCCTAGTAAGGCTCTACTAGACTAGCTCGTTGATTAATGATGATTATGGTTTCCTAACAATGGACATGAGTTGTCAATTAATTAACAGGGTCATGTCATTGGAGAATGATGTGATTGACAGACCCAACCAAGCATATCAATGTTGATCGGATCAATAAGCATATATTGCCATGTCTTGTGTTGTCAAGTATCCTGTTTCTTTGACCATGAGATTATGTCTGTCCCGGGTACTGAAAAATACGTCTTGGGGACATCAATCGTCACTTCGTAACTGGGTGACTATAAAGGTGTCTTACAGGTATCTCCGAAAGTACTTGTTGGTTTGCATGTATCAAGACTGGGATTTGTCCCTCCATGAGATGGAGAGGTATACTCTGGGGCCACTCGGTAATGCACATTCGGTATCGCTTGCAAGCACGTGACTAAAGAGTTAGTCACAAGGAATGTTGTATTACGGAACGAGTAAAGAGTACTTACCAGTAAGGAGATTGAGCTAGGTATGGTGATACCGCCGATCAGATCTCGGGTAAGTAAAATATCGTGAGACAAAGGAAATGGAATATATCGACATTGTGGTTCACGCCGATAAAGATCTTCGTTGAACTTGTGGGAGTCAATATGGGCATCCAAGTCCCGCTAATGGTTATTGATCGCAGAGGTGTCTCGATCATGTCCGCTTGTTCTCGAACCCGTAGGGTCACACACTTAAAGTTCGGTAACGCTAGGGTAGTTTGGGATAATCTTAATGGTGAGACCGAAGGTTGTTCGGAGTCTTGGATAGGATCCATGACATCATAAGGAGCTCCGGAAGAGTCTAGAGATAAAGTTTCATATATAGGAAAGTGGTTTTTTGGTTCCGAAAAGGTTCAGGAATTTACCGGTATTATATCGGGGTTTTCTAGAAATGTTCCGGGGGTCCCATAGTGGGGCCCACTATCCCGAACGTCCCACTTAGGAAACTTGGCATCCAAGTTCCTTCCTTGAAAAGCCTTGATAGATAGGTTCCTTCGTGGATAAGCCTTAGAGGTGGGTTACTTCGTGGGGAAGCCTTGGAGGCTAGTTCCTTGGTTGAGAAGCCTTGGAGGCTTAACAACCAAGTCTCCCACTACTAGGAAAAGGGTTATAGAGAGGTTGGCATTCTGTGGCGCACCCTTAATTGGTGCGCCACAGAATTATTTCTGTGGCGCATGGATGCTGGTGCGCCACAAAAATTTTGGACTTTCTGTGGCGCATCTTTTGTCCATGCGCCACAGAAAGTCAGAATTCTGTGGCGCATGCCCACCCATGCGCCACAGAAAGTCAGAATTCTGTGGCGCATGCCCACCCATGCGCCACAGAAAATCTATGGGTCCCACATGCAATTATTTGGCCAAAGTCCATCCACTCGCAGCCACTCGTTTTCTTGTCCACACATGACCCACGCACGAGGCACACACTCACGCACAGCTATCCCTTTCTTATCCCTTTACTCACACCACGCGCACGAGGCACACACGCACCGCACCAGCACAGCCCATCGGCGACCTCGTCGGAGCTCCTTGAGCAGGACGTCCTTCTCGGCGACGCAGACGAGCACACGCTGGCAGGGGATCCTGGCGACGGCGGCGCGGGCGTTGTCGTCGACGAAGGGGTTGACGAGCGGGTCGTCCAGGCCCAGCGCGCCCGGGAAGACGAACCTCCAGGTGCGGACCATGAAGCCGCGCACGTCGGCGGCGAAGGCCACCTCCTCGCCCACGGCCTGGGAGCCGGTGAAGTAGAGGCGCACGGCGAGGAGGCCGCGGAGGGTGACGCCGTCCGGGAGCGCGTCGTGGGCGGCGGCGCGGACGGCCATGTTATGCGCGAGGTTGGCGCCGGCGCTGCATCCGGCGAGGAAGACGCGGGTGAGGTCGGCGTGGTCGAGCAGCCAGGGTCGGCGCCGTCACCGAGCGTGACGGCCCAGCGCACGGCGGCCCAGCCGTCCTCGTAGGCGGCGGGCAGCATGTGCTCCGGGGCGAGGCGGTAGTAGACGGAGACGCCGATGGCGCCGGCGCGGGCGACGAGGTCGTTGAGGTAGGCGTGCGTGGAGGGGCGCGCCGGGGAGCCGACCACGAAGCCGCCGCCATGGAAGTAGATGATGACGGGAGCTTGGTGTGGGAGGTGCCTGGGGGGAGGTAGACGCGGGCGCGGACGGCGCCGGAGTGGATGTCCTTAGAGACGACGCCGGTGAGGGGGTCTGCCTCCAGCTCCAGCTCCCAGGAGCCCTGCCTCGCGCGCTCTTCTTTTCCCCGACCTCCATCTTAGCCGGCTCCATCCTCGCACGGCGGCGGCACCACGGTGGCGTACGGCGACGTTCGTCGTCGTATTTTGTATTTTTTTAAATCTAGAAAGCGTTTTTAGTGGCGCATCAAGTGGGGGTGCACCACAAAATATTTTCTGTGGCGCATCAGGTGTGCTGCGCCACAGAAAGTTGATTTTTCTGTGGCGCACGCCTTGGGTGCGCCACAGAATTAATTTTTGTGGCGAGAATTCTGTGGCGCACCCAGCAATTTGGCGGGTGCGCCACAGAATTCCAAAAAGCTGCGCCACAGAAAGGCCTTTTCCTAGTAGTGTCCCCATGGGCCCGCCGGCTCCAGACTTAGGAGGCAAGCCTCACAGCCCTCCCCACGTCCTACAGAAGGAGGGTGCCATTTGGGGGAAAGATAAGGATTCATTCTTAAGCCGGCACCCTTCCTCTTGCTCCTTTCTCTTGTGGTCTTGGCTTGGCGAATCCCTGCCCGCGTGAGAGCTCACCGAACCACCACACCGTCGTGTTGCTGGTTTGGATCCCATCTACTTCTCCTTCAAGCTTGCTGGATCAAGGAGAAGGAGACGTTGTTGAGCCGTACGTGTGTAAATCTCGGAGGTGCCGCTCGTTGTGGTGCTGATCGGAGTGAACCGCATCAAGGTCTTCACCAAGTTGCGTTGTGATTAACGTCCAACGCACGTGTTCTTCGAGGGTATGTTGATTACCCTCCCCGTTACTTGCATCTCCTTAGATAAGATCTTTGGATGTTGCTTCCGCATGTGAGAGAAAATTTTGATTTTCTGTCGCGCATATCCCTACATTAAGAGCCACTCCAGCAGAACCATGTCTTACACGCCATCGGCATACGACGGACTTGGGAAAAGGGGACCCCTTCAAGAAATCTCTTTCGCTGTCTAACTGCAAGTGAGGCTGCATACCAACCCTGCAGACTGGAACGTCATGAAGCCGTAGTATCCTGCCTTAGATCTGAGCACAGTCGCACTGCGAGTCACCGCCTCCATGGATGTTGTCTTCATCTTCGATCCTTCTTCCGCTATCGCACATGTCGCCGCAATTGTCACTGCCAGGTCCATAGGTGGCCGCCACGCTGCCCTCGCAACCAGCCGTCCAGCAAAAAAAAACTTCAGGACCGCCGTCCAGCCTTCCAAGGTCCGCCGAGCGCGGCGCTATCTAGGGTTGCACGTTGCGTAGGCCGGGGTTCCTGCAGCAGGAGGGAACGAGAGTGTGACACCACCGTACTCCCAGTGGGATCTACAGTTCAGAGTTTCTCCGGTGTCGGCGGGGTGGATGAAGGAGAGGGTAGAAGGGGCGGCAGCGGCTATTGTTTCGCCTGTGCCACCCCACTAGGAGCGGATCAGAGCAAGCACACACATTTACTTAGCAATGGCAATAAATGAGCAAGAATGAGTGGATTGTAGAAGAAAAACATGGTTTTCTTAAATTGGTTGTTCATTCTGTAGTTTCATGATATGGAAAAGATTGATCTCTCTATGTTAGAATAGAATACGTGTACGAGTTCATGTTAGATTAGGACTCCTATACCTTATTATTGTAGTCCAAATCTTCCTAGCTCCTTGTACCAATATATATACCCCATGAGAGTCAAGCAATACAACAACAAAGATTAGGGATTCACAACTTTCACATGGTATCAGAGCGGTTAGTCTCATGAAGCCGATTCTAGAGTTCTAAACACTTCCGTAGCGCGCCGTCCCGGGGAGATCAATCTCTCCTCGAGGGCGCGGCACCCGGTTTCGATCAATGATCGGATCGGTTCTTAGATTCAATTTCCAGTTCATAGTTTAGACTAGAATTTCGAAATTTCAATCTCTTAGATTAAATCCAGTTTAGCCAAATAAATCTCTATCATCTTCACGACCCTCGAATTCTCCGGTGAAAATCGAGTGTAGATCCCTCCACAGCGGCGGGCGACGATTCCCGCATCAAAATCAGTGAAGAAGAACGGCGCCACAGCGTCCTGCGCGTCATCTGCGTGACGGCATACGCGGCCGATCTGCGGCTTTGTTCCGATTTACATCGACACATCGCTGCCAAGATCTTCCTTCAACGACAACTCACGAAGGGGCGGCGCATACGGATCCGCTTCGACCTCTGGCTGCATCGAATACGACGACGCCACGCAGGAGCGCATCCATCAAGAAATCACGTACACATGCTGCTGAGCTAGGAAGCAGCGGGAAGGCACGGCTGCAAGGAAGAAGAGGCATGCATGCATGGTGCGTGCTGCCCTGATGGCTCGATCTCCAGCAACGACAAAGGTAAAGCAAAAGAGAGAGAAACAAAGGGCAATCAGCGGCGGCCAACACGCACATCTTCAACTCCAGGACACGCACCGTCGTCTTCGCCGAACTTCCGCGTGTCAGCAGGCCATCGACCAGCCGAACATTAGTCATCTCCGTGGCCAATCGATCTACACTGCATCGCCGAACTACACCGAGCCGAACAACACCTCAAGCTGTACGAGTACGCCACCACCAAGATCTCCATCCCATCAGACGCGACATCGACATGCACCATCTCAGGCCGGTGTGGAATAGATGTAATTCTTTATCAACGTCTCCGACAACAAGGCATCTATACTAACGTCGCCGCGAGGGATGCCTCCAACTGACGTACCACTTTACGCCTGCTGCAACATCGCCGACACATCATCGCCAATGTCTACATCAACATGGTCTTCATCGACAATCTCGTCAACACATCGCCACGCCGCTACAACCTCGTCCACAAGGATGGACCCCCGCCCTCCGACAGTACTACTGCAAGGCGTCACACGACGTCGATGACGGCATCGACCGCGTCCGACGGATAAGACATTAAAAAACGGCATCACTATTGTGAATGCCCCTACAACGGCGCACACGGTTCAGGCAAAACCGTTGTGTGCAGTGAGCTTCCTCCAGACTTGGCAAAACTGATGGACTCACCTACGACCGCGTCCTCTATAATCCGCAAGACGCCCCCGACGGTACCTCTCAAGGTGGGAAACGTCGGCTACGACGATACCCTCAAGGGTGCAAAACGTCTAAAAAAAATTATAACTGCAGCTCCGTCATAAAAATCGCACAATTTTTTGCGCCTCCGGCATTGCGGCTATAACAACTATGACGAGTACTACATCGGCCACGACAACCTCGACCATGGCTACATCAAGCTCGACTACCTCGACATCGACATCAAGGGCAACGTATACAACAACTCATCGGAAACAACTATAGTCAACAGCTTCCGCGTAGTCACTTGCGTCCACGCCACTCCCGCTGTGACTGCGGGAGGGAAGAGAGGAGAGACCATCAGAAACGCAGTTGATGATGGCGGAGAGGAGGAGACGACGGAAGCGCAAGACTTCAAATCCAGTCACAATCGTCAGTTTCACTCCCGCTACGACTGAGGGGGAATGTTAGAATAGAATACGTGTACGAGTTCATGTTAGATTAGGACTCCTATACCTTCTTGTAGTCCAAGTCTTCCTACCTCATTGTACCAATATATATACCCCACGAGGGTCAAGCAATACAACAACAAAGATTAGGGATTCAGAACTTTTTTTTTAGACAGAAGGCTCGAGCAGAGCCCAGCTTTAAATTAATAAAGCCATCCGGCCAGGTTCAGACAACAACGAAATAAAGCAAACAAAGGTCACAAAGGACAAATGAGAGTTCCAGATAGCACGGAGGCTACATCGACAGCCACTCATGCAAGAGGGCACAAATAAGGTCCAAAAAAGACAAGCGACACACACTACGGAAGATAGATAATCAAGCATGTCGGTCCCGAATAGTGTTGTGGAGCTCGCGGATGTGTCGGATCGCAAGCTCCACCGTGCCCCGGTCCTGTCTCCTAGCCACTGGCTTCCACACCTGCATATGAATAGAGAGTTTGAACAGGCAGTCAGCCGGCTGAGAAGGGAAAGTCCCTTAAATAGTATATTTATTTCTCATGTTCCACAGAGTCCACAAAAGAGAGGCGCAACAGATCCATAACACCCTACGTGTCTGACCCTTATAACCCTGGAGAAGTCTATACAGCTCCGGAAAACATGATGGGTTCCATGAACAGTGCAACAGTTCCCTAACTGCGCTCCATAGGAACTTGGCTAAGGAGCAGCCAAAGAAGATGTGGTTGGTATCCTCAAACTGACTGCATAAGGCGCAAAGGCCGTTTGAAGGACCCCGCCTGCGGGCAATGTTGTCACAGGAAGGTAGACGCTTCCTAACCAATTGCCAGAGGAAAACCCTAATCTTCAGGGGAATGGCTATCGCCCAAATCTCTCGGAAATGCTTCCGAGGAGCTCCCTAGCAAAGCGAGCTGTAGATGGATTTGACTGAAAACTTCTTGGACGGTTCCAGGGTCCGAGACAAAGAGTACTGTCCCTCCGTCAGATGAAAATCACCAACCAACCTCTGCAGCTCGTGCCACTCAACCGTCTCAGCGGGGCCTAGAACCTGTCGAAATGGGATTTGACACTCGCCTGACCGGAGAGCCACGGCCACCGAGACCCTAGGTTCCAACGAGATGTGGAATAAATTGGGGAAGCGGACCCTGAACGGTCCGGCCCCCAACCACCAGTCTAGCCAAAAATCTCGTTGATCTCCCGTTATGGACTTCGTGTTTGGCCCCCAAGCCAATCAGGTCCTTAACTTTCTGGAGGGTGTTCTAGAATTGGGATCCCGAACCATGAGAGTCCATGAGTAGATCCTTATTCCTCAGGTATTTGTTCCAGATGATGTCGGCCCAAAGCCCCTGCTGGTCGCTCATCAATTTCCAGACCCATTTAACCATAAGGCAAATATTCATAAGTCTGGTGCCATGATCCCAAGATCCCCCAAGGCCTTAGGTTGACAGACCGCAGACCAGCGGACCCAGTGGTACTTGCGTCTAATCCCGTTACTTTCCCAAAAGAAGCGTGATCTGTGTTTATCCAACGTCTTGTGTACCCCCTCTCCCAGAAGGCACACCCCCATCGCATGAAGGGGAAGATTCGATAAACAGGCGTCGGTAAGCGTGAGTCTGGCAGCCGAGGACATAAGTTTCCCCATCCACGGGTCCGCCCGCTTACCAACTCTTCTCGTCAGGGGACCCTAATCCCCTGAGCAAAGAGCACGGTCACTCACCGGAAGACCGAGATAGATAAAAGGGAATGACCCCCGTTTGCAGTTGAGCATGTTAGCGATCCGCAACTGCTCCTCCTCGCCGACCCCCAAGACCAACGCCTCACTTTTGTGAAAGTTGATCCTCAGCCCGGATAGGTTCTCAAAGCACATAAGAATGAACTTGAGATTGGCAATGGCCAAGTCCCCGGGCTGGATCATGATGATCGTATCATCCGCATACTGAAGATGCGACACCCCCCCTGGGATAAGATGTGGGATCAACCCCTGAATGTGCCCAGCCGATCTGGCGGAATCCAAGATAGCGGCAAGCGCCTCAACGACATAATCGAAGAGGAGGGGCGAAAGGGGATCTCCCTGGCGAACTCCCCGTCCGTTACGGAAGAAGTTGCCCATATCACCATTAATGGTGATAGCAGTTTGGTCCCCCCGAGACCAAACTCATAGCTCTATGAACCCAACTAGGGTCAAAGCCGGCCCGGAGCAGGACTTCTCTAAGGAAGCCCCAGTTCACTCTGTCATAGGCCATTTCGAAGTCCAATTTCAGGAAAACTCCACTGAGTTTCCTGGACTTCGTCTCATGCACAATCTCGCGCAGAGACACGACTCCCTCATGAATATGCCTCCCCTTAATGAACGCCGACTGGGTGTTACTAATCGTGCGGTGCGCAATAGGAGCAAGACGTAGAGCGTAGGCCTTGGCCACAAACTTAAAAATGACATTAATAAGCACAATATGACTAAACTGTCTAATATCTTCCGCTCCAGGGACTTAATTTGGGGATGAGAGTCAAAACCCCAAAATTTAGCCGTGCAATGTCCACCCTTCCTAGGGCAAAATCATTCGCAATGGCTAGGATATAAGGCCGCACAGTGGAACAGAACCGATTGAAAAAGCAGACCGGTAGGCCGTCCGGGCCCGGTGCAGTATCGACCTTCATGCTGGCAAGGACCACGTCCATTTCTTTCTCGGTGAAAGATAGCATGAGCCCGTCCGGGATTCACAACTTTCACACTCTAGACATCTAGTTCTGTGAAGTACTAGCATCTTACTTTGTAGTTGTGTGATTGCTCGTGTATTAAATATGAAAACTGTAGTTTTCAAAACGGAGAGTGCACACATATGAAAAATCTCTGTTTATCAATGACTGCAAATTATTCTCTCACGAGCAATACAAGGCCATGTAAATTCGACGCGGTAAATTACTGCCGCGCTTGTCAAAGAATGAAATGGTCAGTACGATTTCCCACATGCAAATTTCAAGAATCAAGGAGGCTGGAGGCCCCGTTTGTTTTGGCATATCTGCACATCAGGAATCAAGTGTCAGACTACCTACTGAAGGAGCAGAGTAGGACGTGAGAAAATCAGAGCTATTAGCTGTAGCTGCAAGGTGGCCAAATACGAGCTGCCTGGGAATATGCAGGCATGAAAGAGCAGGTTGTCAGATTTGGTTTGCTTATCTCCGTTCTCCTACCCTTTGACCGTCGACAGTAAAACATATATAATCCTATTGTACTCCCTCCGTATCAAAATATAAGTCGCACTAGTCACTTACCACACATATGTATGTAGACATGTTTTAGTGCAAGATTCATGTAAGTGACTAGTGAATCTTGCACTAAAACATGTCTACATACATGTGTGTGGTAAGTGACTAGTGCGACTTATATTTTGACACGGAGGAGTACAAAATAAGCCTTTTTCATTCCTGGAGAAGTTCAGACGTTACATGACGAGGTTGGTCTTTCAACAGCACAATGAATTTATTAGTTAGTGGGTTCTTTCTGTTTAATTAAACTCTGAAATCTGAAACCGGGAACCAAAACAAATAGAGTGCATAGATACATGATCGTTGAGCTGATTGCATCACGGAATGATTGAGGCGGGCTAGATCGATTATGAAACAAGTTCTTATCCGGTGAACACGGCGACGGGTGACCCACCGAAGAAGACCCGGCAGTGGCTGTCCGGCACGGCGCCACCAGTTCAGCACCCGTATGGACACGCAGCCATGTTGATTGTCGGAGCAAATAATTGGCCACCGATACATGCTAACTTGCACGCAAACAATGAGTAGTACCGCGACGACGGCACGAATTGATCGCCGGAGTTATCAATGTAGTTCTTAGATGGAACTAACATTACAGGGGCTTTTCTATTTTCTAGCTAAGGAGCTAGCTAACGCGGTCTTCGGCGACTATCTGGTGCACCGCCGCGGCGATGTCATCCACCGACGTGAGCCGACACTCGTCCTCCATCTGCGGTAGAAAACGGCATCAGGTACTGAATCAGTAATGGCTGAAATTAACATGACAAGAAGTCTTGTAATGGGAACGGAGTAAATCAAGTGTGAACTAGGCTCACCTTGAGGCTGAAGGAGTAGAAGACCAGGTGGTCGGCGGTGGCGGTGGCGCTGAGGTGGAGCACGGTGAGGCCCAGGCACTGCATCGCCACCACCATCCTCAGCAGCTGCCTCGGCCGCCGTGGCGCCAGCACCTTCACGTTCGCGTGGCTCTCCGCCACGGCCACTTCCACGTCCGCCACGCCCTGCCGAGCGCCCTTGACGACGTTGCCAGCATTGTCGACGCCGGTGGAGGAGTACTGAGGGAACGTGAAGAATCCGGCGAACGGCGGTCCCGGCGGCGGGAGCTGGGAGCGGCGCCGCTTCTGGGCCTCCAGCGACTGCAGCAGCTGCTCCAGCTCCTTCACGAAGTTGATGGCTCCGGCCACTATCGATGCCTGGTCACCCTGCAGCAAACGGTACACACCATTATTCCTTAGAGAGACGGCGAGCACAGCACAGAGCACGAAACATTTGGCGCAGGGAGAATGTGCGGCTTCCGATGCGCGCACGGGTACACGTTCACCATGGAAGTACACTGCAGGTTCAGCCCGTGACATATGGAACCAATGCAAGGCTGCATGGGCACGAGGGGCAACAGGATTTGACATCTGCGACAGTGCAATGCAAAGCTACTGGGGGACAGCGAGCGATGTGGTTAATGAAAGCCAATCCGTTCGTGCACATCGGTGACGCGACCGGTAAAAGCTTATCCAGCTCTTGGGAAAGGTGTACCGGATCGATATGTGCGTTCGAGCACGTACCCGCTGCGAGTAGGACGGCGGCATGGCGGAGCGGAGCACGGCGAGGTAGTCGTTCATCCGCCGCCGCCGGTTGCGCTCCACCGCGATGTGGTTGCGTCGCTGGCTCTCCGTCTCCTCCCTGTTCTTCGCCGCCTTAGGACGCCGCCGCCGCCTCCGCGCGGCCGCTGCCGACGACGACGAGGAGGCCTTGCCGCGGCGGCCGGACGATGCAGGCGGCGGTGGCGACACGGTGTAGAACTGCTTCCGACCGTCGGCCCAGCGCTCCTCGACGGCGACGAACGAAGCAACGGAGCACGAGCGAGCGGCCGCGCCCCAGGCTTTGGCCCCTCCGCCGGTGCCGTATAACATCGTCGCGCCGGCTACCTCTTCTTCTTGCAGCACCACGCCGCCCTTCTCTTCGAACTCGTCAATGTTGATGCCGCGGCCTAGCGACGACGACTCGTGCATAGCCATCGCCGCAGCCGCCTTGTCCGTGCCGCACGCGAGGTGCTGCCGTGGGAACACCACGGCCTCAAGCGCCATCACAAGCTTTCCCGTAGGCTAGTCGGAAGTTAGAAACCAGTCTGAGGACACGAATGGGCTTGCATGGAACTTTGGAAGAAAAGGAGGAAGGATGCAAGTGAGATGCATGGTCGCTTTAAAGAACGGCGCGGAATAACACGGAGGCCCCTGATGGAGACAAGCTGACAAAGAACCGGTCTGCCGTCTGCCACTGGCATGTGGCGATGGGTAGAAGACGTACAAGTGTAGAATGGAAGGGCACGTATCTACGTGTCCGGCTAGGAAGACCACATGGTAGATTGGTTTGAGGGTTATCAGCAAATGGATGAATTGTTGGACATTGTTCCTACTCGGGTCACACTTTTTATTTCTCGAAAGGGGGAACATACTCCCGGTCTCTGAATCAAAACAATGCACACAGATTTGTTTTATTGCAAAGGTTTTAAGTATTAAGTCTACATTTTATGAGTTGCACAAAGTGGCAACATGAATAAACCAATGAAAAAGCGAATACAAAACGACTCTACGCATCTTGTAATCTATAGTAGTGTCGTCGGCCACCTTGGTTGAATATAGCCCGATCAACCGCCATCAACCGATTGCATCCGGTATTCATAAACCCAGCTGCTCCGATGGAAGTAGGTAGGAACACATGTGGATCCAGTAAGTAGTTATGTGCATAACCTTTAAGAAGTTGGCATTTCCAGATTTCTTACAAACTACCCCATTTCAATAATTCTATATTACCCAAAGTAAATGCCAACTTGGTACACCCAGTCCATCGATGTTACTCGGGTCACACATGTAAATAATGAGGTACTCGACAGGGTCTATACGGCCGAGATGCTGCGACCTAAGAAGTCACGGTAACAACGGAAGACGACAGACGTAGCTTTGGGTCGCTTAGTCCGATACCATGTAAGACAATAGGGTAGATTGGTTTGAGAGAGATATAATCGACCCATCAAGAGATCAGTTACATATTAATTGCATAACAAATATGATTATTATCTGAACTAACCCAACTGACCATATTAACAAGATATGGTTAGATGTAACAACTACGTTATTCTATCACGGCTTAATTTCTCTCGTACACGTAATGTTAAGCTAGTCCCATCAGGCTTAGCTAAAGAAGTAAAGTGATCATTCCTCTTTGATCATATTCTCTTCGTTGATCCTTTTGTTATTCTTGACGTATAGAGTAGTACAAAGAGCACTCATATATACAACAACACTCCAATCCAGGACCATGGACACTGATGTCTGGTCTCTCACTTTGTTTCCCAGGCAAATAACCAACATTTAACAACTTCGCAGACAGCGACTAGTCTGGGGCAGGCAGACGAAATTTTAAAATTAAAGCTCTTATCGTCGAAGAAGCTTACAACGATTAGGTGGTCACCATGAGCCAGCCTTAAACAGGAGCCGCCAGAGAAGCCATCCAGCCGGTTTGTCTGCTGCCCCACCGTCGAAAGCTGCGTTTGCACGGCCACGGCGCTGGCCGCGACGTCTAGCCAGAATTGCCCGATGCAGAGAGATCAAGTACACGCGCGCCTGCCATGCGCCGCGACGATCTAACCCAATCAAGCTCACGAAATCCCGGTCTGAAGAAGGCCCGGGATGGATGGGGATTTCGTTTAGCATGCGGCGTGCTAGCGCACCGCTGAACCATCGCCTTCAGCCTTCAATGCCACCTATTTTGGAGTAACACTAGAATCATGTTGCAGTCTAACTAATCGCACGTAGCCATCATTTGTTCTACCGGAACTAATGAGCCTAACCTGGCACTGACGCCGGGCTCCGCCATGATCATCACTGCAAAAGGAACAAATCACACTCGAATCCGGACACCGGCATGGCAACTGTGCAAGTGCTTTCGCTTCACATGAACAGAAACAGGAAGGATGCCAAGGCCCGATGCCCGGTCGGCCGGGATTGCGGGAAAAGGAGAGACGGTGGCGCACGTACACGCCGGTACGCCGCGTGCCGACACCGGCAAAACGAGAGCTCCTGGTGCGATGCCCGTCTGTGTGTCGAGATCGATCGGCGCTAGCTGTTGGAGGGCACTGTTTGCTTGCTGTGATATCTCGGCCCGGGCGCTGTCGAAACCCCTGGGGTTGTGTGTTGCTCTGGAACGATATGCGTTGGCATTGGCCCGTCGAGGGTGCAACTCTTTCACTGTGCGTGTATAGGCGCGGTGATTCCGCCATCTGATGGTAGCTCTGAACTTCTGGTTTTCTGGAAGGTAGCAGCAGATGGCCTGCAGCCAGCTTGTGCATCTTTCCACCAGTACTCAGCTTGTGTTAACAATGGGAACAATTGATGTCCATCTTCGTAATGCTTCGTCGGTGCCACCGGCAACTGTGATGTTAACGGTTGCTTCTGCATAGTCGCATCAGAACCTAAGGCGTAAGTTGCTTGCTGACAAAACAACAGCTTCGTCAACCATGATCATTACATATGCAGAAACAGATGGGCGGCAGACCTAGGGTGCGTTTGGTTGAGTGGCTATGAAAAAGTGGTTGGGGGTACCCCCAACCACGTGGTTGGTGTAGCCATTTTTCATGTTTGGTTGTATAAGTTGGTTGACCCATTTTCCTGTTTGGTTGAAGAGATAAAAAGTGATTAGGGGTAGCCATATTTATGTGTGTTTTAATAGATTAGAGATGGTTGAAAAGAGGAAAAGGTTTATTCAATATTTAAAAGGGAATATATTGTTTAAATATAAAAGGGAAAAATTTCCAAATATTCTTGATATATATAAAAAGGAAAATTTTATTCCAATATTTAAAAGGGGAAAGTTTTTTAAAAAAATAATGTATAAAAGAGAAAAGTTTGTTTAAATATTTTAATATATAAAAAGGGAAAATTTTGTTCAAATATAGAAAAGGGTTTAATTTCTTAATATGTTTGGAAAGAGAAATTTTTGTTCAAATATTTAAAATGTTTAATTTTCTATTTAATGGGTAATGCGAGACGCGGCAAAACGTTTTAAGATAACCGCAACACTCGCCCAAAGGTGGTTGGCTTCAACCACCACTTTTGTGGTGGTTGAGCTCAACCACATTTTTGAGGGAATATGCCTAAAATGTGGTTATCCTCAACCACCCCACACCACGAACCAAACACTGGCTAACCACTTAAAAAGTGGCTACCCCCAACCACTTGGTGGTTAGCCACCCAACCAAACACACTCTAGTGTGGTTCAAGACATTAGTGTGCCACAGTTATTAAAAAACGAGACCATCCCAGGCACTAGCACCCAATGGCATTTTTTATAGAGACTCCACGAGTGTGCCACAGTTATGACTTATGATAAATTTCGATAAAGACTCGAGTCTATGACATGTGAGCACCACCGAGCAAAAGAGAATAAAGTGAAGTACGCCACGACAGACAACAACAAACCACGCACTGACCTAAGAAATTGTCGAGATCTCGCAAGATTTTGATTCGACTTCATCTAAGAGAAGGTTCGGAATTATTTAGGGAATTTATTTTGTAGATTATTTTCTTAAGAATGCAGAGGTTTGAAGTTTTTTTTTTTTGAGACCATTCAATGTTTTGAAGTTTAGTGCAATAAAAAACATGGGCCGAATTTCCAATTTAAAAATGGCCTTGTGAGCCCGGAAGCCAGCCCACCTAGCTGCCGTGAGGCACCACATGGCTTTGCGGCTATCGCGTACGGCCCAAATACGGCCTGCTGTTGTCATTCAATTCCCGGCCTGCTGGTGTGAAAACGGAATTACTGCCTGCCGCCAACAACGATCGAAGCCTAACAGGCGAGAATTACTCAGAGCTCAGAGTCAGAGGTGAGGGACAAGAGTAGGTACGAGTATAGATTGATCGTCAAAAGTAAATTTCTTTCCCCGGTGATCTTAATTGGCTCCCCTTTCCTTGATTGGCCGTCCCGAGAACAAAAAAACAAGCTAGCATGCCGAACGATCCGAGACTTCCAGGTTTTATCTTGCTCGATAGATCACCTCTCTGCTGGCGTGTAGCTTTAATCGTTTGAAGTCCCGTGTCATGGCGGAACGGTTGTCTTTGAACCAACAACGACAGCCGCCGGCCGGAAAGAACCGCGCGCGAGGACCAACGAGAGAGATTAACAAACTAACTAACCGGTGGAGCGAGCTGGCTTCCATAAACTCTCCAGATCGAGACATGCATACGCGTCGACCGACCTGCCTCTCCTCCTCGTCGCTCTTAGCCGAACTGTTGGCCGGTTTGGAGTTTACGCTCACGCCGCCGAGGTTCCCGTACCTTGTACCCTTCAAATGCGACGGCCGGGCACGGGGTGTGCCGTGGCTGCTCGCGCGCACCGGCCGGCCCCAGGAATAGACCGGCCGGCGTACTGCGCCAATACCCGTGGCGTAGGAGTCTTTGGGGCTGTTTGGTTTATGCCCACACTAGCCCCGCCAAATCATGGGCTAGCCAAAATTTTGGCGAAGGATTTGCCCGCCCCAGTTCTGTCAGCGCGTGGGCGCAAAATCAGGCGTAGCAACCAAAATTTTGGCAGGGCTCCACTAGCTGGGCTTCAAACCAAACGATATGCTATGCCGGCAGTCAACGCCAATATTTTGGTATGGTAACTGTTGGCCACGATCCAAACAGCCTTGTCTTCCCGTGGCCCAGACGCTACGGCTACGTGCAAGCTGTGGCTGCCGTTTCGTGCGGGTCTGCGGCGGCCGCTGCCACTAGCCGTTTCGTGCGCACCTCAGGCTGGACCGAGAGCGTGTGGACTGAAGCCGGACACGGCCAAGCCGACCTCTGTACGTGTGTCCTTGCTTCACCGCGCCGGTGAGTGGTACGTGCGGACGCATGGGCGCATGACAGGGTCACCTCCTCGTCTGAACTGAACCCCGCGTCAAGTGGCGTTGAGAAAAGACGTCCTTGTAAGTTCTGCAGGCACAGGTCGACAGTTTACAAGTTCATACCAGGATATTCAGTCGCTCGCCTAAGTGGCTTCCTTGCCAATTATTTTACGAACTTATTCATATGAAACAAAAAAAGAATATTCACAGCAATGTAATACTCCCTCCGATCCATATTAATGGTCTCAACATTGTCTAGATACGGATGCATCTAGTCTAAATACTTAATTAGATACATCCGTATCTAGATAAAGTTGAGTCCATTAATATGGATCGGAGGGAGTATTCTAATCATGTACCTAAACAATATGAGGTTTTTCATCATAAGTTCAAACTAAAAGTGTTCTCGATCGGCATTAAGTGAGAACAAAGAGATACCGGGATAAGTGAGAATTAGCAAGATCGATACTGATTCTCATGATAAGTTAACATTTATGCTTCTTCTTAGGTGTATCGATCATACATAAAATGTGGTGCATAAGTTGAAAATTATGGCTTTGACCCAACGGACACAATAAATTGCCGAAAAAACTGCAAAATCATTTATGGTTATATGGCATATTACCAAATATCGGTCTCACACTGTTAGTAGTGGTGGAAAGAGACCAACATATAAATATATAATGGATTTTCTTTCATGCTTCTTTGTAGCATCAGAATGGTGTTGCCGATGTTAATGCTAGACATGGTTCTTTTTATGAGGATTTGCATGTAATTGTCACGACCTTTGTGCCTGCTACGACTACCACCACATCGACAAACACCACACTAACGTAGGCCGGCAAGAAGTATGGGTCAACCCTCAGGAAAGGAGCCCAGCTCAGGAGGTCCAACCCACGGTATCAGTGAGGACCAGACACATGTTTCCTCCATCGCTATTTAACCCTAGTCTCGGGGTTGGAGCTAGACATCGAAGAAGAGAAACCTGAATGGCGGTGACGGCTCTCTCCCCGAATCCCCTACAAAAAAATACAAGAAATTTGATGATAGATCTTTGATTCCACATTTTTTTAGAGAGAGAAGTGCACTCTCCTGCCACTCAGGGGCCATATTTGTTTTATTTGTCTAAAGGTTAGGTTAGGCCAAATGGAACATGCATCATCTCATGTGAACTAGTGGTTTATTTTGCTATCTGATTCTAAAGGGTAAGGGGGCTCCCCCCCCCCCCCCCCC